>JADRCH010000291.1:2470646-2493140 GCA_019843965.1 Rhynchomys soricoides
AGACAGCGAGACAGAGAGAGAGAGAATGAGAATTTGAATTTGACTTCTGATCTAATTTTTTAGATCCTAGGTCAAAAGTAGTTTCAAGGAAATGGAGAACAGACTCGGAGGTTAAGAGTGTTAGCTGCTCTTCCAGAGGGCCTGGGTTTGATTCCCAACACCCACATGGCAGCTCACAACTCTCTGTAACTACAGTTCTAGGACGTCTGATGCCCTCTCTGGCTTCCATAGGCACTGAACTCACACATGGTGCACAGATACACATTCAGGCAAATGCCCAGTTTAATAAGTAGTTTTTTTTTAAAAAGTCACCACTGGTTTTACTGTTTAAGTGTGAAGTATTCTAGGAATTGAGTTTATGGCATGTAGGGAAAATCTCTTAATTCCTGTTTTTGTTTTGTTTTGTTTTGTTTTGTTTTAACCATCCAGCTATCAATAGCAGACATGTTGAGGCCCTCATTTTGAATATAAAATATATTCTCAGTTTTTACTGGTATGCCAATAAAGGATTAAGTTTATTGTCCAAATGGAAGAATCTAGAGAAAATGAGGAGAGAAAAACCCATGACTGAAGAGGACGACCCCCAGCCTGGGTTCTACAACTGGAAGAGGTGAGGAAGCGATCCCTCACACTCAGGACCCTCCGTCATGGGTGACATTGATATTCATCCAGAGTGGCAAGCCTTGAGTGCCACAAGAGGGGAGCCTGCTGGAGATCAGGCCTCACGCTCTCCAGCTCAGAGCCTGGGCCTCATGGGCCTTACCATTTTATGCTTTTGGCACGGGACCTATCAGCAGCAGGGATTTTGAAATGTTTGCTAAACTGAGTAATTTCTTCTTCTTTTGAAACAACCGGAAGCAGGGCAAGATTTCTTGAGACCCACGTCTGTCCAAATGGTTTGCATGACTATTCTCATCTCCAGGGTAGTTTACAGTCCCTAACAGTGGCCTTTTGACAGGACTCACCCCTTCATTACTTTGTCCCTGCCACTAATTGAACCTCAGCAAGTCATGATAAGGCTGTTCCTCCCTCCCATTCCTGACTTCTAAAATCTCTACTGGCTGCTCTCCAGAGAACCCTGGTCCAATTCTCAGCACCCACATGGTGACTCACAACTGCCTGTAACTTCAGCTTCAGGGGATCCAATGCCCTCTTCTGGCCTCTGCAGGTACTGCATGCACATAGAGCACAAACATACATGCAAACAAAACACTTATATACCTAAAATATAAAGAGACACTTTTTAAAAAACCTGTTTTGTGTTAATTTTCTCACAGAAAGGCCTGAGCTGTTCAAGTCTCTCTCGCTGTCTCCCCATTCCCCATTTCTATCTCCCCCCCATTATTTTCTTCTTTTTCCTGTTTTTTAAAAGGGCTCTACCTGGCCCATGCTGACCTAGAACTTGCTGTACAGTTGAGAATGTCTGGGAACTCCTGATTCTCCCATCTGTACCTCCCCAGTGCAGGAACTTCAGATATGCACTACTACGCCTAGTTTTTCAGGGTACCCGGAATTGAACCTAGGACCTGGTGTATGCTAGACAAGCACTCTACTAGCTGAGCTATTTGTCAGCCATACTGATTTCTACTTCAAGCATCTTTTGATTTTTATGCTTGTAAGTTATAGGTCGCTTGCTCCCTGGGTGGGAAGTTCAAGTCTGAGGACCATTGTGACCAATCGGTGTGTTTACACTTGCTTCTCTGCCTATAAAGGCAGCAAGAGGTCAGTTGCAAGCCACAAGCCATCCTTTACTTCAGAGTCAGCCATGTGGATGCAAATGAGAGGACAGAAAGAACTGCAGCCATGTCTGTCTGTCTCAGCATACCCTACCATCCATCTTACCTGAGCTCACTGCCTGATCCTCATCCCGTTCCCTGATGACTGCATGAGCTTAAGACAGCAGAGATATAAAGGAAGTAACAGGATGCATGAAAGCCCAGCCTGGAGAATCTCTAGTGGGAACTGAATAAATAGTAGGTCCCTTTCCTTTGCCTCAGCACACCAGGCTGAACATCTAGGAATGGTTTTCTGTAGCATTCTCGACTTACTTTCAAAACTTTACAAAATCTATCCACAGAAAGTCCGGTTGAATGTGAGTGGTGTGTGTGTGTGTGTGTGTGTGTGTGTGTGTGTGTGTGTTGGTACATTTCATCTTTTTTTTTTTTTTTTTTTGACACAGGGTCTCTCACTGAATCTAGAGGTCACCAGTTAAGCTAGACGAGCTGTCCTGAGAACTCTAGGGACCTTCCGACCTCTGGCTGGCAGCGCTGGGTTTCCACACACAGACTGCCTGCTCACTTATGTGAGTCTTTGTGCTCACACAGTAGGTGCTTAGCTCACTGGGCCATCCTCCCAGCTCATCCGCCTGAATTTCCAGATTCTCCTTTGTAGACTGGAGCTCTCCACTAGCACAGGCATGAACAAATGTGGAACTTTACTTACTTAAAAAAATAATTTTGCAAGCTGGGTGTTGTGGCACACACTTGAGAGGCAGAGGCAGGTGGATCTCTGTGAGTTGGAGGCCAATCTGGTCTACAAAGCAAGTTCTAGGCCAGCCAGGGATACACAGTGAGACTCACCTCAAAAAAAATTTTTTTTAAATCTGTGTATATGTGTGATAAATGTGCATGTGTGTATTCGTATTCCTGTCATGTGTGTGTGCATGCGTGTGTGTATATGCACGCATACACATGCACACAGGTGTCCACGCATGTATAGGCCCAAAGTCAATGTTGGGGTGTTTTAGGGTTTCTATCGCTGTGATAAAAGCTGACCAAAAGCAACTTGGGTAGAAAAGGGTTTACTTCAGCTTACAGTTCCACATCACAGTCCATCACTGAGGGAAGTCACAGCAAGAACTGAAGCAGCGCAGGAACCTGGAGGCAGGAACTAATGCAGAAGCCATGGAGGAATGCTGCTTACTGGCTTGCTCATAGCTTGCTCAGCCTGCTTTCTTACAGCACTCAGGACCACCTTCCCAGGGGTGGTCCCGCCCACAGTGAGATGGCCCCTCCCATATCCATTATCAATCAAGAAAATGCAGCCAATGTAGTAGAGGCATTTTCTTAATTGGGGTTCCCTTCCCAAATGACTCTAGCCTGTGTCAGGTTGATATAATCTTAGCCAGCACACTCTTCACTGCCTTTTTTTAAAAAATGAGTCAGGGTCTCTTGATGAACCTAGAGCTCACGAATTCCAGCAAGACTAGCTATCCAGCTGGCCCTGGGGATCCTGTCTTGGCCTCCCAAGTGCTGGAATTATAAGCAGCTTCCACGCCTGCCTGGCTTTTATGTGAGTTCTGGGGATCTGAACTCCAGTCCTTACATTCTGATGAGCCATCTCCCTAGCCCAGTAAATGATGGATTTTCTTAAACTGATCCATATATATGAATTCTTAGACCTTTTTGGCAATGAATTTGTTCACAATATCCTTGTTGTCTGTAAAGCCTGCAGCTTTGGTGGCGTTCGCTTGTTCCTTTCCAGCTGCTCCTTCTCCCCTAGCTCCTCTGTCATCTGCCCTGCCAGGGATTTCTCAGTTTTATCACTCTCTGGAGAGAACGCCTTCCTTTGGTGGTCTTCTGTATAGTGCGATCTCTTTCCTTCTTACCAAATTCCTCCTTGTTTCCTCTTTTGAGTTTTTAACTTAAAAATAAATTGGAGACTTGTATTTCCTTGTGTGTCAGTGTGTGTGACATGTACAGGTGCCCAAGAAGACATCAGATGCCCTGGGGCTGGAGTCACAGGCTGTTGTGACATCCGAGGGATGTGGATGCTGGGAGCTCAGCTCACTCAGGCCCTCTGGCAGAGCAGCAAGTGTTCTTAATCGCTAAGCCATCTCTCCAGTCCTTACTTTTTTTTTTTTTTTCAATATTTATTTTGTTTTCTGTGCATGGGTGTTTTCACTGCATCTCTGTCTGTGCACCACATGTGTGCAGTACCCATGAAGGCCAGAAAAGAGTATCAGATCCCCTGAAACACAGATGTTTGTGAGCTGCCATGTAGATTTTGGGAATCAAGCTGGGGTCCTACGGGAGAGCAGCCAGTGCTGAGACGTCGCTTCTTAAGTAACCTAGGTGGGCTTCAATTGTGTAATTCTCCTGCCTCAGCCTTTGAAGTTCTAGGATTTCAGGCCTGCATAACCATGGCTATTTTCTAACTTCTTGAAATTGATGTTTAAATGACTGATTTTTTTCTAATAAATGCAATTAACTCTATAAAATTTCCCTTAAGGTTATTATTAGCTTTATCCAAATTCTAACATGTAACATTCTCTCATAATTACTTAATTGAAAGTATCTTCTAATTTACATGATATTTTCCATTGGTCCAATGATGAGACATTTACTGATTAATTGCAAACACACAGAGAGGGGGGCTAGATTTTTTTGTTTTGTTTTGTTTTTTCCATAACAGGAGTCCACCTGTAGTCAGAGACATACTTGAAATCAGTTCTGGGAAGCCTGCTTTATGCAGTGTCTGCAGCCTCCTTTTCATTTTCTGGGTAAGGTCTAAGCCCTTTGTTGTGACATAACCCTTCGTGAGCTGACTCACTGCCCGCTCACCTGACTGCCAGCAGCCATTCATCCTGTGCACCAGCCCACTCAAGTCTTCCTGAGGCTGCTTCTCTTGCCTTGGCCCACATCCAACCTCTGCTCTCCATCCTTCCTGTCTGTGGGGCTTGCTCCTGCACTGCTGTGACCCCATCATGGCAGCAAAAGCACATGGGGAAGTTCTCATCGTGGAGGCCAAAGCGTGAGGCAGAGGCAGAGGCAGAGGCAGAGGCAGAGGCAGAGGCAGAGGCAGAGGCAGAGGCAGAGGCAGAGGCAGAGGCAGAGGCGCAGAGAGGCAGAGGCAGAGGCAGAGGCAGAGACTGTTCATGTCACATCACAGTGCAGCAGAAAGCAGCAACAAGGTGAAGACCCTCAAAGGCCACCTGAAGGACCAAGCACTCCCTTCCGACTCCCTCAGACTCCCTTGTCTGTTGTCTGTCAGTCTGTCCTGCTGTTAGCCCCCTCCTTCACTGCAAAGCTAACTGTGTTTCTTTAGTGCTTAAAACCCTTTCATTGGCTGCTCCCTCCTAACTCAGTAACCGTAGTGAGCTACTGAACTCTAGTTATACCATCTCATGAACTGATTCCTAAGAACACTTCTAGTGCTAAAACTAGGGTAAGACTGGTCTCTGGACCAGCCATACATTCCTCTACAATATCACCCTGAGCTGAAGGTTCCCGGGCTGGCCGGTTAACTGTTGTTACCTCCACTTCTGTAAACAACGCTTGCTTTCTGTACAGTCACAATTGTACCAACTGTTGGGTTCTTCTCCCTTAACAACTGGAGGCTGGGGCTGCTTCCCACTTATCAGATTGGGACAGTCCCACCATGCGGTTCATAAAGACTCCATCCTGTTCAGGCCTCTTAGGAGTTCTCTTCAGGTACCCTACAACAGGACAAACTCAGCATCCCGTACTAGAATGGCCTTGGCAGGCCCTTGCACCTCACTCCTACCCTTCCATTGTCTAGCATGCACCCCACCTTATTCATCCCTTCTAAGTCCAGGCTTGAGCTGTGGGCTCCAAGAAGCCTGTCCTGTACCCCTCCCCCACCTGTGTGTCTCTGGGTCAGAGTAACCACGCCTTAGATATTTGTTTTGATATTCCACAGACAACATTCTTCAAGGTTGATTCCCCCTCCGAGGGCCGCCATGTGCTCCCTGTCTAAGCTCACGGAACCCCAACTGGGCTTAGGTTTTTAAAAGCTTACCTTTCTTAATCAGACTGTACTTTCCTTAGAAGCAAACTCCAATGAAATTCTGGTTTCACAAATTAGGTCAAATCAATTTGGATCTTAAAAATGACTGCCCTCGTCATTTGGACTGATAGAGTAACTTGTTTAATGAGTGACTATGTGGACGTGGGATTAATTTTGCTGAGAAAGTAAGGGGCCATACCCCAGTTTTCAATTCCAGACACTACAATCCTAGTACTTGGGAGGTGGTGGCAAGTAAACCAAGAATAGGGGATTCAATGCCATTCTTGGCTCCGAAGCAGGTCTGAGCCCAGCCTGGGCTACACGAGCCCAGGCATTTCAAACAAGCAACAAAGGAAATTACAATTAATTAATTCTAGGCACTCAAATAGAAGTTAGAAACACAAAGACTACCATGGCCACCACCTCCTCCTTCCCCCTCCCCCCATATCCTCCTCTTCTTCCTCCTTCTCCTCTTCCTCCTCTTCCTCACAGGTCCCTCACAGACAGCACTGGGACTTGAACATTTTCTAAGATTCTACTCACCTAGAGCACTTCCCCCAGGTCCCCAGTGGCCACACTACCTGTCACAGCACAGCTTTCTCAAAGTCTTCCTCAAGCGGCTTCTTCCTCATCTCTGAAAACCCCCTTCTCACTTGGTCTTGTCCTCAGTCTCTTCCTGCGACCCCCAGCTATGGATGTACAAAACTTCTCAGGCCCTGATGCCTCTCTCCTGTCCTCACACCCACTGGGATAGACCTGCCTAAATAAGAAGCTGCCCTGGGCAGTAATCCTCCTTGACTGACAGATAAATAACTATTATCTCTTCCGGGCTTCTCTAGCCGCAGAGCTATGTGGGTGGTATCCACCTGAATCCAGCAAGGTGCTATCAGGGCTATGTACAGGAATGTTACCATGAATCCAAGATCCCTGATTGTCATCATGTCACCTGCTGGAGTTGAGGGAAAGAGATTGGCTGGGTCTCACGGTTTCCTGACAAGCTTGGGGCTTCTCAATCTAAAAACAAACACACGCACACGAACACAAACACACCCATGCAAACACACGCACTCAAGCACATTCACGCATGTGTGCACACAACATGACACCATCTTGCCTCTCTGTGCATCCCTACAGTAGGGAGCCTTTGGGCTTTGTATCTTTATATTCGTTTTGTACCTTTTCCTCCTACTCCTCCCCTCTGGTATAATTTAGCTCTCCCTGGCCTTTTAATTTCAGTTTTACTTTTCCTCTCTGTCTTTTAAAATGTCCCCAGGTAAGGAAAATGATGAAGTTATGTGGTAGTGACTTAAGCTTACTGCTTTAAGGGATCTACAATGTAGTTCTTAAAGTACCTTTGGTTTACCAGCAGTGATAAAACAAACCAAGCTATCCTCCAGCTATGAACCACGCAGTGTGAACCACACAGTATTGTAGCAGTGGGGGCCACATGGTCTTTCTGTCTTCCCTGTGCTAGGTGGGATCATGTGAAGCACACGACGGCTAGGCCTGATTCGCTCAGACCTGATTCCTAAGCACCCACGTAAAAGCTGTGCGCCGCACAGCTTGTGTCTATAAGCCCAGCACTGGGGAAGCAGACACAGGAGAATCCCCAGAGCTGGAAGGCTCCAGGTTCAGTGAGAGACCCTGACTCAAAAACCAAAGGGGTGAACAACCGAGGAGGATACTTGGTGTCAATCCGTGGGCTTCACATGCCTGTGCACATGCAAAGGTGTGTGCGAACACACACACACACTCCACTCCATCCAAAGACATCTCTCTCTCTCTTTTTTTTTTCCGAGACAGGGTTTCTCTGTGTCCTGGAACTGGAACTCTGTAGACCAGGCTGGCCTCCAACTCAGAAATCCGCCTGCCTCTGCCTCCCAAGTGCTGGGATTAAAGGCGTGCGCCACCACTGCCCGGCCGCCAACTCTTTTTATACTAGCCATGTGCTACAGTTGGGAAACAGTTTATCCCCAGCAGCTCCATTCCCAACACACTAGTACTGAGAAGTGGGTGGTGGGCAATTTAAGAGGTAGAGCCTATTGGAGGGCAATTAGGTTTTAAGAGTACCATGTTCTCGAGGGGTTAATGCTTGTCAAAGAAAACATGTTGTAAGAATGCAAATCTGGGAGTCAGAGTGTTGAAGCACTACCGTGATCCCAGCACTCAGGAGGCAAGGCAAGCAGAGCTCTATGAGCTAAGGCCAACTTGGTTTATCTGTCCAGTTCAAAGTCATCTCTAAGTAGCCATGGACAACTTTGAACTTCTGCTTTTCCTGCCTCTTTACCACCACACCTGGTTTACTTGGTGCTGGGGACTGAATACTGCTTTTCATACATGCTAGGTGGGCACTCTCCACCACCAGAGCTGCATCTCCAACCCTGAAAACTATGACCCCACATTAAGTATTTTGTCATTGAAATACAAATGATTAGACACCATGTTCCGAGTTCCTCTTTCAAGTGACTTGGACACCGTGGCAGAGCTACAGGACACTGTAGGATGCTATTCAGATGCCCCTTGAGAAACAAGATCTGCTCACCAGCTGCTGTGATCATGGCAGCCAGAAATCCCCCAGCTGTCAGCATTCCGGACTGAAGGCCACTGTTGACTCCGAGGTCATGTCCCCTCTCTGGGGCAGCCCTGAACCTGTGAGTAGTGATGATCAAGGAACTACAAAAGCAGACTCCCTTCCCTCCAATTCAAAAGGACCAGTTCAACTCCCATCTCCACAGGCACAGTGAGGTCGTTACCGAGACCGAACCATAGTGTGACTTCTTACATGACTGTCCCTTGCATTCTCCCGCCTCTCTTCCTGTCCTTCCAGGGGCTGCTCCCACAACCATGTGCCCTGGTGAGCTTACTCCACCTGAATTTTATCTCCAAGTGTGCTTCCCTCAACAACACCATCTTGCCCAACTGCCTCACATGAGCACTGACACCATTTTTCCCGTCAAAAGCACATAGAGACACACTGGGAGGAGCTTTAAAGCAGAGAGTGCAGAGATCTAGAACTCACACATGAGCGCACGAGTGCAAACATACACACACACACACACACACACACACACACACACACTTAAAAGACTATTTTATAGAGGGTAAATGAGGCCATAAAGACTTTGCAATCCCCTCTGAGAAAAAGCAGCTTTAAAATACTTCTAAATAAATATTTCTATCTTGCTTGCAACCAAACAAAAACAATTTCAAAATACATAAGAAAGAGTCACAAACCAAGAAGCCAGTAATGGCACATGCCTTTCATCTCAGCACTCAAGAGGAAGAGGCAGGTAGATCTCTGTGAGTTTGTGGGCAGCCTGATGATCTACATGGGGAGTTCTAGGATAGCCAGGGCTACATAGAGAAACTCTGTATCCAACAAAAACCAACAAACCAACCAGACAAACAAAAATAACCCATTAAGAATCTATTACCCATCTCTGAGGGTAATTGATATTAATTATGAACATCTATTTTAAAATGTTTTGACATTAATGTATGTATTGTATGTCTTTATGTATGAGTGGGTAAAAGTGCATGTGTAGATCAGAGGACAGCTTGCTGGAGCCGGTTCTTGCTTCCACTAAGTGTGTTTCAGGGATTGTGCACTGGATGGCAGGCTTGGCGCCAAGTGTCCTTCCCCACTGAGCCTGTAATCAGCTATTTCGAATGTTCACCATGGCGTAGTGCTAAGAGGTTTACTTAGATTATCTCACTGATAATCTTAGGTTCGAAGAGTAAGAACATAAGTGGCCCAAAGCTGCAGAGCCAGGACTCAGTGTCAGGTGGGAGGCTCCAAAGACTTAGTGCTTATGTGCTAGCATGCTGCACCACCACTAATGTCTCCCATATTGCTCTGTAATCCACTGAGCAACCTATAAGAGCGGAGGGAAGGTGACTCGGAAACCCACCCTGTCCTCCCTCACACCTCTCACCCTTCTGTGGCCTCTGAGGACGGCACACACAGTGCCCTGACTTCTAGGTGCACAGCGTTGAACTGAAGGACAGTAAGCAGCTGGACCTGGCCAAAAGCCATCCTGACTAAGTCAGTGCTGTTGCAATCAAAGGGTTCTGCTGCCACCTTGGGGCCGACTGCTACTCTGTGCTGCTCTAGCACAGGGCTGAAAGACCATATAAAGGCACTTGGCCACCAGATACAAATCAGTAGGAGGTCATTCTGATTGGCTCAGAATGGAACAGACTTAATAACTTGAAAATGTGATTTTGTCACTCCTCTGTGCCAACTACTGCTCATAATAAGAAAGCTCATAATAATGACATGTTAGAGCCCAGAGGAAAATGTTTTAAAACTATTTTACAATAAAAGGAATGGAATAACCAGCTGCACTGGCTTTGGATGACGACAAACACTTTAGAGCATTGCTAGACCCATGCAAAACTCCTGATGCTTATGTCTTGCATCTGAAGATACATTCTAGAAACCCTTTCCTGCACAGAGGCCCTCTAGCTCCAGCCGCAGACTCACTAAATGGGAACTATAATTCATTAATTTGTTCCCTGCTGATAAATACCTAAATAGCTGCCAAACACTTGCTACTAAAAAAAAACCCAAAGAAACAATGTCAGGTTAGAGAGATGGTTCTGCCGCTAAGAATGCTCACTGTTCTTACAGAGGACCCAGGGGATCCAATGGCCTCTTCTGGTCTCGAGGTACCAGGCACACACGTGGTACACAGACATGCATGCAGGCAAGACACCCACATACATAAATGAGAAAAGAAAAAAAACGACGGTACAAACAAACACGCAGAAAATTCTGCAGTGGGCAATTCTGCAGGAACGCTGTGGATGAACTCTTGGGAGTGTGAATACTGGGTCACACCGCATGGTAGGAGCACACATGCACACATAAACACACACAGAGACACTCACAAAGACATATACACAGACACACACAGAGACACACATATCCATACACACAGACACACATGCCGAGAGACACATACAGAGACACACAGAGACAGTACACAACACACATATACACACACACTTTCTCTGGCGCTCTCTCTCCCTCCAGCTCTCGACTCTTCCCAGCACACTCTCTCACCTTCTCCAGTCTCACATCTCCCGGCTTTCTTCCTGGAAGGCAACCAAAGTTATTATTTCTAGATTTCATGCTCACAGTTATTTTATACACATGTATGCAAATCTAGATGTGATCTATGCATATATATATATATATATATATGAACATATGTACAATTTCCCACCCTCTTCTGAATAAACAAAGACATTTATACCCAAAATAGAACAGTGTTAAAGGGACGCTGTAGACAGACACCTTCAAGATCACGCTGCAGCTTCAAACATTTTTCAACTTATATTTGGGCTTTTTTGCTAGCCCACTGCTATGGACTCATAGGGGAAGATCAGACCAGAAATACTAGTTTCCACCAAAACCTCCAGGTTTGGAGGGTCTCACAAAGTCCACTGGGCCAGAGATGGGGATGTGGGTGTTGGAGAGATGGCTCAGTGGTTAAGAGCACAGGCTGTTCTTCTAGAGGACCTGGGTTCAATTTCCAACACACACACACACACACACAGTGGCTCACAACCACCTATAACTCCAGTTCCAGGAGAGTCAACACCTCTTCTGGTCTCCTGGGGCACCAGGAATATAATGGCGCACAGATGTACATAAAAGCAAAACAACCACATCCATAAAATCAAATAAAATTTAAGAATAATAAAAAATAAAGTTGTCTTTCCATACTGAATTTTAAAGGTGTGTGTGCGCATGTGTGTGTGCGTGTGGTTGTGTGTGTGTGTACTCTATTTGCATGTACACCTGTGTGCCAGAAGAGGGCATCAGATCCCATTACCCATGGTTGTGAGCCACTATGTGGATGCTGGGAATTGAACTCACGACCTCTAGAAGAGCAGCCAGTGCTCTTAACCACTGAGCCATCTCTCCAGCCCTCATACTGAGTTTTTTTACTTTTTTTTTTTTTTCTTGGTTTTTTGAGACAGGGTTTCTCTGTGTAGCCCTGGCTGTCCTGGAACTCACTCTGTAGACCAGGCTGGCCTCAAACTCAGAAATCCACCTGCCTCTGCCTCACGAGTGCTGGGATTAAAGGCATGTGCAGAATTGTGCTTTCACGTTTCCTTTCTTTATAATGAAGTTGAAAATTCTTCATCATCCAAGAAACTAAAGAACCTTTACTTGTTTTTTTCTCTTTCATTTTGAAGTGTTGGGGATCCAACCTGGGAGGATCCACCTCATGGATTTAGGCAAGTATTCTATTACTTCTATACATGTGCAGCCTTGATTTTCTCATTATGTATATATGTGTGTGTACACATTCATGTCTGGGTGGAAGCATGTGCATGCAGAGCAAGTGCACTTGAAGGACACACACACACACACACACACACACACGGACACACGTCCTATCCTCACAAAGGCTGGGATGGGGTTTTTTATTCGCCTGAGGCTCACCAGTAGTGCTGTCCTGGCTGCCAGTGAGCTGGAGCTGGAGCTTCAACTCCCAGGACTGGGAGTCTATGTGCACATTCATACTCTGGCACTCTTTATACAAATTCTTGGGAACTAGACTCTGATCCTCATACTGGAAAGGTGAGAATTCTTCTTCACCAGCTGAGCGCCTTCTCCACCCTGACTGGTCTTTCTGTAGTGGTAAGTCACCACCAAGCCAGATGGTCTTTCTGAAGTGGTAAGTCACCACCAAGCCAGATGGTCTTTCTGTAGTGGTAAGTCACCACCAAGCCAGATATAGTATCTTATAACCCTAACACGGGGGGCCAGAGCAAGACAAAAGCAAAAGGTCATCAGGTCACAGATCTTCAACTCACAATGGAGCTATGTCCCATCAATCCTCAACTGGAAAAGATAGTTAAGTTGAAATGCATGCAATGGAGGAGCTGGAAATATGGCCTGATGGTTAGGAACACCCACTGTACTTCCAGAGCCTCAAGTTCAATTCCCAGCTGGCATGTCAGGCACCTCACAACTGCCTGTAATTCCAGCTCCAGTGGATCTGGCTTCCATGGGCACCTGCACTCACACACTCACATGCATACAAACACACACAGATGCACACACACACACACACACACACATACACACACACACATAATTGAAAAAGGCTCTGGTGGTGCATGCTTTTAATCTCAGCATTTGGAAAGCAGAAGCAGGTGGATCTCTATGAGTTCAAATTCAGCCTGGTCTACAGAGCAAGTTTTAGATAAGTCAGGGATACACAAGTGAAACCCTGTCTCAAAAAAAAATAAACACCAAAAAAATAAAAATAAATAAATAAAATAAAATAAAACCCAAAAACCCCAATCTGTAATTCCAGGTCCAGGGTGATCCAACACCTCTGCCCTGTGGGTACCTGTAGAGGTTTGAATAAAAATGGCCCCCATAGGTTCATGTCTGAGTACTAGGTCCCAGCTGGTGGAACTGTCTGGGAAGGATTAGGAGGTGTGACTTTTTGGAGGAGGTGTGCCACTGGGGTGGGCTTTCAGGTTTCAAAAGCCCATGCTGTTTCTAGCCCCCCCCCCTTCCTCTCTTGCGCTAATGAATCAGATGTAAGCTCTCAGCTTCTGCTCCAGCACCACGCCTGCCTGCCTGCTGCTATGCTTCCTACCATGATGGTTATGGACTATACAACCTTCTGAAACTGTGAGCCCCAAACTGAATGCTTTCTTTTGTAAGTTGCCCTGGACATGGCATTTATCACAGCCACAGAAAAGTAACTAAGGCATTACCTAAACTCACACGTACATCATTGACACACAGACATGCACACGTTAAAAATAATTTACAAAATGAGCCAGATGTGGTGGCACACACCTTTAATCTTAGCACCCAGGAGGCAGAGGCAAGTAGATCTCTGTGAGTTTAAGGCCAGCCTGGTCTATACAGTGAATTCCAGAACAGGCAGAGCTATATAGTAAAACCCTGTCTCAAAACAAACAAGCAAACAAACAATATGTCAAATACAGCTTACACGGCCCGCACACGACAGTTAAGCTAAATCACCTAACATAACACCTACAAGATGGTGTGCTGAACATTAGTGTAATGTATTGAACATGGCACTGCAGGTAAGATGCAGGTGATTGTATGGGGACTTTTAAGATTTATTTTGGTGCATGTGCATGTGTGTGTGCCCACCTGAGTTTATATGCACCACACCTGTGTAGGAGCCCTCAGGAGACAGATTACATGGGGACATTTTGTCCTACTAAAAAGTTAAAAGGCAAACTGTACATTGGATTGTCATTTGTCTTTTGTTTCAAACCTACTCTGCTTCCAGAGCAGGGAACAGGTGAGGAAGCCATGTCACCAGCTCCAGCGGCTCCAGACCAAGCAGCCTCAGCTGCCACAGCTTCCCCACCAACAGCTGTATCCCTTAAACCATGAGCCAAATGACTACTTCCTCCCTAGGGATGGTTCTGACAGGTGCTGTGCCCCAAAGACAAGAAAGGTTTAAAAAAAAAAAAAAAAAAAAAGGCACCTGGTTCTAGCGGGTTTCTGCATTCACTCAATGTTACAAATCACTATTTTGAACAAAGCATACACAATCAACCTCTCACAGAATAATGGGAAAACCAAGAGTTTTACAATTCTTCTCCACATGGCCATGGATGGTCTTCGATGCTAACCCAAACTAAAATCTAATTTAAAAATGTAACTTTGGATCGGTAGGTATCAGAGCACTCCCAGGATCCATATAATTAAAATCTATGATGCTCTCCTAACTGCATAGTTTCATAGCTTCCTAAAGGTGGAGGGGGGCATCACTGTCCCTCGGGGTTATGGCCATCTTCCCACGTCTGGCAGTGATCACATAACACAGCCACACATGTTAAAATCACTACCCATAATAGAAAGTGACTTACACAAAAGAGCTTGTGGCAACTGCTGTGATACACCCATTTCCTCTGGGCATAACATGACTGTCCATCACAAAACAGACTGCTGTCCTGACCTACTGAATACCTTGGCCCCACAAAGAAGGAAACAGAACAAGCAAAATTCAGTGCCAGTGAGGCCTATGGTAGTGTAACGAAGGTGTTAACTCCCTCACATGGGGAGGGGGTCCCCAGAGTCTCTCCCCCGGCATTCCATTTAACATCCTCTTCCCCCAGCTGCATGTGGTCGTGGGGGTCGGGGAATGCTGGAGTACAGAGGGGACCTGTCTGGGGTAAATTCACATCTCCCTGGAAAGTCACACAACAGCAGCAGATAAAGTTCTCCACGACTCTGGTCACTTAAAAGCTGGGGTCTGTCACTGCCACACACAGTTGGTGGCTTCCTTTGGGACAGCAGGCTCACCTCATTCATTTCTGAGAAAAGACCATCCATGCCAGACTCTAGATAATACAGATAGTCATCGTTTGCCTATGTGTCATTCTTCACTTAGAAGAGTATATCCAAACAGCAGCTAGCTCAGTGTACAGGTCAGCAAGGGCACACACCCAGTCTTGAGACAGATAGGCTTCCGTGCTTTACAACACCACACTTGGGTAAAATGACCATATCCAAGGCCAACACCTAATGAACTTAAGACGGTTTCACCAATAACATTAAGTGTTGCCTGTGCCCCGGACAGCTCTCTGCTCGACCCTACCTGCCCTTGGGGGTTGGAGGTGAGGTGGCTCAGAGTCAACAACACAGACTCTGGGAGCAGGTGAGAAATGCTGCAGCAAGCTCTGAGCACTGCTTGCAAGCTCCTTTAGTACCCTCCACTCGCGCCCCATTGGTCCCAAGAAAGCATCTCTTCTAAACAGCAATTCCTGATTGGTTGGCACTGTTTGCATCAGCAATCTTTGTTCTCTCAGGCAGTCCTCAGTTAGGTCCTCCTCCAGGAGATGCTTTTGCAGCTGCACAGCCCCCAGTGTTTACAAAAAGGCAGACCCGATGTTCCTACTACAATTAAGTAAAACTGACTTTTAAAAAAGGCTGAGTGTCAGGGACATAGTGGTGCATGCCTTTGATCCCAGCACTCAGGAAGCAGAGGCTGGTGAATCTCATGAGTTCAAGGTCAGCCTGGTCTACAGAGTGAGTTCCAGAACAGCCAGGGCGACAGAGAGAAACCTTGTCTCGAAAAAACCAAAGATTAATAAAAATCCTGAGCGGCTCACACTGTTTGGTGCTCCTGCTTTGATCTGCGCTGTGGAGTGATTTTCTTCCTTTGTGCTATCAGTGCAGATGACACAGGGCAACTGGCAGGAAGCCTCTTATTAATATGAGAGCACTTGGGGGGAACACCACGCACTGTTTCTATGGAAGACAGCCCCTTGCTTCCCTCAGAAAGAACATACAAGGAATGACTCCCTGCCTTCAATGTCATCACATGCCACTGTTCGGTTCAGATATTGTGGGCCTTCCTCCAACATTATTTTTTCCTGCATTGACTTTTCTGCTTTCTCCACCTCTTATTGCATTTTTGCTTCTGTTCAGTGTTTTGGGGTTTTTGTTTTGTTTTGTTAAGAGTTTATCTCGTTTGCATGCAAGTGCAGGAACCCAGGAAGGCCACAAGAGGGCAGAAGAGTCCCCTAGAGGTATAGTTAAGGGCAGTTCTGAACCATCTGAGCTCGGGGTATTGAATTTGGGTAACCACTGAGCCATCTGCCCAAACCCTTCTGATAGTCTTTATGTACTTTACCTGCAGTTTCTTTTCTTGGAGTAATTAACCTAGAAATCTCACCTGCCTGTTTAACTTAACAAGGGCATCAATGTACCTGTGCTACTGCATATATTCCCAAATAAACAAGAAAATGCAATGACGGCTCCTGACATGCTTCCTATTTAGATCCTATCACTAATTGGCAACATAATACCCTCCTTTAGTTTGTGATGATGCAAATGCTTATTGGACAACACTGCCTGGAGGGTGGAGCAAATTTACACCTGTGTTTACCATGGTCTTTGCCCTTTCCTCCCATAATCCCTCCCTGGAGTTTAGACTTCATCAGCCCTTTATTGGTAGTGAGTTTTCTTCAGCATGTCTTTCATTTTTTTTCTTTTCTTTCTTTTCTTTCTTGCTTTCTTTCTTCTTTTTTTTTTCCTCGAGACAGGGTTTCTCTGTGTAGCCCTGGCTGTCCTGGAACTCACTCTGTAGACCAGTCTGGCCTCGAACTCAGAAATCCGCCTGCCTCTGCCTCCCGAGTGCTGGGACTAAAGGCGTGCGCCACCACTGCCCAGCACGTCTTTCATTCTTAAAAGACGGGTATTCCCTGCCCGCCCAGTGCGCATGCGCGGGTGGCAGCTCCTCCTCACCTGGCTTTTGCTACTCTAGAGAAGCCAACTCCGTCCAAGCATCGTTCCTTCTGGAATAATGGTTTTTACTTTCTAGCTGTTTTTCTTTTTTCTTTTTCTTTTTTGTTTTTTCGAGACAACTCTGGCCGTTTTTCAGACAGCATCATTAAATTACAATTCACATACAGTAAACCACCCCTCTAGAAAGTGTACAAGCTGATGTACTTTGTCATCATCTGGGATACTGGAACACCACAACTAAGCTAATGAGCATGCTCTCCTTATGCCCCACTCAGTCATGAGGTCCCTGATTTGCTTTTTGTCACAAAAATGAGTTTGTACTTTAGAGAATTCTGCATAAATATAATTACAAAATATGTTCCTTATATCTGGATTCCTTTACTCAGAATAATCGTTTGAGATTCGTGTAAGCTATTACAGGAATCAACTGCTCGTTCATTTGAATACTGAGCCGAATCCCACTTCATATACAGGCCACAATTTATTGTTCAGGTTGTTTCCAGTTTGGGCCATTACAATAAAAGTTGCTAAAACCATTCGGTATGAGTTTGGGCATGGATATATGCCTTCATTTCTCTTGGTGTGGTATGGCTGGAGGGACGCTGGGTGAATGTTCATTTTCAAAATATTGCCAGATTGGTTTCAAAACGGCCGTACCATTTTACATCCCCACTGGCAGTACAATCGCTGCTGTGGTTGCTGGCGTGTCGCTAACCTGATAGAGTCTTTTAATTTTTGCCGTTCTAAAGGTTTATTAGAGCAGTCTATTACCACAGCTTTAATTTGCATTTCTCCTAATTACTAATATGGTGAGCAGCTTTTCAAATGATTACCTGCCATCTGTAGGCTTGCTTTAGTGAGGCACCTATTTGTACTGTTGCCCAGTTTTAATTGACCCTTTGTCTTCCTGTCCTGGGTCGTAAGACTTCTTAAGTGTTCAAAATACATGACATAAAAGTAGAAAGAAGATTACGGACAAAGAGAAAGGCAGAGAGAAGGAAGAGAGTAATGGGGTGGGGTGGGGTTGACTGAATCTCATTGTGTGTATGCGTGTGCACATGCATGTGTATGTGCGCGAGTGTGCATGTGCATAAAAACAGAGAAATGGAGCTGGAGAGAGATTAAGAGCACTGGCTGCTCTTTCAGAGGACCCAGGTTCAATTCCCACCACCCACATGGCTCCCAGGTGTCTGCAGCTCCAGTTCCACGAAATCCAACACCTTCTGGCCTCCACAGACACAGTATGAATGTGACACACATGCATATACATACAAATCTTTCCTTTTTAAAGTTTATTTATTTTGTCTGCATTGGTGTTTTGCCTACATGTATATCTGTGTGGAACTGGAGTTACAGACAGTTGTGAGCTGCCATGTGGTGCTGGGAATTGAACCCAGGTCCTCTGAGAGAACAACCAGCACTCTTAATTACTCAGCCATCTCTCTAACCCCATAAAAACCTTTCTTTAAAAAAATAAAAATAAATAAAACTTTGTAATTGTTTGTTGATACAGGTCCAGTCTCCCTGTAGCCCAGGCTGGCATGGAACTCATTATGTAGCCAAGGATTACCTTGAGCTTCTGATCCTTCCGCCTCCATTTTCAGAGTGTTGGGGTTACAACAAGGATTTTGAGATAAGTTTTCTCTCTGTTACCTAGGCTGGTTTTGATATCTTTCTTCTCCAGCCTCCTGAAGCTGCAGCATCATGCTCAGCTAAATTTTTATTTTCTTAAACCTAGGGTTTCTCTCTGTGTGTGGCCCTGGCTGTCCCTGAACTGACTGTATAGACCAGGTTGGCCCCAAACTCATAGAGACCCATCTGTCTCTACCTCCCTAGTGCTGAGACTAAAGGTGTGTACCGCCACCACCTGGCTAAATTTGTATTTTTATCAAATTCAATATATTAAGTGTTTTTTTATATCGTTTAAGAAACTGTTACCACACCAAAGGTCATTTGGATTCCCTTCTGCACCTGTAGATTTCATGTTCCTCTCTTCACTTAGGCCATTGGTTCTCAACTTGTGGGCTGCAAACCCTTGGTAAGGGGACATACCAGGTATTTGTTATAATTAATAACAGTAGCAAAATTGCAGTTATGAAGTAGCAATTAAAACAGTTTTATGCTTGGGGGTCACCGCACCATGAAGAACTGTATTAAAGGGTCCCAGCATTAGGAAGGGTGACGAATCATCCATTTCTAGTAAATGTAGCTGGAGAAGAGTAAAAGTCAAAGTCTGGATTTCTTGCAACCATTAAGTAAACAGATCATACTGTCCCACTGAATGGCTCTGGCACTCCGGTCAAACATCAGTTGGCCACACACATATGGTTCTATTTCTGGACTCTATCCTCCTATTGACCTGCATGTATACTTTATACGACAATCCCTATCCTGGTGATCGTATAAATCTCACAGCAGGCGATGTGAACCCTCCCCCACCTGCTTCTTTCTAAAAATGTCTTTACTTCCATACAGATTTTAAAATCCATTGTCATTTTTTATAAAAAAATAAAAATAAAAAATAAAAGAGAGGAAAAATCTCAACCTTTCTCAGATTTTGATTGAGAATGATGTTGAATTTTAAAACAAATCAGGGAGGCTTAGTATCTTAGCAATCACGTGGCTTCTGACCCTCAGCAGGGATGGTTCTCTGTCTCGGTAGTCCCTATTCTCAGAGTGTCTCCTGGGCTCCTGTACCTGCCTGCCATCTTTGTTGATAAGGTTGTCCTAGCTGTCACAGAAGGTATAGGCACACAGAAACAACTGTCCCACTACACTGAGTGAGTGCCATACCCCACTGTCTAGAGAGTGACATAAATTGGGTCGCAGAGCCCTACCATCCTCACTGCCTGCACAGGCTGCATCCTGCTGTTGACAGTTTGGATTCCTTTAAGTCTAGAGTGGAACTTTTCAGTTTTGCTGAGAGTTTGCACATAGTAAGCTGCATTAAAGTATACAACTTCAAAAGTTTGACAGACTCTTGTTGATGAAACCTTCACTACAGTCATCCATGGCTCGTCCAGTTGGTCTCAGAACCTCCTGTGCCCTGTACCCTGTCCCTCCCTGCAGGGAAAGGCTGACTAACCACTAGCTTCATTTTCTTATGAAAGGAACCATGCAACAGGGTCTCCTTTGTAGGCTACATTTGTTTGTTGGTTGGTTGGTTATTCAAAACAAGGTTTCTGTGTGTAGCCCCTGGCTGTCCCAGAACTTGCTCTGTAGACCAGGCTGGCCTCAAACTCAGGGAGCACCTCCTGCCTCTGCCTCCCCAGTGCCAGGACTAAAGGCACGTGTCATGACAGCCACCCAGCATATTTTTATTTAATTAATTAATTACCTAATAAATTAGTGAGTGTATGTTTTGGAACTGGCAGAAGTATGTAACCAGTATAACTTTTGGGAGCTGGTTGTCTCCTTCCACCATGTGCGTCCCAGGGATCAAACTCAGGTCACCAGGCTTGGCAGCAAGCACCTCTACCCACTGAGCCATTTTGTTGTGTTTTTTTCTTTAGCTCAGAATGAGTTTGATGTTCAGTCATGGTTTTGCATGTATCAATATGATTCTGGTGTGTGTGTGCTCTACAAATGTGTGTACACGTGTATAGAGACACACTCACCAACGTGTACACATATGGAGCCGGAGACTGACACTGAGTGTCTTCCTCTATCACTCTGTACCTAATACTTAGAGACAGTCTAAGTATTAGTATTGTCTGTTACTGACTGAAACCATAACTGGCCAGGTGTTGCACCTGGGATCTCTGTGAGTTTGAGGCCACCTTTGTCTGCATAGACAGTTCTAGGTCATTCATGGCTGTATAATAAAATCCTGTCTCAAAACAATACGAAACACACATGGGGCTGAAGAGATGGCTCAGTGGTTAAGAGCACTGGCTGCTCTTCCAGAGGTCCTGAGTTCAATTCCCAACAACCACATGGTGGCTCTGTAATGGGATCTGATGTCCTCTTCTGGTATGTCTGAAGACAGCGACAGTGTACTAACAAATAAATAAATAAATAAATAAATAAATAAATAAATACACACTCACACATACAATAGAAAAAAAAAAAAACCATGTAACTCGCCATTTTGGCTAGACTAGGCTTTCTGGCTGGCAAGCTCCTGGGATCCTACTGCCTCTGTCTCCCCAGGGCTGGGATTATGTAGGCTACTATGTCAGTGTTTTAACAAGAGTGCAGGGAATCCGAACTCACTCCCTTTTACATTGCTGCACAGTACTCCATTACATGGCTCTGTCTTTTTTTTTTTGAAGACTTTTTGTGGCCTGGAGTTTGCTACATAGAGTTGGATGAAGTTGAGTTGATTCTCACACCTCAATGTCCCAATGCTGGGACCACAGGCACATTTTGTCTGTCTACCCATCTGCTGATGGACATCTGGGCTGTGTTGTAGTTCGAGGCCATTAAGAATGGAGCTGTAGGTAGCATCCAGTGCAGGTCTGGGGTCACACACCTGACATTATTTTGTATATGTGCCCAGTGACCAAGGCTGAGAGCTGCTGCCTGTATCCTCGAGACCTTCACACAGCCTGACTTTATTTTGTATATGTGCTCAGTGACTAAGGCTGAGAGCTGTCACCTATGTCCTCGAGACCTTCACAGAGTCTTTCATGAATCAGATCTCGGTCTTCACTCATTTTTATTAGGTGGCTTACTGTCTCACTCTTAGTCATAAAAACTTTATATTCTGCACATAAATCTACACACGGGTTGAATTTTTACTGCTGGATAATCTACACCCAAGTACTGAGTATCTTCCCATTCTGAGTGTTACCATTTTATTCTCTTCATTTCATCTTTAGAATAGCAGGCAGTTTTAATTTGGTAAAAATTATCTAATATTTTTCTTTTTCTTTTTCTGGTAACTGAGTTCACAGCTTAGTGTGGGCTAAGCAAGTGGTCCAGCACTGAGCCCCAAGTTCAATAGTTTTGAATCTTTCAACTCGTTCTCCCTCTCCCTCTCCTCTCTCCCTCCCTCCCTCCCTCCGTCCCTCCCTCCCTCCCCTCTCTCTTGTTTTCTCTATGTAGCTCTGGCTGTCCTGGAACTCAATCTGTAGATCAGGCCAGTCTTAAACTCACAAAGATCCTCCTGCCTCTGCCTCCGGCGTTCTGGGATGCTTCAGCTCATGCCTGTTACAGCCTACCTTACAGTCTTGTACATGTACCTTTTGCAGATTTGTTTTGGTTTTGGAACTCTATCCCATGCTGGCCTTACACTCCTGGAAATCCTCCTGCCTGAGTCTCACAAGTGCTAAAATTACTGCTGTGAGCCATCATACCTGATGGAGTTCTTTCAACTTATAAAAATAAAACTGCATGATTATAACTCTTTTATTAATTCAAACAGGGTATCCTTTTTATATCCTATCCATGTCTTATGCCTGTAGTTTTTTGCTTTAAATTGCTGTGTATCATCTATGACATCATCCTGCCTCTTGCCCGCTCACCCCCAC
>JADRCH010000291.1:2493150-2592871 GCA_019843965.1 Rhynchomys soricoides
CACCCTCCATCTATGACATCATCCTGCCTCTTGCCCACTCACCCCCATCCTCAAAGTGGAAGTTCACTCCTTCTAGCTGCTTGGTCCAAAACAACGTGTGTCTCTAATGAGCTGTGTAGAATATAAAGGGGAAGGGGAGGCGTGCTGGGTGAAACAATGCTCATGTGTATGCAAGTCAATCACATTACAGGGCTCTCCAGAGTGGTTGCCCAGTCTACCTCCTGCCTGCAAAACTACAGGTTACAAGAGTTTTATATTCTGACCAGCATTCGACATTTAAGCTTTCGAATTCTTGTCAAAAAAGAAAGAAACAGATATTTTGTTTTAACATGAGTATTTTGTAGCCTGAGAGTTTGTCTTCTTACACCTAGTCTCAGTGGTTTCTTATTCCTTAAAATGCCTGCTACAGTTCTTTGCTGTTTCCTGTTGAGATACGGAGACCTCTACCCACTTCTCTCCATCTCTGCACAGGGTCTCACACAGCCCAGTCTGACCTTGAACTCAGACCTTCCAATTCTGCTACCAACCCACCTGCCCCATACTGGAATTTCAGGAATGGGGCCCATTGGCTCTAATGAAGTTCTGGGGACCAGAGCAGGGCTTCCTGCACACTAAGCCAGCACTGCCGACCAAGCCCATCAGGGTACCTCTTGACTGCAGCTCTCTGCATGTTTCAAACCTTGCCACTTTCGTTCCCAGCATATCTGTGTGTTAATTGTGTCTGTGCTATCCTTAATAACACAAGCTCTTTATATTTAGTTTAAAGAAGTTCAGCATTTTTTTCCCGATGATTTTCTGGGTTTTCTAGGATCACTGTATATGTCCTTTGTTTGTTTTAACAATCTCATGTAGCCCAGGTTGGCCTTAGACTGGCTCTGTAGCTGAGGATGTCCTCCTTCCTGCACCTTCCAAGTGCTGAGACCACAGTGCACTGACATATCTGGCACCACCTAGGATGTCTGCAGTTAAGGTTTGTCTCTTCCCTTCTCTTAGATGCCTAAGGCACGGTGGTGCCTCCTCCTGACTGTTAGCTAATTACAACCGGAAGTTTCTGGGAGGTGAATAAAGGACATGCCCCCCCATACATCCCCCCCTCTTCCCCCCATACCTCCCCCCATACCTACCCCCCCATGCCTCCCCCACATACCCCCCCCCCATGTCTCTGAGGTATTTTCAAGGAGAACTAAGGAAGCAGGGAAGATGGGTGTGGCCTCATCTCCCAGGCTAGGGGCCTGGAGAGAACAGAAGCAGCAAAGAAGACAGCAGTGGACACTTCCCGTTTCCTGATTGCCTTGCTGCCACTTGTTCCACTCATCACAGGTGCCTGGCCACAGTGACGGGGCTCAGAAGCAAGAGCCAAGTCACTAATTCCTCTTTTTGCTGCTCTGAGGCATTTGTCACAGTGACAGCACTACAATTAACAATGGCCCAAAGGAATTCTTTTACTTTATCCTAACTGACCACACTCCTTGGGATCTTTTCTTCTAAAAACTTTCTTTTTAAAGTATGTGTTCATAAAGCCTGTGTGCACACGTGCAGGTGTTCAGGAAGGACAATTGAGTGGGATTGGGTCGTTCCCCCCCCCCAAACCCCCCAGTGTTGAGTCAGAGTCACATGATGGGAACAGAACCCAGGGCCTCTGCAAGAGGCAGTCATGCATGCTGCTAACTGCAGAGCCACCCCCAGCCCTGACCCTGAAAGCTTGAGGCTTCTCTAAGGTCTTCATTGTGTGTGGATTTCATGGAAACAGTTCTCCTCAGCCTCTTTAGTGAGGCGTGTGTCCTTTCTGCTCATGGTGTTGCTATCGCCCTCACGGAATTCCTGTAGACAGTGCTTCTGTCTCTGCTCTCTAGTTTTCAAATTGTCCCTTTTTTTTAATTCCTGTGTTAGCATCAACACTACCATTTTCACTTGCCTGACATTAAAAATGTCTTCATACGTGAGAGGGTGAGAGCCCCTCCTCGCTAGGGAGAGAAATCAATCTGGATTTGTGCAGCTTCAAAGATGCAGGAGGAGCTGTATCAAGCCCAGGGAGGGAAAGACAATGGCAAAGGTCAGATGTCTAGACAGGAGGGCTACAGCGCAAGTGCTGAACCCGAGAGGGGTGTGGATGACCAAGGCAGTCAACAGCACAGGAGGAGAACAGAGGGCTTTCCCAAGGTCTCATCACACAACAGAGAAAGCCCAGTGAGTCTGGAGCTGGGTGCGGCTCAGCTGGGGGAAGCTTGCCTTACATGCGCAGAGTCCTGGGTTCGATCCCCAGCACCACATGAAGATGAGGGGTGATGACACACACCTGTAATCCCAGCACACAGGAGGTGGAGGCAGAAGAATCAGCAGTTTAAAGTCATCCTCAGCTGCCTAGGGAGTTTTAGGTCAGTCTGGGCCACATGAGCCCTTGTCTCAAAGAAAATTAAAAAAATGATTCTAGAACAGCTCACTGGTGGCTTTTTCTAACAGTCCACAAACTGACCCAAAAATGCAAATTCATTCTTCATGACAAAGGCAACTCCACATATTTTCACTTTATTCATAATTAGACTGCACCTACTTATCAGACATCTACAGAAAAAAATTACTGAATGATAAGAATCTGACTTAAGCAAAACCAGAAGGAGCATTTGCCTGGAGTGCACTGCAAACTCAAGTCTCTCTTGAGCAGGTGCAGATTGTGCCACGGTAAGCCACTGGGCTCTGACAGTTCCCCTCTGCTCTCACACCATTCTGACCCTTGCTCTAGAATCAGGAAGTTTTCAGTACTGCCTTTAAACAGGCATGGTATGAAATCACTGCTATTCTCGCTTAAGGTTCCAATCTTGAGTTATCTCAGCCATGAGATCAGTTGACTGTGGCCTGTGCAGTGACAAACTCTACAGTTGTACCAATGCACACTGACAACAGTACAATGTCTGACATAATTTTACAGTAAGACACCTGGGTACTTGGGTGTGTGTGGGCTATGGTTCAAACATGAATACTCTCTTGAATGGATGTACACATAATCGTTTCTAATTTACTTGCAGGGAGACCTCCACTCCTGCCTTTCATTCCGTTTCCTCTGAAGTAAACTTGTAACTCCCCAAGAGGACTCTCTGCCCTCAGTCGGCTGTGGTCAGAAATGCTACCAACGGGCAAGCAGAAGGAAAGATAGCTCCAGACAGAAGGACTCTGTCTCACGCAGGTGGAGGATCAGGCCCCTAGATACCAAGTACTGAGACCAGAATGCAGACCTGTCTCCACTCAGAACCAACTCACTTAAAACTAAGTTTTCCCATGGGAGAGGTGGCACATACCTTTAATCATCAAAGGCAGAGGCAGGCAGATCTCTGTGAGTTTGAGGACAGTCTGGTCTATATAGCCAGTCCCAGGCTAGTCAAGGCTACACCATGAGATCCTGTCTTAAAACAAACAACCCCAAACCCTGAGTTTTCCTGTCTGTAAAACTGGTTAAGAATGGTCTAGACTTTACAACTCTAGGAGTGCGATTTCAACCAAGGTATTGATAATGTGTTTAAGCCTCATGTGTCTCAACTTTAAAATGTGGAAGTATTACCAAAACACCTAATAGGGGCTAAAGCATGCATGCAAGCTTGTCATGGAAGCACACACGGGTAATCTGTGATCTAGGGAGATGGAGGCAGAAGACAAGGAACTCAAGATCATTCCCAGCTACAAAGCCAGTTTGAGGCCAGCCTGGACTACATAAGACCCTGTTCTCACAAAAGCATAAGATGCTTGAGCTCAGCTCCAAGAACATGAATCTTCAAAATATTTTAGTAAGTTTTAGAGAGATGGTTCTTCACTTAAGAGCACTGGCTGCTCTTCCAGAGGGCCCAGCTTCAGCTCCCAGCACCCACATGGTGGCTCTCTTAGTTAATGCTCTATTGCTGTGAAGAGACGCCATGATCCTTGGCAGCTCTTATAAAAGAAAAACATTTAACTGGGGCTGTGTTACAGTGAAAAGTTTAGTTCATCATCATCCTGATGAGAAGCGTGGAGGCACACAGGCAGACGTGCTGCTGGAGAGGTAGCTGAGAGTTCTGCATTCAGATGGGCAGGCAGCAGGAAGAGGGAGCAACACCAGGCCTGACTTGAGCATTAGAACCACAAAGCCTGCCCCCAGTGACACACCTCCTCCAACAAGGCCACACCGTCTAATAGTGCCAGTCCCAGGTGACCAAGCATTCAAATATATGGGGACCAATCTTGTTCAAACCCCCACAGGAGCTCAAGACTGTCTGTAACTGATATATGCATGTCACGCACATACATACACTTAGACATACACACTTATACATAAGTTTCTTTTAACATTTTTTCCAAAGGGCTGCCAGATCATGAGAGCCATGAGAGAAGAACAGCAATATGAACACATGTATTTATGCCAAAGCCCTGGCAAGCAGAACATGAGGACCACCTTGCCAATAAATGCTTCCTGCTGCTGATTTTACACTCCTTGCCAGTGACTGCCCTTCTGTATGCACGTGCACTGGCGTGCATTCCAGTGTATGCATGTGTATAGACATCTTTATTGATGCTCTTCATGTCAGTGTGTATGTTCACCTTACCTATTTCAATAGCTCCAATGTGTCCCTCCAGTGGAGACACCATTACAATCACACTAAAAGAGCTACAGGCCTCCTTCCCAAAACCAAACTCCAAAGGTCCGATAGGCCTCCTGTGTGAGTTTTCTGCATGAAGCCTGGGTATATCCTGCCATGCTCTGTGCACCCTCCCCTGCAACCCCCCCAGCAGGCCCACCCAGCACGAGGGTGCCCCCCCAGCCCCCCCTCCCCAGGCATCTCGACCCACCCAAGGCCATGTGAAGAAGTGCTTGGAAGTCTGCTGAATTGCTTAGGAACAGTTACAAGAGGGAAAAAAAGCAGGGCACAGACCCTGAATCCCAACACTTGAGGGATAAAGGCGGGACTATTTCTACAGGTTAAAGACCAGACTAGTTAATGTAATTTAGCCAAGACTGTGTAATGAGATCTTGACTCAATAAATAAATACATATGTACATATATACACACATAAATGCACAAATACACAAAAATAAAAAAACAAAACAAAAAATTAAAAATAAATGTCTGCATGTTCACATGTTCAGTACCACCTTTTTCTGAGTATTTTGATCTGTGGCTGGTGGAATCCAGGCACAGGCTACGATGCAGTGCTGACCAGCCAGCTCTGTGTCCACCAGTATTTTTGGTTGCTTTTATCTTTGTAAACAATGTGGTGGACACATCGATCTCAGTGTGTTATTCCGTTTCTGTAGGAAGTAAAACTGCTGCTGGCTTTATTTCTTTGGCAAGTAAAACCTGATTAAACAGTATTGTATTTAAACTTGTGAATGTGAGGGTTAGAGAGATGGTCTGGAGCGCCTATTGCTCTTAGAGGACTCAGGTCTGATTCCCACACCTGCACGGCAGCTCACAACACCTGCAACTCTAGTTCCAAGGGATCTGACACCCTCTTCTCCCCTCACCCCCCAGACAGGGTTTCTCTGTGTAACCCTGGCTGTCCTGGAACTCCCTCTGTAGACCAGGCTGGCCTTGAACCCACAGAGATTCACCTGCCTCTGCCACCATATCCAGCAATATTATACTCTTTATAATTTTGATATGGAATTGAGTTTTGTGTGATATGTGAGAAGGATTTAACTTGACTTTTTCTGACTAAATTAGGCAACCGTCTGAAACTAGAGTAGGATAGTCCACCTTTGCCCTAGCTCTGAACACTCCCGTCTCTCATGCTCGTGCCCTGCAGGTAGCAGACCCACTGACCTCTTCCTGTGCCAGTGTCCTATTGACTGACTGTGGCTCTAGAAGAGATCTGAAGGCTAAAAGGGTAAAATCTCTTGCTTTACTGTCTGTCTGTCTTTCTTTCTTTCTTTCTTTCTTTCTTTCTTTCAGGTTTTAAAAAAAAAAAATGGGTCTAGAGATTGGCTTAGCAATTAAGAGCATTTGTTGCTCTTAGAGAGCATCGGAGTTCTGTTCCCAGCACTAACATGGTGACTCACAACCATCTGTAACTGCAGTACCAGGGCATCTGATGCCCTCTTCTGACCTCTGTGAACAACAGACACACACATGGTGCACTTACATACATGCAGAAAAAAAATGCTCATACATATAAAATAATATTAATAAACATTTTTAAAAAGAATTATATTTATTCATTTTGTGTGTATGTGTATGCATGTACATGCTTGCTGTGTTGCACACATGGAAGTCGGGGGACAAACTGAAGGAGTCTGTTCTCTCTTTCCACTACATAGGTACTAGGGATCAAACAGGTCACCAGGCTTAGCATCAAGCAGCTTTAGTCCCCGAACCATCTTGCCAGCCCTATCTCTTTATTTTAAAATAAAGACTCTAATGAAACATGCTTACACTATTTTTTAAAATGCATAAAAATAAAATTCATATTTAACTAGACAGGTCTTCTGATTTCTGGCAAATACATACACTTGTGAGGGCATGACCTGAAAGAAGACATTCAGCATTATATCGTCCTAGAAATCCCCTCAAGTTCCCACAATCCTCTACGTAGACCAACCACCGATGTAATCTCTATAGCCCAGGACTAGTTTAACCCTTTCTAGAACTTAATCTATTGAATCACATGATTTGTACTGTCTCCCACCTAGCTTATTTCACTCAGCACATGACAATGGGATTCACCCATGTTGTCTCGTGTAACGGGAGCTTGATCCCTATTCACTGCTAAATGATATCATTGTGCACTACAGCATAGTGTGCTCCCTCACCACTGATAGCAGTGTGCTCCCTCATCGCTAACAGATTTTGAAGGTGTTTTCAGTACATGCCTATTGTGAATAAGTTTGCCACAGACATTTGTTTCTAAATCATTTTGCAGACAGAATAGTTATTGACAAATACACACGTATGTGTAACTTCTTACAAGTTGTTTTCTAAGATTGAGGTGTCCTGAACTTCAAACACTGTCTTGCTAGGAGCTCTTGTAGGTCTTGCTCTTGGGAGAGACCGTGACACCTAAGGCGTGGCCTTTCAATGGCTGGGCTACTTACCTGGTGTTGAGAGCTTTCCACTACAGGGTGGAGACTCTGATGTCCTAGCTTCCCCGTCATGCCTGCTCTGCCACCTCTTCTATGTCATCCCAGGTCAGAGTACAAGAAGGAAGCACCGTGTTTCTGCCCTGCATGTGACAGCTCAGACTCACTGGAATCCTCCTACAGATGTCTGTGGGCCACCCCACAAATCCCCATAGTTTCAAATGCCCTGAATGCTGCTCCTGGTCTCGTTGACTAGCAGAAAGCACCACAGCCCGTCCCACACTGACCTCTGAATAGTGGTGCCCTGGCAGGAGGCTGGGAGGCTGTGGGGCTCCCTCAGGGTTTTCCTTCACAGGTGCTGAAATCTACACCCCTTCCCCTTGTTTGACACAGTTTATTTTGTCTTCATGAACTATTCTTTCTGGAGCTAAAGCTACTTCTGACACTGGTTACTCTATCGTCACAGGGAGCAGAAAGTCTAAACCAGTGGTTCTCAGCCTGTGAGTCACAACCCCCTATGGACTGGGTAACTGATATCCTGTATACATTATGATTCATTAACAGTAGAAAATTACAGTTATGAAAGAGTAACAAAAATAATGTTATGGTTGGGGTCACCACAACATGAGGAACTGTATTAAAGGGTCACAGCATCAGGAAGGCTGAGAACTGCTGTCAAACCAAATACCACCCTCCACTTCACTGCCTGAAAAGATTTCTTATTTACCTATGTGTGGGTGTTTATGTGCATGTGTGTAGGGGTAATTGCAGAAGCCAGAGGGGTGTTGGATCCGCTGGAGTTACAGGTGGGTGTGAGCCCCCCAGTGTGGATGCTGAGAACTGAACTCAAGTCCTTTGGAAGAGCAGTCTACATTCTTAACTACTGAGCCATCTCTCCAGTCCCTCCATTTTGGTTTTAAGAGAGAAAACTAAGAGTTAATATGTAATATGTCCTATTAGCTCGGTTCAGCCTGTCCTTTTTAAATATTAGACACAGTTTCCAACTGACTTGCTCCCCGCAGTCAGCAGCAATCAGATCAGCAGCATGTATTTTAGGGCCCTTCTGGTAACAATTGTTCACAAACAGGAAACTGAAGGGACTTACAAGAACTGCTGAACACAGTGGCAAAAAATGTTTAAGGATCTTAGCATGCAGAGAGAAATACTGCAAGATTCATCATGCATAGTTTTCATGGAACAGGACACTGGAACCATTTCTGGGAAGAGACACCTACCTCTTAGCCAGAGAGAAACGCAAGCACGTTATCCCCACGTGGGAAGGGGGTAAAGGAAAGATGCCTGAAGCTTCCTAACCCCAAGGACTACGCTGGCTTGCTTATTTATTTACAAAAACAACTGTGCCTAAGACAGATGTGTGTTCTCATTCTCTTAAAAAATATAATTCTACAGTTCATGTGTGCATGTGAATGTAAGTGTGAGTGTACATACGCACGTGGGTATGTGCGTGAGAATGTATGTACATGTGTGTTCACTGTATGTGTGTATGAGTGTGGGAGTATGCATGCATGTGTATATCGTGTATAATATGTATGTGTGCATACGTGTACACATCAGTGTGTGAGCATGTGAATATGCATGTGTATTTGTCATGTATGGGACATATATACGAGTATATATGCATTAATGTGTGTGTGAGTACGTATGTGTGTGTATGAGTGTATGCGTAAGTGTATTCGTATATGTGTGTGTGTGTGTATAGGAGTTTGTTAGTGTACTCTTTTTTGAGTGTGTATATGGGTGTGTATATGTATGTGATTGTGTAAATGTTAGTATATGTGTACATGTGTCTATGTGAGTGTATTATATGTATGTATGCAGGTGAGTGTTTGTATATATGTGTTAGTATATGTGAGTGTGTGTGTGCATGTGAGTGTATGCATATATATGTATGCCAGTGTATGTGTGACTCTGTATGTGTGTGGGGGTTAGTGCTGGGGACTGCACCCAAGGTTCCATGGTGGCCACAACTTTACCAATAGCCATGTTTCCAGAGGGGCATGGAAAGAGGTGGAGAGAGAGATTTTCTAATTTTGAGACAAGATCACAGTGAGGTACTGTCTTAGTCAGGGTTTCTATTCCTGCACAAACATGACCAAGATACAAGTTGGGGAGGAAAGGGTTTATTGAGCTTACACTTCCATGCTGCTGTTCATCACGAAGGAAGTCAGGACTGGAACTCAAGCAGGGCAGGAAGCAGGAGCTGATGCAGAGGCCATGGAGAAATGCTGCTTACTGGCTTGCTTGCTTCCCCTAGCTTGCTCAGCCTGCTTTCTTATAGAACCCAAGACTACCAGCCCACAGATGGTACCACCCACAAGGGGCCCTCCACTCTTGATCACTAATTGAGAAAATGCCTTACCGCTGGATCTCATGGAGGCATTTTCTCAACAGAAACTCCTTTCTCTTTGATAAGTCCAGCTTGTGTCAAGTTGACACACAAAATTAACCAGTACAGGTACCCAGGCTGCCCTCGAACTCACTATGTAGCTCAGGATGGCCTTGAACTTCCTGTAGAGCCCATGCAGATCTTGAGCTTTTGATCTTTTTGTGTCAGCCTCCTGAGCAGCTATGACCAAGGACCAGGGCCACTAGGTCAGCTTATCTACTTCTGAAACAGTGTCCTGGCATGCAGCCCAGACTGCTTCAGCTTAGCTGCTGGGTTTGTACGTGTGTGCCACAACATGTAGTTTCTAGGCTATTTTTTATCTGTAATAACTTTTTTTATAGATTGATATTTTATTTTTTTTTTAAAGATTTCTTTATTTATTTTATATATGTACACTGTAGTTGTCTTCAGACACACCAGAAGAGGCCATTGGATTCCATTACAGATGGTTGTGAGCCTCCATGTGATTGCTGGGAATTGAACTCAGGGCCTCTGGAAGAGCAGTCAGTGCTCTTAACCACTGAGCCATCTCTCCAGCCCTAATAACTTTTTTTTTTTTTTAAATTTGTTTTTGTTATTTTGTTTTTTGTTTTTCTGAGTCAGGGGCTTACTGTGGTTCTTTGGCTGACCTGGATCACTATGTATACCAGGTTAGCCCTGAACTCACAGAGATCCACCTGCTTTTGCCTCCCGAGTGCTGGGATTACTGGGTGTCCCCTTTCCTTAGAGGCTTTTCTTCCTCTCGTTCCCTTCCTCTTATTCTCTCTTTCATATCTCACTCCCTCTGAGAACCTTTTCTCTTTTTATCAAGTAGAATATAGAATTAAATTCTCTCTTCAGTATTTGTTATAGTTTTCTACATGAAATGGATCTTAAAGATGAGAAATCAAGAGTTCAACTCCAGCTCAACTGTGAGACCCTGGTAGACTAATTAAATGCTGGGGTTTGTCCAACTGGAAAATGAAGATTAATGACATCTTCACAGACCACTATTAAGAATTAAATTAGATGAAATAAAATGTCTATATTGTCTGCCTGAATGCCTGACATTATGGGTCTTCCAGAATGCTAATTCCGTTTTACTTCTCTAGGAAAATATTATTTGATCCTTAATTATGACTTTGTTGTGGGGGAAGGGTCTCTGTTTCTTGTACCCGTTTTCCACTGTCATAGAGCCACCACTCAGAATTCTACACTGTCTGATACAAACGCCCCTTAGCTTGAAACACTCCATCTTAACTCTAAAAATAAATCAAGGCAGAAAAATTTGAATAACTTCTTGAAATACAAAGTTGTGAAAATTATAAGCTAAGCCTTTTTTTATTTTTTAAAGCAGAGTTTCATGTAGCCTAGGATGGCCTGGAATTCACTATGTAGCCAAGGATAACCCTGAACTTCCGATCCTCCTGACTTCACCTCCTGTGTACTGAGGTTACTGGTGTGAAGCACCATGCCCAGTTGTATTTGGTGTTGGGCTTTGTATATACTAGGTAAGTACTCTATCAACTGAGCCCCAGCCCCAGCCCCAGACCAGTCCAAGCTAAACATTTAAGAGGTACAAACAATCTATACAAAGCAATAAAGATTTAACACAGTATTTTAAATTTCAGCTTAAATTCTGCACATAGTTCGGACCATGTGAGAAACACTCGATCTTCACGTCAACAGCTGTGAAGGCCTCAGTAAAGTGGTGAGCAGTCACTAGCTGCCTCATCCACCTCAGCTTACCCAGAGATTGACCCTACCTTCTAGACCAATTATACACTGATGTCCAGGAGCTGTCCATAAAGATACAACTGGCCTTGACTCATACATCAGTGGGAATCATACTCGGCAACACAGTGTTTCCTACAACGGGCTAAGATTAAACAAAACAGCCAAAGAGCCATGAGGAGGTCCCTATGTGATGCTTCATGCTATAGCCAAGAACAGAGTGTACAATGACAGGTGTCAAGTAATTCCATCACGTCAACTGCATGCCTGTGACTCAGAGGACATTGGGGAACAGGAGCCAGAGCAGTCGGGCCTCGAGGTCACACCTGAGACCAGAGGCGCATATGGAGGGAAAGGGTTAAGTGTTGCTGGGTCACTGATACTCTAGTTAGGGGCAAGTTCAACACTAAAGGGCTGCAAAGGTGAAGGAGACAATGTTCTCTCGGGGGGAATAAAACAAAGACAATATCAAATTGAAAATGCAAGGAAAAAGTAAAGATGGAATTCTGGGGGCAGAAAAACCAACCAGCTTCAACTGAGAGGTAAGCAAGGGTGGGGTACTTTACTAATTAAAAAGACCAGAGCCTTCCGGAACTAGAAATGAGGGTACAGTCCGAGGTTTGAAGTGAAGAATAGCACATGCTCACTGGGCTCATAAAGGAAGGTGAGATTTGCCACAGCATGCAGATTTAAGGGGTTGGGGGAGAGGAAGCATCAAAGTTCTCAGCCCCCAGCAACCAGAACAGTAGAGGACTTCTATGCCTATGTCCCACAGGGATTGCAGCTACATGGTAAAGCCTCAGGCTTGAGGTGAATTACAGTGACCATACTTACTGGAGTCTTCCCATTGGAGTAAGTGTAGCTTCCAGGCAGAATAATACAAAAATCCCAGGACCAGAAAGAGGCAAAGTGCTAGCAGCAGATTGCGCACAAATACCAAGAGTCCCATCTTCACATGACTCACAATTTCCTACATGACCTAAAAACAAACATAGAAAAAGCCGTGAAGATATAAAGCAGTCGTCCACATAGTGAAGAAACTATAAAGTCAGGTTCCAACTGCATGGTAATCACTGAGTCCCAGCCAGGGCACCTGGCTTAAGGGACCGCTTCTAGTCATCCATGACCTCACTCATGCCAACAGATTCTGGCAATTATAAGCTCTCAGATAAGTTTTGTAAAAATTTATTTTTATTTCATGTGCACTGAGTGTTTTGTTTGTATGTGTGTATGTGTGTACACCATATGTGTGCTTGGTGCCAGCAGAGGCCAGAAGAGGGCATCAGATCCCCTGACACTGGAGGTAAAGATGATTGGGAGCTGCCATGTGGATGCTGGGAGCTGAATCTGGGTCCTCTGCAAGGTCAGCAAGTGTTCTTGATGAACAAGCCAACTCTCCAGCCTTTTGATTTCCTAAAAAATGATTTGTCTATGTTTATTCATGGGTGTACTACATGAGTGCATGCTCACCACATGCAAGCAGTTGCCAGGGAAGCAAGAAGAGGGTGTCAGATCCCCTGTTAACTGAAGTTACAGACAGTTGTGAGCAGCCCCGTGTAGCTGCTGGGAACCCAGTCTGGATCCTCCAGAAAAGCAATACATGTTCATAACCTCTGAGCCACCTCTCTAGCCCTTTTAAAATTACGTGTATACTTGGGTGTATAGTGGGATGTGCACATGCATGTGCAGGTGTCTTCAGAGTCCAGAAGAGGACCTCAGCTCCCCAGAGCTGGAGTTATAGGTGGCTGAGAACCACCAAAGTTCAGCTCTCTGCAAAAGAATAAAGCACTGTCAACCCTTAACTATCTCTCCAGCCCTCAAGTAACTCCTCCGTCAGATGCCTTCCCACCATCACTGCCCTTGTCACGCTGTTACTTTGTTTGGGCAAATCTGTTTATATTCTCTGCATCCATTTGGCATACAGCACCATTGTTTGGTTCTGTTTCAAATTTTCAAGACAGGGTCTAACACCTGGACCTAGGCTGACCTAGAACTTGGCCTGTGTAGCCCAGACTGGCCCCAAAGCTTCCAAGTGCTGGCTGAGGCTTCAAGCACATGCCACCACTCCCAGCTCATAGTCATTTCTAACATAAGGTCTGAAAATGTTACTTCCATGCTCAAACCTGTTTGGATTAACTTTCTTCTGTTGCTAAAACAAGGTAGGGGCAGACTAAACAGTTTACAGTACAACACATTTATTGTCTCGGAGTCCTAGAGGCCAACACCCCCACTGTGGAGTAGCTCTGCTAAGCCCCAGGTACATCACAGGCTGTGCCCTTCCCAGAAACTCCCAAGAAGAACCTGAGTCCATGCTCACTCTAGCTGCTGCCCGAATCTCCTCCCTGCAGCTGACTCCCTTGTAGGAAGGACCAGTCTTTGCTCCTGCAGTCTTTCTCCAACTTTCTACATGGCCTCCATCAGCCCTGCAGGCCAAGCCTCTCCCACTCTCTAGTTTGCCCTAGCTTGCTTCTGTTTTCAGCTGGAAAGATTCCTTCACTTTTCAAGACTACACCGGGCCCATCTACATAATCCAGGCTAACTCCCTTCTTTAAAGGGTCATAATCTCAATTATATCTAGAAAGATCCTTTGCAAGTGAGGTAACATATTCACTGGCTCCAGCAATCAGGGGGCAGGTATCTTTGGGGACTACTCTGCCAACAGATCAATGGATTCAGATTCCATGCTCTATAAGGTAAGCCCCTGCTACCTTTCAGGCTGCCCTTGCTTCTCTCAGTCTCACCAGTGACCCATGCACTAGGCATTCTCTGAACCCCACCTCAGTCCCCTTCCCAGAGCCTGTCTGGAAGCCATTTCCATCTACTTTGCTACATTTCCTTCTGTACACTCTTTGATACAAACTTAATTGTATCCACCGTCCAAGAAGACTTCCTGGGTCAGACCCCGCCCCCAGTCCCAATCACTTAACCTAGTTACCAAATAACATGAAAAGACATATGTATCAATATTAATAATGGGCCAGTGGGATGGCTCAGAGGATAAAGGAGCTTGCTCCTGAGCCTGAAGACCAGAGTTCAGTCCACGGGACCCACATGGTAGAAGGAGAGAAGCGACTCTCACAAGTTGTCCCCTGACCTCCACTCATGCACCGTGGCATGCCCATCCAACCCTAACATACACAGTATAGAAGTGTAATAAAAATGTATTAATAATGAGGTAATAAAAAGTTGCAATTTGCAGATGACGGAATGTCCTCTTTAGGAAAGCTTCTCCCTTACAACTGGGGGAACTCCCTTACTGTCTTCCTGAGGAAGACGGTAGAACAAACAGAAAATTCAATAAAGTAGGTAATTATAAGATTAATTTACAGAAAAGTTAAGAGCTTCTTTAAAAACATGCCAAAAATATGCAATTAGAAAATATAAGATGAGACACTGAAGAGATGGCTCAGCGGTTAAGAGTGCTGCCTTCTCTTCCAAAGGACTCGGGTTCAATTCCCAGCAACCACATGGCAGCTCACAACTGTCTGTAACTCCAGTTCCAAGGCATCTGACACCCTCACACCAATGCACATAAAATATTTTTAAAAAGAAACTGTAAGATGAAAAGAATTCCATTCATCATGGCAACAAAATCTGTAAAGTACTTAAAAATGAATTCAGAAAGAAATGGACAAGGCTGTCACCAGAGAACACAGCCAACAAGAGAAATTAATGTGGTATGTTCCTCATGAGTGTGTGCGCACATGGAGAGAGGCACATGTGGATCCAGAAGCCGGAGGTGGAACTCTCACTGAACCTGCAGCTACTGATTGGCCAGTGGGGTCCTCTTCTCCAACTCTGCTCTGGAGATAGCATCCAATCTGTCTATCTAGAGACAGCATCCAATCCCAGAGGCTGAGAGTACAATCCCACAGATTCACGCCAAACGCCAATCACAAGCTCCAGCAGGATTTCCCAGTACTTTTGACCCAGGGCCTATAATCAGGATTGTCTAGACCACCTGCCTAGGTTCCACTAATTTGATGGACTAGCTCATAATTCCCAAAGAAACACTACATTTAGCAGAAGAGACATGCCAGGTAACAAAGAGGAAAGGAGACAAGGGGCTTGCCTGGCCTCTGCAGTTGGCACTCTCAAATCTTCACTTGTTAACTTCATCTTTTTAGGGCTTGTGGAAACACTGTTACATGGAAATGATTATATACAATGGCCACTGGTATCCAGCTTAATCTCCTTGAAAAGGCTGGGGAGTGAGACTAAAGATCCCTACCTCAGCCTCTTCTGGAAAAGTGTGGTTTGAATAAGAATGGTCCTCCAAAGACTCTTGTGTTTGAATATGTGGTCCACAGTTGGTGGAACTGTTTGGGAAGGATTAGGAGGTGTGGCCTTATTGAAGGCAGTGTATCATTGGGAGTGAGCTTTAAGGTTTCAGAAGACTAAAGTCATTCCCAGCGTCCCTCTCTACCTTGTGGTTGTGACTCAAGGTGTAAGCTCTCAGTTACTGCTCCAGAGACATGCCCGCCTGCCTGACATCATGCTTCCTGCCATGATGGCCATGGATTCTTACCCTCGGAAACTGTAAGTCACACGTTAAAGGCTTTTATCACAGCAGTACAACAGCGACTAAGATCCCAGTCCCCATCCTGCAGCCACACAGCAGCAGCAGCCATCTGTCAGTCAAACCATCAGCACACACTGAGAGATCACGTCAGATATTCTAAAGACTTTAGGAGTTACATCGTTAGGAGACAGAGGTGAAGATCAAATGTGTGTGTCACAATATCTCATATCAAAATGAACTCCAAGCTGTAATTATTAAGAGATAGGAATACTGACATGCTACAAAACAGAGTGGGACAATGGGTTCTGAAACTGAGCCCCTCAGACAGATGTACAGACATATAGGCATGAGTTTATCTATGCACATATATACATGTTTATTCAATGTTATACATATAAAGGCTTGAGTGGCACCATAATCGTTATGCTGGCTGCTCATAAGGAACAGGATGGGGTGTGACGTATGCATCCTTGGGAGACATCTGTTTTTCCCTGTATACACTTCAGAATTACAGCTGTTATGAGTCACAGCACTGCCTCCATAATTGAGATTTACAACATTCCTACACCTTAACTCAGCTCTGCAACAAATAGTGAGGGGTCCTATGCAGGGCTCAGCTGATAGGGGCCTAGATGCTAATCCCGACAACCCAAGTTTAATCCAGAGATCTACACAGAAGAACCAGACTTTTGCAAGTTGTCTCTGACCTCCAGGTGTGTGCCACAGCATATACACATATAAATACTATTTAAAACCAGTCCTGTATAGGAAGGCCCATTAGCAACACAGATTTTAAAGATAAAATTAACAATGGTTCAAATACCCAATTAGCAAGTGTGACGTTTGTTTATGCTTGGCCCAGGGAGTGGCACTATTAGGAGGTGTGGCCTTGTTGGAGTAGGTGTGATATTGTGGGTATGGGCCTTAAACCTCTGTCCTAGCTGCCTGCAAACAGTCTTCTGTTTGCCTTCAGATGAAGATGTAGAACTCTCAGCTCTTCCTACACCAAGCCTGACAGCACACTGCCATGCTTCTGCCTTGATGATAATGGACTGAGCCTCTGAGCCTGTGAGCCAGCCCCAATTAAGCATTGTCCTTATAAGAGTTGCCTTGGTCATGGCATTTGTTCATAGCAGTAAAACCCTAACTAAGACACCAGGGAAATCACAGATCTCAGCCTCTCTGCAGTGTGTCTGCTGGGCTCTGACAGGAAGCATGCTGCACACGCAGAAGACATCCTGGAGGAGGTGTGATGGCAGGATTCCGTAAGCTGTGTGGGTAGGGTTTAAAAGAGCTGTTGGGAGACTAGCAAGGGCAGGAAGCTGCTTCTCCTCTTCTGAAAGGGTGAGAAGAGAAAGCCGTGAACGAGCTAGTGGGAGAAGACAATGCTGGATAGAGGCAGTGGGATGCATTGCGCAACTTCCACTAGGACGGTGGCCAGCAGCCATGGGGTGACAACCAACCTCTCCTACTCATGCTTGGATCTGTTCTGCCTTTTGCCAGATGATACCAAATGGAAGCCAGAGGGCAAGAATGTGTGATATGCAGTTCACAAAAGGCCAGCCGAAGCACAGAGGAAGTTGGACAGTACATCCCAGAGGGCCAGGGGGTAAATACAGAACATGACATACTGATCAGAGAAAATGTAGTAAAGGGCGCTCCCCAACACAGATTGGAGCCTGGAGCACACTGCCATCAGAAATGATCTTGGGGGGGGGAGGGTATACATATGTAAGCCTCACACTGGCAACAACAAGTGGGGGTGCCTGGATTTGGGGGTGGAGAGATGACTCAGTGGTTAAGAGTTAATGCTCTTACAGAGGACCTGGGTTCAGCTCTCATAACTGTCTGTAACTGCCATCTCAGGGGAGCCAACGTTCTCTTCTGGCCTCCAAGGGTTCCTGCACACACATGGTGCACATAAACTCACACAGGCATGCATACATGTACACACAGATAGACAGACAGACAGATAGATACATACATACATACATAGATCTATCTTAAGACATTAAGATTTGGAGGGGTATATTTCACAATCTATTCATATATTTATTTTCAGTCTTTATAAAAATCAATATACGAGGCTTTTAAGGTGAAACAGAAAGCAGAGACTCTGTAGGTCTTTTTTGTCTCTGTGGATTTTTCAGCCTTGGGTGTCATTCCTCAGAAACCACCTTGCTTTTTGAGACGAGGTCTCTCACTGAACGGAGAGCTCACCAATCAGCTAGACTGGCTAGCCGGCCAGCAGGTCCGAGAGCTGGGAGCACCGACACTCGGCATTTCATGTGTGCTGGGGTCACTTCTGGTCCTTAAGCTTGCAGAACGAACGGCACTTTACCAGCTGAGCTGCCTCCTAGGCCCCAGAGACTTGAACCTCCAGCAGCACAAGGGACTCTGTGTCTTAACTTTCCACTGAGAACTAAAGAACTTAAAATGTACAGAATGTTCAATCTGCCTAGAAACGCAGTGATTCTTGGGGGCTCTCCTCTGAGAAGATGGAAGGGACACCAGTGTCACCTCAATTGATGCAGCCAGGCTTGCAGACACCTGACAGTCCATGAGTCAGTCTAACTGATAGACCCCTTTATTGAACAAAGAATTCAAGAGCAGCATGTGCTACATCATACTAAGAAACAGGGCCTCCCACGAAAACAAACCGAAACCCAACACCTAGATGTCCTGTGTCCTCACTGCCATGGGTCCTTTCAGGGGATGAACTGGGCAGTACATGTGAGCATACACCCGAATGTGCACACAAGCTACCTGTACCTGCACTGGCCTTTACATCTTTACATACTGAAAATCATCAGTTCACCCGGATACTTCCAACTCTAATACAAACCAAACGATTAATCCTAGCCCTTCCCTTTACAGATCATTTAGAAATCCTGCCGCAGCCACTGGCTTCAACAGATTCACGTTTCTGGTCTATGACCCCTTGATTTCTCTATGGACTTCCGCGTCTCCCTGCCCTTCACCTACCTTACTCAGCTCTGAAGCCAATCTGTTTAATTGAAACAGTCAGAAAAGCAGGGAGGAAAAGAACTCATCTGTCTCAGACTATCGCCCCAAGAGGATGTCTTTATTTTTTTTTTCAAGATTTATTTATTTATTATGTAAGTACACTGTAGCTGTCTTCAGACACTTTTTCTTCTCATTCCACCCCCCACCCCGCTCACTCCAGCCCAGGGGATGTCTTAATTTACTATCATTTTGTTGACTCTCTCAACTGCTACTGACTGTCAGCTAGCTGTTTCACAGGTCCCTCTGACTTCCCCTCCAACCCCCTCTTCCTTGAGCAGGTGATGTAGAACATGGCCATTGCCATCTTCATCAGGGCAGCTATGACATCTGAAAGTGACCTTCAAGATTGGGCCCATTTGATTGACAATCCCTCTCAGAAGAAGTGGTTCAGGAAGGTCACTGCACCCTAACCTAACGGGGAGATTCCTCCTAAACAGTCCTCTCAGCTGTGTGAGTCTACCTGCGCCGCATGTGGTCTCGTGACCTTTGGAGGTGACAAGAGAGTACTCAGAAAGTGGAAGGTTTATGAAGTGGGAGATCCCATCTATGCAGCCACAGGGAGATTGTTATTCCATTCTGGGGTGGCATTTCCTGGTGGTGTGGGTGTTTTCGGGGTTAGCAATACTCCTGTAAGTAACCTCTCATTCTCTGGAAGCGAGCCTAATAAACTCATTGGTTCACCATGTTGGACTCAGGTGGAATTGTACTTTGGTCTGTGGTCAGTGCCTTATCAGGGATGAACAGACAGTTACTCACTTCTGGAAAAGTTCCCATAAAACAGAAGCTCCTCAGAAAGCCTGGTAATGATGCTCAACACTCCCAACACACAACCAGCAGCCTCAGGAATTTTACCTCCGGCCGTACTTAGAAGCCTCCCCTACTGAGGAGACTACACTGCCCTGTTCCCAGCTCACTGTAATCTCTGGTTCCATAAGAGCCTCACAGAAACCTGTGGCCTCCATCCCCACCCTCCCAATTCTCTCACTCAGTAGCCAATGTGACTCCCTCCAGTCAGGAACATCCCACCGTCCTTAGGTTACTTCCCTAAACACTATTCCAAGCTCTCTAGCTCTCTGCCCATCCCCCTCACCCCAAGCCGAGCCCCACCACAAGCCTCTTTTTCCCACCAGCTAACTGTCAGTGTTTGGAGTGTACCCTTCCCACCCGAGGTCAAGCTGAAGCCTTTGCTGCCCACTTGTTCTGAGATGGGGTCTCACTATATATCCCAGGCTGGGCTTCCGGTGAAGTCTCTGTTTTTTAAAGATTTATTTTTATTTATATACTCTTCTGGCCACATGTGCAGGCCAAAAGGAGACACCGAATCTCTTAGAGTTTAGAGGTGGCTGCGGACCCCCTGCTGTGGATGCTGGGAACCAAACTGCAGCCATGGCTGAAACTGTTTGACCAGACCCCTTCTCCAGCCAATCCTACTCACTCTCCACTCTCATCTGAGAGTTGGAATCTTTCCACAGGGGGCTGTTACCTGCCTCACGTTTTAGGTGGAGGCTTGCTATTGGATGCTTCCCTTTCACAGTGCATTTACAGTTGGTAAGTATAATCACCTAGCATTTAAGACACTGGCTCGCCCAGGCAGAGAAAATTGCTGTTTTGTTTGCCATTGTGCCCTGATGCGTGTTCAAGAACTCCTCTGTGGACTATCTGATGACTCAGTAGGTTACAGCCTGCCTTAAAAGAGTCATTCAGACCTCAGAGAACTAGACTGCCTTAATGAGCCATAGGAAGAAAGTTTAGACAAACATCTGAACTGACTGAAAGAAACTGCACACAAACCATTTCTAAAACACTCTAATTGTCTGGAGTAAGCACCGGAATGGAAGCACCAGTGCTGCAGACCCTCAGCTGTCAGCTAAGGACAGGAACGCCACCATGCACAGCCACAAGGCACTTCTAGGGCATCCTCCTGTGAAACCTTTTCAAGCAAGCTTATTGGAAATTATCACATACAACTTATTAGCCAGCTTCCCAAATCAGTTCCTGAGTTTATCAATGCTTAAACAACAACGTTTTTGCTGAGCATATCCAAGCTATTCAGAATTTATGGCTTGACTGAGTAGATTTAGACAGTTATGAAATTATTCTACTCAGAACAGCTATGTTTGTTTTAATCACAAGCAATAAAATAATAGTGCTGATATTCACATAGCACTTACTGTGGACCAGACACCGCTCCAAGAGTTTTATCTGAGTAATTCTGCTTATCAGGTCTACAAATTTATCATCTACAGTTCATGGTGAAGAAATCCAAGCACACAGCAATTCAAGATCACAGCCTAGTATACAACAAAGCAGGACTCTAGTTTAGACGATCTGGCTCCATTCAGACTGTATCACCTCTCTAAGAAAAGAGGGGGCTAGGGATTACCTCACTGACAGAGCAGGGGGTTCTCCGGGCTTGCGGTGAGGCAGGAAGGCTGGGTACTGCAGCGGAGTGTGGAGTGCAGTGAAGGCGATTCACTCAGGGAGTCGCACAGTAGCCAGAGCAGTAACAGGAGCCACACTTCCCCCATCTAGGTGCCACCTTTCACAGCCCTACATCCCAATGGATTACTCAAATCCCGCATCCAGCAATCAAAAGCTGGTGGAATGTGCAAGGCCCAATCCTCTTTGAAAACACTTTCACAGACACACCCAGAAGTTCATTTTACTAAATCGTCTTTCTCAGTCCAATCAAGTTGGCAAACTAGATTAACCAGCACAAGCAATAAAACAACAAGGACATTATAATCATATCAGCAGGAGGTGGAGGGGATGACACATGGGGCTGAGGGGAATACGGTAAAAGATAAGAAATATGGGAGGAAAAGTGGAGTCCCCCTGAAAATACAGTGAGGGTCATAAAGGCAGTAACTGATTAAAAAGAAAAAAGATGAACAAGATAAAACGAAAGTCTGAAGGATTTCCTGAACAAATCAGAACCAGCAGAAGTCACAGGAGGTCGGCACAGTCTGAGCAGCAACCAAGCAAACGGGGTTAAGAGGTCACTGGTGGAACTGGCCTCTCTGAACCTTATGGCAAAGGCAGCAAGAACAGACTGGAGTTCAGCAAAGAGATTGCTGTTCACAAGGTGCATCAGAGTTTTGTCTGCATGCATGTCTGTGCACCTTGTGCATGCCCGTGCCTGTGGAGGTCAGAAGAGGGTCCTGGATCCTCTGGAGCCCAAGCTACAGATGGTTGTAAGCCATCATATGTGCACCGGGAACCAAATCCAGGTCCCCTGGAACTTCAGCCAGCACTCTTAACGCCTGAGCAATCTTTTCAGGTCCCGCCACCCCATCCCACTCCCCTTCCCACCTTAACAAAGGGAACTTAAACTCTAAGTGTACCCCTAAGTACCCAGCTACCTACTATGATAGTTACAGATTAATTGCCAATTAGTTCCTAATTACGATTCATTTTTATACTAGTTCTTAAAAAAACACAAACAAAACAACGGACCTGTGCGTGTACGTGTGTGTGTGTGTGTGTGTGTGTGTGTGTGTGTGTGTGTATGTGTGTGTGTGTATGCTGGTGCGCATGTGCATTTGTGTGTGTGTTCGTGCACATGCATGTGCCCGTTAATGATGAACTCAAGAGATGAAGGGGCTAGAAGACAACCCAAGGGAGTCAGTCCCACCTCTGCCCTGTGGGACCCAGGGACTGAGCTCAGATCGCAGGCTGCTCTTCAAGGTCTCTACCTGCTGAGCAACCCAGCTGGCCCCATTCTTTACTTCTTAAAAGCACTTGAGACATCCTTCATATATCATGTACTTTACCCTTTCAAAGCAATTCTGGGGCTGTCGGGCTGCTCAGTGGTTAGGAAGGCTGGCTGCGCAATCACAAGAACTTAAGTTTCAACCCCCACAAAACAACAGGCATTCCCCCATATGCTTTTAAACTCCAGTTCCTTAAAGGATGAGCATGTTAGTGCATGTCTTTAATCCCAGCACTCAGGAGGCAGAGATACAGAGATCTCTTGAATTTTAGAGGCCAGCCTGGTCTATGTAGGGAACTGTAGGACAGTTAAAACTATATAGTGAGAGCCTGTCTCAAAAACAATTTTAGTTCCTCAGGATCTATGGCCCTCTTCTGGTTTCTACATACATACACATGTACACACACACACACACACACACACACACACACACACACTGGGGGCTGGAAAGACGGTTCAGTGATTAAGAGCACAGTCTGCTCTTCCAGAGGACCTGAGTTCAGTTCCTAGTACCCATGTCAAGTGGTTTACAACCTCCTGTAACTCTAATTACAGAAGATATGATGCCTCTGGCCTCCATAGGTATCATCACACACATGCACAGATATACACACATGCATAATTTTAAAAGAATTAAAATTTTTAAAGAGTATATGATTTAGTGGCTCTTAAAATACTCACGAAATGCCGGGTGTGGTGGCACACGCCTTTAACCCCAGCACTCTCACAGGGTAAAGACAGGAAGATGTCTGAGTTGGAGGCCAACCTGATCTACAGAACAAGTTCCCTGAGAGCCAGGGCTACAGAGGAAAACCCTGTCTCAAACAATAACAACAAAAGAATATTCACAAAGCTCACAGAGTTGTACAGACCACCACAGTCATTTTTCGGATGTGCTCACTTGTCTAGAAAAGGTGTCCCTTAGCTGATACCATCTGACAGAATCTCCTGCTGCTCCAGCCCTGATCTACTTTCCATCTCTAGGGATGTGCTTGCCTATTCTGGAATTTCATAAAAACAAAATCATGCAATACATGGGTATTTGTGTTGGCCTCTACCAATTAACAATGAGTTTGAGTTTCTTGTTTGCTGTGGCACATATCCACACCTATTACTTGTTATTGCCAGATAATACTCCCTTATACGGACATACCAGATCTTATTTACCTGTCCGTCATGGGTAGGTATTTGAGTTCTGTCTTCTTTTGGTTTGAATAATGTTGCCACAAACATTCAACTATAAATTTTCACATAGACATAGCTTTCTAACTGCTCATGGAAATAAGACTTTGGGACAGCAGTGGGTAACTATCCTCAGAATGGTGTATGTCTGAGCCAGATATCAATTGTGCTTGACTGAGGAAATGTCAGTGTTTTCCACAATGACAACTCCAGTACCAGGGCTGCAGAGTTCTAATCTCTCAATATCTGCCCCAACACAGCCCCCAGGGTGAGGGTGAGATGTTTCTCACTGCTCTATCATCTCGCTGCTCTATCATTTCGATGCTGTAGCTCGCTGCTGGTTCCTAATGCTGCCCACTGGTCCACCTGCTGTTGATTTTACTTTTCACTAGTCAATCCCACAGTATTCCAGCTCTTTCAATTAATGATCCTTATATTAAACTTTGCTGGTAGCTGGAGATGTGAATCAGTGGTTAAGAGCACTGGCTATTAACCATTCTTTCAGAGGACCTGAGCTCAATTCCCAACACCCACATGAAGGCTCACAACCATCTGTAACTCCAACTCCTGGAGATCTGACACCCTCTTCTGGCCTCTTTGGGCATCAGGCATGACAAACATGCAGATAAAACACCCAGACACACAAAAGAAATAAATATGATAAAGTTAATAAATTTGCCTATTCCAGTTGTCATGTGGTGTCTTTCTCCTGACTGGCCCCAGCCTCACAGTGACTTCCTAAACAGAAATTAAATATAGAGTTTTTTAAGCCAGAAAACAGGGGTCATGGCTCAGCAAGTAATGGTGCTTGTTGTCAAACACCTGGGTTCAATCCTCAGGACTCACAGAGGGGAGAGAACCATGCTATCGGTACATGAGTTCCCCCACATACACACAAGCAGATAAATAACAACAACAACGGAAACAGAAGAGTAAGGATGGAAGGTATGTTATTGCCAATCATAGTCCCAGGGTAGGTTGGCCCAACACATTTAGAATAGTATTTAAAACATGCAAGGATTTATTGCAACTCTTTTGGTGATCCAACTGTGTAGTTCTCAAGCATGAACTGTGTAGATGAGTCATGTGCTGTATCAATAAGTTGAACACAGGCTGGAGAGATAGCTCAACAATTAAGAGCACTGGCTGTTCTTCCAGAAGACCCAGGTTCAATTCCCAGCACAGTGGCTTACAACCATCTGTAAGTCCAGTTCCTGGGGTTCAATGCCCTCTTCTGATCCACTGGAACCAGCCACAAATGCAGTACACACACATACATTATATACATACATGCAGGCAGGCCCACACACATACTTGGAAAATAAAAAATAAGTCTTTAAAAGCAGAGAAACACTGTCTTGTAAAACCAAAAAAAAAAAAAAAAAAAAAGCAGAGGTTAGGGAGACAGGCCAGTGAGATGGCTCAGTGGGTAGAGCTTATGACAACCCGAGTCAGATGCCCAGATCCTGCAGTGGAAGGGGAGAATCAGCTCTCAAGGTTTGTCCTCTGACGTGCAGACAGGCACCATGGTTATGCCCACCAGCCACCGGCATTAACACACACACCACACAGACACACACAGTAATAACAGATGCATCCTACATTGTTCATGCTTGCTAGAAGTTAGGAAAGAGGCTCATGCCTGTGTAACTGCAGAGCTTTTTTGAGACTGGGGAAAGATATGGGGAGTGAAACTTTACAGCAAGAAAATGTTTGGTTTTGCACAGGTGAATTCATTATCACTTTTACTAGAGGGAGCTGGGAGTCTTCAGAAAGGAGCTGTTAAGGTGTGGTCTTAATATTGTGTGTGTGTGTGTGTGTATGTGTGTGTGTGTGTATACATACACACACAAACAATTTTGTTACTTGTTTGTCTCAATGGTGTTCAGAGGAAAAAGTTGTATACATAATTTTTATTGAGAAAAGGTGACTTCTATGAGAACAATCAGAAAGCTGAGCACAGACTTGAGAAAATCGTACTTCAGTATTGGAGAGACTGGCCCTGCTCTGCCTGGCCCACCCGAAATAGAGGCATAGGGGCTCTTGTGGAAATGGCAGGCTGGGAAATGGCAGTATGCCCAGAAAATGAGAAACCATAGTGTAGCTCAATAGCAGCTGCTAGAGATAAGTAACTTGAAGGAACATGGCTGTGACCCACATAGGCCAGCTAGCTGGACTCTGCTCTGTGTTGCATGCAAATGCAGAACAGGTAATCCAGACTGGAAACACAGGAGAGAAGAAAAGCACTCAGAGCCAAAGCTAGCTTGTCTCGAGTGAAGGAGAAAACACTAGGGAAATTTACAATGCAATGCCTTTACAATGCAATGCACTCTGTTACACACCCCAAACTGAAGCCATGTGACGGCCTCAGACTTAAGGAGTTCCACTAGCCTCTGCTGTTCTTACTTCTATGTGTATAGATTTACTTTATTTTTAATTGTGTTTCTGCATGTGGGCACATGGGTACAGGTGTTGGCAGAGGTCAGAAGCATCAGATAGGTCCCCTGGAATTGGAGGCACACTTGATGTGAATGCTGGGACCTGAACCTGGGTCCTCTGGAAGAACAGCCCTGACCATTCTGATCTTGCATGTACTGAACAGTATATGGTTGTAAATGTGAGGGAGATGCTCCTTCCTGCTCCTTCTCAAGACCTAGTATGTTTAAGCCTTTGCAGTGGCTCCATATTGTTTACACATTGATCTTATAAAACAAACAAAAAGCAAATAAAGAAACAATAGTGGCCAGTCCTCGGGAGCCAGAGGCAGGTGGATCTCTGTGAATCCAAGGCAGCCTCATTTGTATAATGAATTCTGGGCCAGCCAGGGCTACACAGAGAGATCCTGCCTTAAAAGAAACAGAGTGAGGACAAACTGCTGTGCCACGCTGGAACCCTGCTTTCTTATCAGAGCAAACAAAGCTATTATTTACCTGCCCAGGGATAACTGCTGTCAACGGCTGTGAAACTGCTGAACAAACAAGGCTCAGACATTATGGGATGGAGGTAATTAATGGCTGTCGCTTCGAGAGGTGATGTCTGGACTAGCCTGAGCCTGGGAAGCTGGCATCGTAACCCTGCAGGGGAATGTGAGCTTTCTCCGGCTGTGAGGAACTGCTACAGGATTATGTTGGGAAACATGTTCAACCTCAACACGGGACACAGGACAGAACTGTGCCAAAACCAACATGAGACAGCTTTAGTCGCGCAGGCCACTTGCCTCCAAAGGGTGCATCTCCAGGGGTGGGCAAAGTGACCCACCAAAACTCTCCCCTTCGTATGAATTTGCCCAACCTTTCACTTCGCTGGCACTGGCTCCCGTGGCACAGGGGGTTCAGTTAGTGAAGAGGCTGCACAGGTGAGAGGTGGGGACACGTTCACTTCCTAATGTACACTGTTCATGCAGTATTAAACGACACCAAGATGGATGTGAGCAAGTTTGTAACAATCAGATGCACAAAACGGGATCATCACACAATCAGATGCACCACACGCAGACAGTGAATACGGAGACACCACGGACTTTGTCATCCAGCATCCTGACAAGTCCTTACAAGACCTCTAGGACTTAACTGTGGTGCTTATGCTGTTTTTCCTCCATGGGAATATTGGTTTTCCTAGTTTCCAGTCCATGTGACCTACCTGATATGCCAGAAGTGCATGCACCTGCCCTTCTGAGACAAAGCACCTGTCTCAGCGAAGGCTAGAGATTAGCTTTCTTCAGAGGAAACCGGGCTGGGTGCGTCTGAGAGTGATTCAGTTTATCAGTGTTACTATTCTTGCTACTTTGTTAGCAGAAGCACATAAAAACATCATATAAACACTCTCATGCTTCACACACACACCACACACACACACACACACACCATTCACATTCTATACACATACATACACACACACCACACACACACATTCTATACACACCACACACACTATACACACACACATCATACACACACTCTATGCACACACATACCACACACAATCTGTACACACACTCAATACACACAAACACACACACCACACAAACACACACACCACACATACACACTCTATGTACACACCACCATACACACTACACACACATGCACACATAAGCAATTCTTAAAGTGTATTCCAAGGACCTGTGACCCCAGAACTTTTCAGAGACTCTCTTTACATAATTACTCTAAGATACTATTCCTTGTTAACACTCATTCTCTCACAAGTGACAGAGTGTCTTGGGGCCACACAGTGTGACATATGATACAACTGCTCTCACAGCTGTTGAAAAACATGCCTGTGTATTCTTGTGATCTAAAGTTCTCTCAGTAGCTAATAACTTTTTTAAAGTGGCGTGTCTGTCTGTGTGTGTGTGTGTGTCTGTGTGGGGGGGGGTAGAGGTCAGGGGATGAAGTAAGCCATTTCACCATCCCTCCAGCAACTTTAAATGCATTCACTACACCTAATACAGTAAATTAATCAGCAAAACCCATGGAGATGCACACTCTATGGGAGTATTTAATATTTTTAACTGTTAAGGAGATCCTGAAACCAAACATCTCTGTGACACTTAGTTACAGGGTTTCACAACTCATCTTTCTGACAAAGTTCTAAACAAAGGGTGCAAAGAGGCTAGGCAATAACTCAGCAGGTGCTTGCCTCCCCAGCACTGCAACCCCAGCACTGGGTGGGGAGCGGGGAGAGAAAGGTAGATCCCAGTACATCCCTGGGGCTCACCACCAATCAGCCTAACCTAATTGTTAAGTTCCAGGTTAGTAGTCTCAGTCTCTGTCTCTCTGTATCTCTCTCTGTCTCTGTCTGTCTGTCTGTCTGTCTCTCTCTCTCTCTCTCTCTCTCACACACACACACACACACACACCCCACAAAACAAAACAAGGTAATGATTTCTGAGGAACAACTAAAGCTAATCTTTGGCTTTGACACGCACACTGGCATTCACACAAGCACACATGCATACAAACACAATACACTTCAAATAGAGCTCAGGTAAATAAAGCATTTGCCATGCAAGCATAGAGACTTGAGTTCAAATCCCCTGAGCCCATGTAAAAGTGAGGCACAGCAGCACAACCGTCTGAAATCCCAGTGCTTCTGTGGAGATGGAAAGAAGAAAACAGGCAAATCCCCAAAAGCTCCTCGGTCGGCAAGCCTGGCACAGTGGACAACAGGCATCCTGTCTCAAACGGGATGGAAGTCGAGGTTTGACATGTGAGACTGTCCTCTGATGTCCACATGCACATGCCTGCACTCACACACATGAACGCATGCATACACACATAACACACGATTTAAAAGGAAGGTAAAAAGTTGCCAGGCATGGTGGCACACACCTTTAATGCCAACAGTTAGGAGGGGGCAGAGTCAGAAAGATCTCTGTAAGTTCGAGGCCAGCCTGGTCTACAGAGTGAGTTCCAGGACAGCCAGGGCTACACAGAGAAACCCTGTCTGGAAATCAACAATGCATATAAACATGCCACTTTATCATTATTTTAAAAGAAAACCTGACGTGAAGTAAAGATCGATGTATTGATACAGAGACAAGTACTGACAGGCAACAGATAAAAGAGCCATCAGGACAAAATATGGTAAACGCTGCAGGGTTTAGAAAACAGCTTATGTTCAGCCAGGGTGGCTAGAGCGGAAGCTGACAAAATCAAACCCTATTAGCATCCTTATTAAAATCTCTCCAGAACACAGTAGGAGAATAAAATCTCAAGAGGAAAGAAGTCATCAAGAACAGAGCAAGAAGCAAACATGTCAGCACCCAAGTGTTATGTCATCATCAGTGGCTGACCGTGTGCTGTACACTGGGGTCACTTCCACATGGGGGCTGGGAACAGAACTGGTTAGCATTCAAACACTGTTTTAATTGGTATGATATTAATATCAATTCTCCCTTCTTAATGTCAGAATAAATTCCCTTATGCCTAACACTCCCAGACAAGCTTCATCAATCACTTAAAAGACATTTAAAAAAAGAAGAGGAAGCAGGCGGTGGTTATCTTTAGTGAAGGGAACTTAGGGCAAATGATCCCAGCAATGGCTGAGGTAACACGTATTAAATGTTAGGAACAGCAAAATCATTATTTTTATTGCAAGATGTTTTTTATGGGGCTGTGGGCATGCCTCAGTTGGTAAAGTGCTTGCCACATAAGCAGAAAGACCTAAGCAGAATTCCTCAGGACTCACAAAAATAAGACTGTATTGGTGTATGCTTGTAATCTCAGCAATAGGGACATGAGACAGGAGAATCCCTGAGGTTCTATGGCCAGTCAGCCTAGCTTAGTCAGAGGGCCCTAGGTCAGGGAAAGACTGTGTCTCGAAAGAAAACAATGTGGACAGCTCCTGAGGAACCATACCTAGCCTCTTCATGCAGCCACAGCATGTTCATGCCCCACCTCCACCACCACACATATGCACATTCATATCTATGAGAGACAGACAGATGGACAGTCAGAAATCCTTACACATCTAACAGCACAGGCTCAGGCCTTTTACCTTTTATTCTATGCCGATCATCACAATAACTGTGGAAGGTAAGAAATGTTATCTCTAATTTTCAAATCTGAAAATCAGGAAGGCACAAGAGGTTTGCAGCCACCAAAGGTCATAGGTAAGAAACTGGTGACGAAGACTGAAATCTATCTGCTCTGCTGGCTCTTATCTGCCCTTCCATAGGTCAAGGACACACCTGGCACCTGACAGTATCAGCCTCTAGTATCCTTCCCCTCTCTTACCTCACTGTAATCTCATCTATAAATCTTTTATGACTAGTAGTAGGCTTGGGACCTCGGCTGTAACCCTCAGATCTTTCTGCATCAAGATCATCACCCTCCTTTCTCCTCTGTCCTCCTTCCAGTGATCCTCCTGAAAGGCAAAGCTGATAATGTCATTTCCTACTGGCCAATCCTTTCCTGGCCCCTAATCATCTTGAAGCTTTAGCTCAATCTTCTTAACTGACTTTTACATCATTTCCACCACCGACTGAAGACTTTCTGCACTCCTGCCACAGAAGAGGCCTCAGGATGTAGCCATGTTCTTGGGTCTCTGGGCCTAAACCCACATCCACCTAGATAATGATTGCTGGTTAATAGAGACTTCAAATTAGGCATTAATTTCTCTAGAAAACCACTGCTTTATATTCCCAATCTGACACCTGGCCCCCTTAAGACAGCCACAAAACCCTCAGCTCAGCCCTTGTTGTTCTAAGGCCCTCAGCCCTCCATCTTTGCCTAGTCCTCTTTCTATCAACCACAGATTAAAAATATTTTTTAAAAAAATGCGTGGAATCGGAGAGGTGGCTGAGCAGATAAAAGTGTTTGCCCTGCACGCTGAAGAGACGGAGTTCTATCCCCAGAACCCATATAGAAGTAGAGGAAGAGAATCAACCCACAAAATTCTCTGAGCTCCACACGCATGCTATGGCACACCCCCCCACACGAACAAATAATAATACATATAAATAAAATTCTAAAATTCTGTATCTCTTCTAGAGGACCTGAATACAGTTCCAAGTAACCATACAAGGGAGCTCAGAACCTCCAGCTTCATGGACACTCTCTTATCTCTGCAGGTACCAGTTGTACTGGCTAGTTTTGTGTGTCAACTTGGCACAAGGTGGAGTTATCAAAGAGAAGGGAGCTTCAGTTGAGGAAATGCCTCCATGAGATCCAGCGGTAAGGCATTTTCTCAATTAGTGATCAAGGGCGGAGGGCCCCTTGTGGGTGGTACCATCTGTGGGCTGGTCGTCCTGGGTTCTATAAGAAAGCAGGCTGAGCAAGCCAGGAGAAGCAAGCGAGCCAGGTAGCAGCATTTCTCCACGGCCTCTGCATCAGCTCCTGCTTCTTGACCTGCTTGAGTTCCTGACTTCCTTTCGTGATGAACAGCAATTGGAAGTGTAAGCCGAATAAACCCTTTCCTCCCCAACTTGCTTCTTGCGCTCGCGCTCTCTCTCTCTCTCTTTCTCTCACACACACACACACACTCACAAACAGAAATTTATAAATAGGTTCTGTTCGATGGCCATGCGTCATCTGCTACCCAGGAAGACATGTGAGGATAAGAAGTTCAGATGTACCCTCGGCTATATAACAAGTTCCAGCACAGCCTGGGCTAGAGACCCCGTGGCAAAACACGTATCGGAGGAGCTGGAGAGGTGGTTCAGCCAATAAGAGCACTGACTGCTCTTCCAGAGGTCCTGAGTTCAGTTCCCAGCAACCACTCGGTGGCTCACAACCATCTGTAATGGGATCCGATGCCCTCTTCTCGAGTAACTGAAGAGAGCAACAGTGTACTAATATACATAAAATAAGTAAATAAATAAACAAACCTTTAAAAACAAAGGCATGGTAGTTCGTGGCTGTAATCTCTACACTCAGGAGACAGAGGCAGGAACACTAAAAGGGTTTATACAGCATTTACACTGTATCACAGGCTACAGTCACAGGTGATCTCAAGTATAAAGGAAGCTGTGTGAGGTTATATATAAATACTAAATTACCTTATGTAAGAAAGTTGCATATTCTCAGAGGTAGGTACCCTCAGGGAGTCCAGGGAAGTTCCCCAGAGAGTTGACAGTACCACATCTGCTGGTTGAGCTTACAAGTGAGAATGTATCATTCCAATCTGTAATGCTACAATGTTAGAGGCTTGCACCAAGCCATGTTTAAGGAATACTATACAATGACTACAGCGTCTACTGGAGTGGCATAGACTGCCATGTATAACTAAATACCATATAAGTGTATAAATAAAAAATACACAGTAGCCAGATATGGTAGCACGCACCTTTAATCCCAGCATTTAGGAGGCTGAGGCAGGAAGATCTCTGTGAGTTTGAGGCCATCCTGGTCTACGTACTGAGACTCTGTTTCGAAAGGAAAAGACAAGACAGGACACTGGATGGGGATGTGGTTCAGTGGCACTGGTCTTACCCAGCATGCACAAGATCCTGGGATCAAACTCCAGCACAGGAAGTTAAAACGAAACAAAAGCTTTGTTTAATGTCAGCCAGGTGGTTGGTGACAGAGCCAAGACCCAAAGCTAGAAAGTCAGCTTTTCTGTCTCCCAAGTCAGAGCTCCAACCAACACTTAGCTTTATTAAAAGCAAGCCCAAACACCAAGTTTAAAGCCTTGTTTAAATCCAATTAAACCAATTAAATGCATCGAAAGGTTTTATACTCTTGACTTTTTTTTGTTATTCTGAGACAAGATCTCACTTATGTAGCCCAGGCTGCCCTTGAATTTGAGACTCCTGACTCTGCCTCTCCTTTTTGACTTCATAAATGAAAACACTTAAATATGATTTTGCCTACTTATTATTTTTGAGGTTTGTTTATTTGTTTGTTTTCACACATGGTTTTGTGTATCCCAGGTTGGTTTCCAACTCTGTGTAGACAGATGACCTCGAACTTCTAACCCTGCCTCTAAGGCCCTGAATGCTAGATTAACAGACATGCGCCCGCACACTCAGTTCACACAGTGATAGGCACTGAACCCACCCACAGCTCCGTGGGTACCAGGCAAGAACTTTAGCAAGTGACTATCTTAGCTGTGACTTAATTTTGAGATACGTTTGGGGCGTAGGGTTTGATCCTAGAATCTTGTGCATGCTGGGTATGACCAGTGCCACTGAAACTCTTCATCTTACTGCCTCTGTTCCTGAGTGGGTGGGTAGTATAGGTACAGACTTTCTAAGTGTTGAAAACCTCAGGATGCTATAGCACTTGAGAGGTGCAAACAGGAGGATTCTGAGTTCAAAGTTATCCTCAGCTACATCAAGGATTTCAGGCCAGCCAGAGCTCCATGAGACACTGTCTCCAGACAAAATAGACTGCTATCAAACAGTAATCCTCTAGAGAATGGCTGCATTATCATTGGGGTGTGATTTGTTGCCCTTGTATTTCTATACAGGTTTTGATGGAGTCTTGGCCCTGAACTCACCCTTCTGTTTCTTGCTGATGTCTACATACTTGCCTCTAGTGCCTGTCTTATTTAACTAGCTCTAATCTTCAGTAGTCTGTGATTGGAGATCCACAGGGTATGTAGTAGTTGTCAGTGCCAAAAAACAACTCTGGCTCTTTGTGCGTTAGTCATAAGCTAAGTCTGCCATTCCCCACCCTGCTTTAAAGTTAGGCAAGGCCACGTGCCCCTCTCTGACCAACGAGATAGGAGTCAAGCAACAGAATGGAAGCTGTAAAAGCTGGTGCTCACTTGACCACCCACAATTTCCAACTGTCTCCATCCCTGATTATGTGTGACAAGCAGAGCTCTCTGTACACTCACGGTAAATGGGCTGCATGAATGAGAAGCCAACAGAGGTACTGTTAAGCCACCAAAATCTTGAGATTTTTTTTCTCTAAATCACCCAAACCAATGCTTCAGATCTCTCAGTAAAGCATTCTCTCCTATGGCCAATTCACTTGCATGTTTTTATGTCAAATATTTTGATTACACAAAGGATGTTACTGTAGCTAACCTACTTCAAGACTATTTTCTTTTTCTTTGGGGGGAGTAGATGTGTAGAGACAAGATCTCATGTACTCCAGGCTGGCCTCAAATTCCACAAATAGCTGAAGATCATCTTGAACATTTTTTTTTTAAACTTTTGTCTCTCCTTTAAGTTTTATTTATTTTAAAAATATATTTTAAAAATTAATCAGGCAGTGGTGGTGCATGCCTTTAATCCCAGCACTTAGGAGGCAGGGACAGGCGGATTTCTGAGTTCGAGGCCAGCCTGGTCTACACAGTGAGTTCCAGGACAGCCAGGGCTATACAGAGAAACTCTGTCTCAACAAAAAAAAACAAAACAAAAAACAAACAAAAAAGTTTGTTTGCCCACCAGACAGTACCCATATGGCAGTCAGAGGATCAGTTCTTCCCTTCTAACATGTAGTCATTCCAGGAATCAAATTCAGGTCAAAAGGCTTGGCAGCAAGTGCCTTTACCAACTGGACAACTGGATAGAGTGTCAACGCCTGAGCTTCCTGCTTCTACCTCCAGAATGCTGGGATTACAAGCATGCCCTACCATACCCTATTTATGAAATGCTAGGATGGAACTCAGAGCCTCAGAAATGCCTAGCAAGCACCCAACCAACTTAGCCACACCCCCCAGAACCCCACTCCCTCTTTTTCTTTTAGTTAGAATAGTTTTTGAGTATGCTGCAAGAGAGCAGTGACCAGTAATTACAGTGGACAGGAGCGGTAGACAATAACTACAGCACTGCCTGTATCAAAATACTATTTTGTACATAAAATGCATATGCTAAGTACCTACTAGTAAAAACACTGTGCCAGACAACAGGGAAGACAGTCGTATCTTTTAAAGTAGATCTAACATTGCGAGTGGAAGAGACGGTAAGAGTAATTGTGGCAAACAGGCAAACTTTGAAGCCTGCAGAGCTGAGTGGGCAGGAAGATCCTGAGTTCAAGGTCCTCAGCTGTTTGAAGCTGACCTGGGCTACCTGAGGTCCTGTCTAAAATGGGGGGAAATAGGGGAAGGGAAGAGTTTAAGACCAGCCTGGGCTAGACAAGATCTTGCCTCAAAAAACACCAAACAAACAAAACACACCCACACACCATACACAAGAGAACCAATATCAAACAAATACAAATACAAAAGGCAGAGCCCCGGAATTAAAGAGAGACAGCTCATCTAGGTGGGGGAAAAGTACAGAAAGGCTTTACAGAGGAAGTTCAGTATGAAATGGCCATAAAACATGGCCAGAGTCATGACCTAGAAGAAGGGCTCATTTAAGACATAAAAAGCCAACACATGCAAACACATGGCGATCAAGCAACAGAACACAAAGCCACATGGCTGCAGGGACCTGGAAAGGGCAATCTATCAAAGGGTATGATAATAACCTGCCGATGCAGGCTGTCCTGGGCTTAACCAAAAGTAGAGAGCCCCGAAAGCCAGAGAAGCCGTATGCTATCTGTAATGGTGGGTGAGGCCTAACAGAAGAGAGGGGACACATGTTCAGGGGATTCTGGGGCAATTCCCAGAAACATCAGGCCCCAAACCTGCGTGATGACGGTAAGAGCGGAAAGAAATCAATGTCAGAACAGTGTGGTGGCAGACCTAGGATCTGCCTCTAACTGCACAGGATCTGCCTCTAACTGCACGAAGCTAGTAAATTAAGGCAAGACGCAACGTGGACTCCAGCTCTGTGTTTGCCAAGCCAGGCAGCTATGAAAGTGACATGCCCATCTGCGCGCTACTCACTGTGTCTTTCCTGCCAGGTCCAGGCCCATATGACAATTTGTTTATCCTTTGCTCCCCATAGGACAAAGGTGCTTCTCTAACCTGCCTTTGGATTGTTTTTGTTTAAAACTAGAGTCACTAGTAGCCTAGGCTAGACTCAAGCTCACTGTGTAGCGATGACCTTGAACTTCTGATCCTCCTGTCTCTACCTCCAAAACAATAGGATTACAGGCGAAGAGTATCCCCATGCCCGATTTTACCTGGAGGATCAAATCTAGGGCCCCTTTCATGCTAGACAAGGACCCTACCAACTGAACTACATCCCCAGCCCCCAACTTGTCTTTGGTACAACCTCATCTCCCTTTCTTTTTCTGCTAAGAAAGCCCTGGAACCACACACATGCACTGAGTCCTCCTCTGCCACCTTCCGCACCCTGGCTTTTCAGTGGCTCACTTTTCCTTCAGGCAGCCTTTCCACTCTTTGTGGTTCAACTCAAAAAAAACCCTTCAGCTCCGCTATGAAACCTTCCTTAAACACACTGGATTCTCCTCTTGGAATGCTAGAGGCCACACCCTAAGTTCATCATTTGTGTGTGCTTCATTCCCACATCCTACATAGGTCTAGGGAACAAGTTCCATATTTCAATTGTCCAAGTTTCCCTCAAGTCAATGCCTTGCACAAAACAAAACATGGATTCAGTAGGCGCTTGACTGTTGGAGCAAGCTCATTAATCTCTAGGAGTACACTCACTTTGCTTCATCATTAATAACTTGTTCCGAGACACAGACATCAGATTTGTGAAATGGAGCAACCAACACCCCTTTATATTTCCAAATGTCTGTACCTCAGGAGACTATGTGAAACTCCCATTTGGTCATAAGGTTTTACTCCAATCTTTTTCCTTTCTTCAATCTTTTGAGACTGGGTCTTGCTATGTGGCTCTTGTTGACCAGGTATTATTCTATGTAGCCCAGGCTGGCCTCTGAAGCAATCCTCCTGCTTCAGCTTCTGACTGCTATTACAGGTGCACCTACCACCCCGGGCTCTGATTCCTCTGAGTCTTTAAAAGGAAGTTTAGGGACACAACTGGAATTGTCATGATGTCTACTGTGCTACATGTCCAGAACCTAATTCGTGGTTTTTCTACCTTCATAGTCCATTATCTATAGTACTGACAATTCAAAGGACCTCATAGAAATGTGTTAGGCACTCTTTGCTTTCTGGGATAACAGCTGTCTCCTTTCATCAGTCACTCCCTGGGTTAATTACAGTGACTCAGTTTTACCACCTCCCTATACTCGAGAGAAACTAATGAAAATGAGATTTATTGAGGAATCATAAAAATGGGTGCTATTGTAAAAAGGAGTCTAAACACATCTGTGGGACGTCCTCCTACCCAAATCTGCCATCCTCACTAAGCGTTTCTCTTGCAAACAAGACCACTGAGAAGACAATGGGGAAACACTCCAGAGGAAAAGGTCGCGAGAAGACGTACTTTGACAAACTGACTGGGTCGCTCCGAGAAGGATCTGGCCCCGGGGAAGGCAGAGTTGACAACCGCTACTCTTGGTGACTCCCGCTAGGCTTTCCCCGGACTTTCTTGAGCTCGTCCCACAGCGCGTCCTGGGTGACCGTGACCCTCCTCTGCGCCCAGACTTGCGCGCCCCGGGGCACTGCACACAGGTGACCTCGGCGCGCTCGGCCCGGCTTGCACGGCCCTCCGCAGGCCTGGCCCCCACCCGGGCCCGGGCTTTGGTCCCCAGCGCGGCTCGGGCCGGTCTGGCCGGGGGAGGGGCGCGGCGGCCAAGAGCTGCGTCGGGGACGCAGGGCAGGCCTTACCGCAGCGGAGAGGGAGGCCGGGGGCGGGTGGCGCCAGGGCGCACGCAGAGCGCGGAGGTTATTGCAGCGCGAGTAGCGGGGACAGCGGAGGGGACCCCAGAGGGAGTCCAGGACACGGCGGGCTGCACGGGCGCCGCCATGGTGGGGACGCAGCAGCAGGACCACCAATCCTGCGGTCCGCCTCGGCGGCCGCGCCGGGGGTCGAGCATCAGCAGCCAATGGGAGCATCGGAACCGGGCGGGGCGCCGGGTAGACCAATGCGAGGCTTCGCCGCAGGGGTGGGCGGGCCCGGACCACGGAGACCCAATGGAAGCCGGAGGCCGAATCCACCCCTTCTCCATCCCCCGGCTGCAGTTGGGGCTTGGAAGGAGCGCTGCGTGGAGCTGAGGTGCTTGGGGGCTCGGCTGCTGTGTGGTCTCCTCTGGTTTCCAGAGGAAGTCTCCTGTCCCCACCCCACCGCTCAGCTGTCAGACCCGGCTGCTGGTAATACCCTCTAGAATACCTCCTGAAGCCCTGTCCAATTAATTCTGTGAGGATAGACAGTTAAGTTCAGGCATAACCTCTTAAAAAGGTCACAGATGGGCCACAAAGCCACCCCACATACCCAACAGTTCAGGAGGTCGCACCCTCATCATGCAGCCGAGTGCATTATCCTAAGGTAGAATTTAATACAGAATTTCCCCGAAGAGGAGGTGGGGACATAACTTGCCACTCTCAGATGCCAATCCAAACACTGCACCTTATACAAGGTATACAAGGTATAAGTTTCTGCTTTGGCAAAGTGCTGCTATAAAGTGCAGTCTTTGTCTGTGGTAGGTCATGAGCCCAGACTAGACTACACTGGCCAGGAAGTGCCTAAGGCAGAGCAAAGTTTGAAGTTTAGCAAGCTCAAAGCCCCAGGCCATCCCCAGCACCAGAACAAAAATCACAGGCCAGTTCTGTGAGACTTAGGAAAGTCCCATAGCTTTTTTTGAACTGGGAATTTTCTTATAATTACATAGGCCAAAAGTGTTTTTGAATGACTGACTTAGATAATCACGGTGGTGGTGGTATGTACTTAACTACTCTGTAAACTGAAGCAGGATTAAATATTCAATGCCAACCTAGACAACTTTGTGGGTCCCAGTGTCTTTGGATTTTGCTTTATTTTGTGATTTAATGTTTGCATGAATGTATGTTCCAGTGCCTGTGTACACCAGAAGAAGGCCTCATAGCCCCTGGAACTGGAGTTACAGGCAGTTGCAAGCCACCAACTGTATAGTGGCAACTGAACCTGGGTTCCCTGTAAAAGCAAGTGCTCTTAATGGCTAAATCATCTCTCCACCCCACGGTGGGCCCATCTTTGGGGGCAAAAAAGTAGACAGGGCTGTCGGTGGATATAGCTTGGCAGTAGAGTGTTTGCCTGAAACATTCAAAGGCTTGAATTCAATTCTCAATTCCCATAGAGCTGGGCTTACACTAGGCACGAGATTATCAGGACCTTCAGCAAGGCTGAGGTAATGAGAATCATGGGGAATTACGGGCACCCAGGAAAAGTTTTCCTCCCTTCCAGGAAAGCTCAGCCCTACCTAGCTTCCCCAGCCATTTCTTCCTGAAAATCCCCAAGTGAAGAACAGAGGGCCAACCTTCTTTCCTTGGCTCCAAGGAGTTAGCTTTGAAAAAAAAAAAAAAAAAAATCTCTGAAACTCTTCTCTCTTTCCCCGAAACCAATACTAAGTAGTAGCTCCCAGGCTGCAGGAATACCAAGCACTTTGTCTAGTGTGGGCGGGGCACAAACCTGAGGCCAGCTGGAACAGGAGAGGCTGTGCAGAACCTTGCACCAGTTCAGGCCCACCTACTCTTGTCAAAGACTGGGTCTTCCCCCAGGGAAGCCCTCACCAACTACAGGCATTGCAGAGAGCAGCTTCTGCAATACACGGAGATAATGTGTCCTTGCTTTTCCAGCACCTAAAGCATTCTCCCTCCTGGTTCCCCATGAATGGAATTTTGATGCAGGAAGTGATTTGCATTGCTGGGATGCTGATGACATCAAAAGGGGTTTAAGTAACACCTCTCTTGAGAAGACCGTGGTCCAATCCTTTCTGTTACCTCCTCCAGGACAAGCAGAAGGTACTGAGAGCCACAATGCCCTGGATGCTCATGGGCCACAGCACTTGGCCCAGCACAACAGGACGGCACCCACCTCGGTGAACAGCTTCCCGGCCCCTGCTCCACAGCCTGACCCTGGGCCACTTGGGCTCCATGGGGCAGACCACAGTCACTCCTCTGATCAATACATTTTATTGCTAAGGACAAGGTAATGCACCAGTTTTCAAAATAATTTGGTTTATAGAGTTCATACGTAACAAAAAAGGGGAAGTATTATAAATCTGACTCCTGTATACAGAGCAAGGTATGAAGCCCTCCAATACTGGGCCCAGGCAAACAAATTCAAGAGGAGCAAAAACCTGTTTAACCCCTTCAATGTTGCCCTCTAGTCCCACCCCACCCCCCCCCCCAACCAGCCCCATCCCACCCCTGACCAAGGGCATTGCTACACCTGCCCTTGGCCTCCAGTGGCCCCAGTTCATCCTAACCCATAGATAGCCCCTGCATAACTGCAATTTCTCCTGCACAAAAATCACCCACCAGGCTCTGCCTGTTTCCATCATTAAAAGTCTCCCTTCAAGGTAGTCCCCACCCACACCCTCTAACACTGTGCCATAGGGGCTTCCGTGCCTGAAGTCTGTGGGCTCATAGTATATAACCTCGGAGTTCTACTTCAAGGGTGGACAGAGGTGGCAGCCAGCTTCTTAGCATCCCAATACTGCAGCTCTGCCAGCACTCTCTTGAAATCGGTCCAGGAAGGGACAAATGGCAACCCACCTCTAGCCATCCCCCAGGGCCCTTACTCAGCTTGGCTGAGGGCAAAATTTCACATTTTGTTTGCCCTGAAGAGGCAAAGAAGAAAGTGAAGCCCAAGGGCTGGCAGAAGCTAGTCCAGACCAAGCACACATGCACTCATGCACACGGGTGCACACACACACATATGTATTTGCACACCCACACACACATTCTCAAGCACACACACAGGTGTACATTCGCACACTCACACGCAGGTACACACTTGTACATGCGCACGCTCACACACTCATACATAAATACAAAAGGAAATTGGGTCAAGCACCAGCACCTCTCTGCCTTGCTGGTGCAGGTGGGTGGTAGGAAGCAAGTCCTAGGCTAAGAAGGAACAATCCACCCAGCCGGAACAGCCGACCCGTTTGGACTGGGGCCTGATGCAGTCACAGCATCCCAGTGTCAGCCCAGTGTCAGTGTCTCATACGAGCAGCTGCTGCCAAGCGCCCAGAACCAGCTTGTCTTTTCATGGCAGAATTCATCAAGGGTGGAGTGAGAAGGTGATGGGTCGGACACGGCATTCCTTTATGTGTACAGCTTCACTTTCTAAGACTTTTGAGTTCCAAGTATCTGCTGTGCTGTGGAACCCTAGAGTGCTCTCGCCTTGACGGCTGGGAACCTCTTAGATCCTGGAAACATCTACTCCATGATGGCCCGGTACAGTGCTGGCTCGATGTAATCCTCCCGGTACCTGGAGTTGATGACCCGTTGCCTTTTCTTTTCTTGCTTTACTTCCTTCTCTGTGAAAATCTCATTGAACCGCATGTCTGAAGCTACTGACTACAAAGGAAAGGGCGAGCAAATCATTACTTTGTGGCCACATGAAACAATAAACACCAAAGGGGCATGTTCCTGTCATGTTCAAAACGGGAGCTCAGGGCACAGAAAACTCACTTACCAGTCTAGACTTGACTCTCTTGGGAAGCTCTTCATCCAGTGTGTACACATCATCTCTCTTAACCACCAGCTGTGAGCCGTCCTCAAACTCCACCTGACAAGCAAGTAAGGCCGTTTAGCTAGGTACCGTAGTCGTGTGGGACCTGCGCACATAGTGGCAGTCTCCAGTAGCTAGATGAAAGCAACACGGTAGTTAAGGACTTTCTGTGTAAGGACTGACTGCCATGCCTGAAGGCACAGTAGCAAGGTGGACACCACAGGGCTCCAGATTTGTGAAAGCTGTAACTGACAGGCAAGTTCTTTCAAGAGCAAAGACGAGCTTCTTGCCCAAGAGGAAACATTACATTTATATAAAGTACCCTGCCACCCTCAAGCGCCCATTCAAGAACCTTTGGCTACCTGGTACATCTGGATGGGGTGAGAGGCCACAAACTTAGCCCCATAGACTTGACCATCTGTCCATCTGACTTGAACCACTTCGCCTTCAGCAGGAGGCCCCAGCTGGAGACAGTCCTGACTCTGAGGGAAGAGCAGAGGAGGAGAGTGAAGAGCAGCTCCACCCAGCCAACGGGCTACAGGAAAGGCAGCCAGCTCTGGACTGAAAGCCTCAGTAAGTCAAACAAGGTCTGCCTCATTCTATCTGCCCTAATCCCTGCTGCCTCTCGGTGAGCAAACAAACAAACAAACAAAACAAAAACAGGCATAATAAACTCAGTAAATGTAGTAAACACAGAAGCAGGGGTGGGCTCTCCAATCCATGATCCTTGAGTCCTCTCAACTGAGCTGCTTACGCTTCCCTGGGCTCTGCTATGAAGGAATGCTAGGACTACATTTGTGTGTGTCCTAAGAGGTGCTTTTGAGATAGACATGGTAAGAAAGGAAGGGACCTCCTAGCTGAGAGTGGAGGCTCCCAGGAGCCCAGCAGAGGAGCTTTGGCTAAGCAGTGTGACCTGCTGTGAAACAGATAAAAGCAATGCCTGGAGACATAGCTCCAGCCCTGGTGCCCAGATCCACAAAAAAAAAAAAAAGAACAAAACACAAACCACTAGCCTTTTCACAGTGTTGATATTTCTGATAAAATCTATGATGTGTATAAAAAAGAGGCCGTGTGTGCAAATCAAACACACCAAACTTTCCCAGTTTCTACTTTGTTCATTACTACTGTGGATGCGAAGTTTAAGGGTATACAAAAGCCAGGCTTCACAGAGCAGTGATGAAGCAAGAGGGATTGACCTTGCTCTATTTTACTGCTGTATTACAGATTCGAGTATCTGTGAGACCCGAGGGCAGAGGTACTACAATGTGTGGGGGAAACGTGTGTCTAAGCTGGGAGTGTAGTTCAGTGGTAGGTCTCTACGGCCCTATCCATAGCCAGCACCAGCAGCTGGAAAGAAAATCACTTGTGACCTTTGCCACTGTGTGATTACATAAGCTTTTTTAGAAAAAGAATAACAGCTTTGGGCTGGGCATGGTAGCATACATCTTTTATCTCAGCACCAGGGCAGCAGGAGATAGATCTTGGAGTTTGAGGCCAGCCAGGGCTACAAAGAGCACCAGTTTTATTTGGGAGAAAGTGAGTGATAAACTCCAGTTACTGACACGTGTGTGCTTGACAGACACTTTCTTAAAAACAAGTGAAGAGAGCATCTCACTTCAAGGAAAACAGGAATTGTATCTATTGCCAATAACAAAAGTCAACTTTTAGAGCAAAAATTAGCATTTCAGAAAAGCGGCCCTCTTACCTGTGAACACAAAACTTCTCAGAATTACTTAAGTATGTCTTTATGATGCATGTGTGTCTCTGTGCCACAGGACGTGTGGAGGGTAGAGGGCGACTTGCAGGAGCTGGGTATCTCACTCTCTAACATGTGGGATTTGCAGTTGGGCTCAGGTTTTCAGGCTTAGCAACAATCACCTTTACCCACTAATGCATCTCAACCCTTCCCAGAATTTACTCTTTCAGTGAGATGGGTAATGATGTGAATTTGATTTTTAAAAATGTATTTATAATAAAATTTAACATCATTTGGAAAGATCTCCACAGCCCAGTATGGCAGTGTTTTCTGAATGACCAGCAGACAGTATAACAAATCAGGCACAGACCCACACTGAGTGTGAAATGGGCAGACAGACTCCATGTATGTCTCATGTAAGGCTCAATGGACTTTCAATTTCACATTGTTTATAACTTTTTTAAAAAACTGCTACTTGGTCAGGCATAGTGGCACACACCTGTGCTGCCAGTACACAAGAGTTCAAGGCCTTCCTGAGCTACATGAGGCCTTGCCCTAAAAAACTAAAAGATCAAATTGCTCCAGTAACAAGACCTGGTAGCATAGGACTGTAATCTCAACTAGTCAGGAGGCAGGAAGATCAGGAGTTCAAGGCCTGTCTCAGCTACAGATAGATCCTATGTCATATCTTAAAAACTTGAAAGGACTAGACAGCAGCTCCACAGACACAGCTAAGGCCTTAGTTCCAATGCCCAGTTCCAAAAAGAAGTCATTTCAACTCTCGGAAATGCTACCAAAATGTTCTTCTCAGGGGACTAGGGACGGGGGGGACCTCTGTGAGTTCCAGGCAGCCAGGGTTTCACAGTGAGACACTGCCTCAAGAAATAAAATGTCACCTCCATTCCAACTGCCATCCTATGTCAGGTTAAGTTTTCTTTCTACATTTTTTTTCCATTTCCATTTTTGTTTTTGTCTTTGACATAGGCTCACTGTGTAGTCAGGATCACATCTGAACTCCAGAGCCCCTGGCCTTAGTCTCTTATGAGCTGGATTCATAGGCAAGTACTCCATGCCCTATACAACAATCAAAACAATGTGAACGAAGAATTGACCTGAAAAAGATTCGTAAAACTGGAGAAATATGGCACACACATACACAGAGAGACACAGACAAACACAAGAGACACACGCATACATACATATCAAATACTGAAAAGATATTAACTAACCTTAGTTTTAATTTATAATAGAATAACTATTGATTGGCAAAATTCACAAATACACAAGCTCTTTGAGAGCTTAAAATCTCTTAGGAAAAAAAAAAAAGCACTCAGACAGGAGCAAGCAACACTTCTCAGCATGTGCATGATAAGGGAGACAGACGGACCTACCGCACAGCTCCAGGTCTGGTTGAGAGCTTACTAGTCCCTGACCGTGCTACTGCCATGAACATCCTCACCTTCACACTAACACTCTGCCTTGTAACTGTGGTGGTTTGAAGGAGGATGCCCCCTAGGCTCCTTGGTCCTTACTGGGTGGAACTTCGTGGGGAGGATTAGGAGATACAGCCTTGAAGGAGAAGGTGTCACTGGGGGAGGGCTCCGAGACTTCAAAAAACTCTTAACCGTGTGTGTGTTTGTGTGTGTGTGTGTGTGTGTGTGTGTACCTGTGTCATCATACCTACCCCATCCCGCTATGTCCTACTTGCAGATCAAGATGTGAGCTCTCAGCTGTTCCTGCTGTCATGTCTTTGCACCATGAACTCTGAAACCATAAGCCCCAAATTAAGTGCTTTCTTTTCTAAGTTGCCATGGTCATGCTGTTTTGTCAGAGCAACAAGACACTAATTAATATGCTCTTGGTGATGATGTTGCTAATGCAGTGTAAATGCGTGAAAAATCATTAAGGAAGAAATGGCTTTGCCCCTCTATGCTGGGCACATAAGGCTAGCTCAAGAAAAGGAAGGGTAAAGGCTGAGGAACCTGAGCTAAGTTCTGAATAACGAGCCAGGAAAGCCAGGCTCAGGTCCAGGTAGGGCTAAGTGTTTCACGTGTTGATAAAGCTTTTCAGGTAGTTTCTCTGTAGCTCCAAAGCCCTCACCTGTGAAGAGCATACACATCCTGAGAAGGCATGGCAGAAACAAGGGCTGGATCATTCTTTTAAAGAATCACACAGCTTTAATGCAATTTAACTGTATCAGCACTGGTGTGATACAAGCTCCAGGGTGTGAGCTTGCATCCTGCACTAGATGCTATCAGGAATACTTTGGTCTGAGATACAAGCATATTTCAGTGAACTGCAGGAAACACTGACTCCCTTGAACTTCTCGGGGAAGCCGAGTACTCCAGCATGTACACTCTTCCTTGAAAGGGGACCCAGGAATAAAGGCTTCTTTCTGTTTGGGAACTGACAAGAGGTAGGCAAAGAGGCCACAGTCATCCGAGAAGATGCCCTAGTCCCAAAGTGCTCCCAGAAGCCACTTCCAGATATTACCACTATGTCCTCAGGATAAAGGTTGTCACTGAAGGAGCCGTCATCAAAGTTGACTTCGTAGAAGGTCTCAGTGGTGAGTCTGACCACCTCGCACTGGTAGAAGCGGCCGTTTTTGTGCTTGCTAATGACCTTCTGGCCGGCTGTGATGCTCAGCAAGGCTCCCTTAGCACGCTAGAAGAAACAGCCTGGGTTAACCTGGATTGCAGTGAGTTCTAATAAGCTCCCCTATGGAGGATGGGGGAAAATAAGTGTGGCAAAAGAAAGACCCAGACAAATGGAAGGCAGGACAGGCATTTCCAGACACCTACATTCCAGCCAGGGCTATGTGTCCTCTATAAACCACTCACCTGAGCTCTGAGCTCTGAGCCAACTAGTTCTTAGATGATACTATCTTTTTCTTTGATTATTTTGTTTTGCTCTCAAATTTGCAGCAATGTCCTGCCTCAGCCTTGGTATGGCTCCATGAACTTACTACCCTTCATAATTTCCCAAATAATACATTCTACTGTGTACATCTCAGGTATGTGTCATAGCATCTGGATAGAGACTCAATAGGTAGCTGGTGCCCTGGACCCTAAATCCTCAACATCACTACCCAGTCACTACCTGGGCATTAGCTCTACCCTCAGGAGAAGGGCACAAGAACTGAGGTTTCCTACGATACTCTGCTCCAAACCAACTGCTCCATTAACAGGGCCTTGCATTGCTGGTCCCCTGCCTCACAGGGCCTTGAATTGCTGGTATCATATCTCACAAACATTTTTCATTCCGACCCTGTCCTTGATGTGATGGCGTAAGTCCAGCCGCTCCCCAAACCCTACCCAGACCCTGCTCCACACATGCCTCTTCACTATTCTCTGAACACATGTGCTACGCATGTTCCTACCTCAGGGCCTTTGTACAGTTTATTCCCTCTACCCAAGATGCTTCACTATACACTCCTCAAAGTCTACTTCACTGATCCCACTCCTCACAAGCTACTCTTCCTCGTGTCTGACCTGTACTGATTTTACCACTGCACCATTCATGCTCAGACATATTGTGTACTTACTAGTTTCCTGTGGATCCTTCAACTCGACGGTATGTATCTCATGATACTACATGAGGGGCTGGATGTCTTGTGCACTGGTAAATTCCTAGCTGAGCCTAGGATGTGGCAGATGCTTAACTAACATTTGAAGAATGAATTATAAAGAAATGCTAACGGTGTAAATTCCCTCAAGGTCCCAGCAGTCTGCAAGTATAATACTGAAGATAAGCATAAGTCTACCATCTTGTTCCGAGACCAAGCTCAGGTTTCCCAGCTACCAAATGGGGTTTAATACTATCTCAGGCTTTGACTCCAGCACAGCCTGTCCTGAGGTCTCATCCACACCTTCATGAGGAAACACGAAGGAGCCCACCTGTAATCTTAGTAACCACATGGATGGGATAACTGCCACAGGTTTGAGATTAGAGCTGACTGCACAGAGAGCTGGAAGCATGAAGGGGCCCCAGAGTGAAAGCCAGTACAAAACCATCACCTGCCCTGCCAAAAGGAAGGCCAGCTCTGATCCCAAATGGCAACATGGAGAGCTCCCCGCTCTGGCCTGGAGCTGTCCTGCATTCTTTCTTGACTCGACATGCCAAACTGTAGAGAGCTTGTGTGTGGGATCGCCACAGCTCATTTGCCAATGAAAACTGGGTTGAACCATACTGCTGGAATATCCCAATCTCTGCTCTCATCGTTACCCCAAGCTGCCTACTGGTTGCTCACAGTAACTCCTGAGGGGCCAGTGAGGTGGCTCTGCATGGAAAAGTACTTATGGCCCAAGCCTGAAGATCTGAGGTCAATCCTAGGAACTCACATTTAAAAAGCCAACCAAGTGTGGTGGAACACGCCTTTAATCCCTGAACTTTGAAGGTAGAGACAGGCAGATCTCTGAGTTCGAGGCCTCTGTGGTCTGCAAAGTGAGTTCTAAGAACTCACTACAGAGATCCTGTCTCAAAACAAAACAAAACAAATGCCAGATACTGTGACAGACACAGTGAAATCACAGCATGCCTGTTTCAAGGTGAGAGGTGTCACCTGAAGAATCACCTGGAACCTAAGTGCCTGCTAGCCTGGGTGGGGTACACAGTGTAGCAGATTCGAGAAACCCTTCATCAACAAGGCAGGAGAAAATTGACTCCCAAAAGCTGGCCTGCTTCCCCCATGCAATCCAATGTATGTGCACAGCTGCACACAAATGACTCGAAAGCATGACCTTCCAGAAGTTATCCTCATTCAGAAAGAGAAGAAAACTTAAATATGGTGGCCCAGGACCGTCCGCCTTGGGCTCTGCTCACTTTCTATGACTACCTGCCAGATTCCAAGGACCACGCTGAATGTTCATTCTTATAAGACATACTCCTCTGTCTCTGAAGCTATGATTACACTCTAACTCCCTTCTCCTTCCTCAGGGCCCACCCAGGCCCCTTCAGGACTCTACGGGTCATGTCCCACATGTCCTGCATATGTCACCATTGAGGGAACTGTGAACTCCCTCTTATGTGGTATAAAATGTCCAACTGTTAGAGGTATCAGCTCTCAACACTTACAGAGCAGCTCTGACATCTCAGGCCCTTGGGTAAGGATGCTCAGCAGACTTAAGCAAGGAAACAGGTAAACCAAAGAACCAACCATGGTTTGTTTAGTACCACTGAACTGTGAAGGCCAAAGCAAGAAGTGGGTCAGACTGAGCCATATGTTAATTGCTAACTCATTAGACATTTTCCATCAAGAATATGTGCTATTGTAATAACTTGGCAACATGCAGAGAAAATGACCCTGAAACCAGTCAAGAGGACAGACAGGCGCCCGCTCACCTCCAGGTTGGGAATCTTGTGGCGAAAGCATGTGATGAAGACAACAAAGGGCCAGTCATCCGGCTGCATCATCACCCCAGCAGCCTGGGCACAGCTCACATGGAAGGCAGTGGGGCAGCGACCGTGAGAGCACTGCACACAACAGCCGGTATTCCGTTTCCTCCGCTTCTTACAAAAGACACACTTCTGCACAGGAGAGAGAGCACATGATTCCGTGGAATGGCCACCCATCTCTTCTTGTTTCCCTCCGAAATGCACAAAGCCAAGCCATGAGAAGCCGACCCCCTCCTGATACAATGGGAGCACCTAGGGACTGCTCTATTCCTGTGTTCAACATAAAGTCCCCATGAGGCAATTCAGCCGTAGGGGGGAATGAGACTGACCAAAGCTAAGCTGAAATGCACTCAGCTCCCCAGGCTCATCAGTGGGGAGAAGCTATGCAAATCCCAAGCCCACCCTGGCTTACCAGTTTGAAGCGGGGCAGAGGGATTTTGCTCACATCCACTGGACTTCTTTCAGCAATGTTGACAAACCTTGCTTCTAGAATTGCCACAGCACATGAAACATGAACCCATCTGCCAAAAGAGGAAAGGCTCAGTCACCTATTTCTATTGCCCCATGGGCCTGCTGACCAAACTTCCTCCATCACCCAGCATGACCACTCAGTCACCCAGCATGACTGCTGGGTCACCCAGGTCCCAGGACTCAGGAGGTAAAGTGTCATTTACCACCATATGTAGTAGTGTGCACACACTGCCCAAGGCCAGTGCAGGATCAACCCACTTACACCACCTCCTTACTCTGGCAAATACGAAGAACCATGGCTGACTGAGTGTGGTGGCTTCAGAAAGAAAATAAATCAGAAGCGCTGCTTGGGGCTTTTCCCTCCCAGATACCTTTTGGGAAATGCCCGAAGTGGAGAAACCCAAGACTGTGGAATGTTGGGTTTCCACTGATTATATGTGTCAAATGCACAAGGCCCTGGGTTCAGCCCCAGCTAGGTCCATCCATATGAAAACCTACTGGCAGGGCTGTTACAGGGGATGGGAACAGGTCTGGTTTTGTGGCCTTAGAGGACAGAACATGGATCAAAGGGTAAAGGGTAAAGGTGAGAGATTTAAGCAGAGCCATTTCCACTCTAAATAAAAAAGTGTAACCATCCAGCCCCGACTTGCCCTGGGAGAATTACAGTGACCACTGGTAACAGCTGCGTATCTGTAAAGGAGTGAGGCACAGCCACACAGCCATCCACTACATGCATTATGGGGATCCTGCAAGGGTGGGAGGCTGGACACCCACGGGGTTTTATTCAGAGGCAGGCTATCCACCGATAGCTGCTGTCAATCCATGTGTACAACTAACTCTCTACACAGAAGCCCTAATAAAGCTAACCCTCAACAGCTTGTGTTTCTTTCTTCCACAGAGAAGGTAGACCCGACACAACACAAAGATACAACTCAATGAGAATTAAACTGTATGGTGGCTGAGAAGCCCAGAAACTTCTATAGATCTAACAGTGGATGGCCTGCTAAGCTCTCCTCAGTGCCCAACAGTTCCCCCATGAGGACATTTGCCTGATCTCCAAACAGCAGGTCTAGCCAGGGAGAGTTAACTCTGTAGGACAGTGCTTGGCACAGTACATATCTGGAATCCCAGTCTGAGGGAGGCTGAGGCAGGAGGATCAACAGTTAGATACCAGCAGGGACTACACAGGACATTTCAGAAGACCCTGTCTTGAAAGAAAGAAACAGGACCAGAGCGCTAACTCAATAGTTAAGAGCACTGACTACTCTTCCAGGGCACCTGGGTTCAATGCCCAGAGCCCACATAGTGGTTTACAACCATTCATAACTCATAGTCCCAGGAGACCCAGAGTCTTCATGTGGTCTCTGTGGAAACCTGTGCACGAGGTGCCCACATATACAATGCAGGCAAAACATCCACACACATGAAATAAGTTCATTTTTTTAAAAAAAGAAGGTAGGCAGGCAACTGTAACCAGGTCAATGTCCTCACTTCCAGACCACAAAATGCCTGTGTCATTCGCTTAGGAATGTCATCTCTCAAAGAAGGACACTACTTACATCTCCACCTCTGATGAAAAGGCAAAGTGAGACAGACAGTCTAGGGCAGTCTTGCTCATTCTATTCCAGTCCCATGCCATGTGCTGTCCGACTGCCCTCGAAGTACTGCACATGCTTCGGATCTGGGCCTGAGCATCATGAACTTCCCAGAGAACTCACCTGTCATCGTTTGCTCTCTGCAGGGCCCCTCCACGCAATGAGCATAAACAGCAGTCCTGCCCAGAAAGCAGAAGGAGAACAGTTACCAACAATTCACTACATACAGTCTGCCCTCCTGAGACTTCCTGTGGACAACTAAACTCTGCCAGAAAGCAGTGCAGTGGCAGGTGGGCCTTCAGTTACATGCCCTGTAGTCAGGACTACCCTGGAAGTAACAGGCCATAATGCATCCTAGAACTACATAATGAATCACTTGAGCCCCATTCTGAGACTCCAAACCCAGAGCCGAATTTTTCAAAGGGAGTGATGGCCGCTCTACAGGATGGCTACCTGATCGGCCCCCACAGCATTAACACAGCTCTCAGATCCACTCACCCTGACCATCTCAGATCATCTCAGAGTACCAAATCCTAAGCCAGCTGCTGTGGATATAAATTATGTCCAGCGTGGAAAGAAGCTAGCCCCAAGACACCCCAATCTTCTGGAGAAGATGGGAAAAGCGTGGGGATACTCACTTCCTCCAGGGCATTGGCTGAACATCGAGAACACATCCATTCTTCAGAAGCCTTTGCTGGGGGGATGCCATAGCAACCTAATAAGAACAGCAGAAAGAGCAAATGAAACCCAACCCAGGGGTTGGCGTTAGAATGTAGATGCACAGTTTTCTTCCATAGACACCATTCCCAAAGATAGTAAATCATACAAAAATCCCTCAATTCTGGGCCAGAGACCCCAGCGCTCAACCATACAGTATGGTCCCAAGACCCAGGAAAGTCAGAAACTGTGGATTCACTGGTACATCTCTGTAGTAAGTATCTAGGGACTAATCTCCAGATACCCACAATCCAGACCCCAAGTTGACAGGCATTGGGATCGATGCTGGAGCCACAAGGCAACTCACCCACCAGCCACCAACTTCCCAAGAAGACACAAGCATCCTTTGCAGCAGGAGACTGAGAAGGCCATTTGGTGACAACTTCCAGCAAGCAAGAAGTTTCCCATGAGAGGAGGTGAGAGGTACTCACTGGCGTGGACCCGGACACTGCATTTCTTGCAGGACACTAGCATGCTAGTGCCATCCTCCTCTAGGTAAGGGGTGGACAGATTGATGTCTGTGCTGCAGCCAGTTGTGGTAAAGCACATTTCGGGGATCAATGGCTTAGTCCTCTGAGTCTGGGCAACTGGTTCTGAAGCATTCCCACAGCTTTGATTGAAGCCTCCAAATTCCACCTAAGTGAATAGCAGAGAACAGGCATGGGGCAGTGGGCATGGGGCGGTAAGCACGCGGCTGTGCTCCTAGCCCTCCACCTGCTCCATCAGCAGAAAGCCGGGCCTCTTGCGGGTATGACTGCAGCTATAGCTCCCGAGTGCACAGCCATTATCCTGAAGCTCCTAATTGAAGTTACCTCTAATGACTGAAATTCAATTTCTCACAGCAGCATCAAACAAAGGGCCCTGGGGGACAACTGAGAAAAGGGAGTAAGTAAGAGGCACCTGGGACTTCAGTCTTCCCAAACCAAGTGATAATAAAATACACCAAGACTCCAGTGGTAAGGCATTGCCTATCCCCCAGGTGCCGTGCCACATGGCAGCCCCACTCGAAGGTAGCACCCAGAGTCCATGCTCCTAATGGACCCGCACCAATTGCCTCTGCCAAGCCACATCAGCAGGTCACCTGAACCATGGCACTGGCATATGGCTGGGTCCCCACCTGTCATTCCTGGCTTGGGGCCTCTCTAGAAAGAACAGTATGTTTCATACCGCCCTTGGCAAACTATAGTCACCACAAATATCCTCTGGCTCTGCCGCCGGATGGCACCAGGATCCCCATTCTAAGTACAGAGCCTGGAAGTGTGTCACCCTCTGAGCCTATGCCATTCAAGAAACTCTGACCCCCACCTAGTAGATCTGCTGACAGTAACAATCAGGCAGTCACCTCCCTCGAAAACACAGGCACAAACAGTTCTTTGCTTTCCTTCCAGTTAATACAAAGAAGTAGCTGTTGATCCAGCATGTGGGTCTAGATGCCATCCTCCTGCAAGCATGAGCCTGGGGTCTTGCCAAGCTCAGGGCAGCTGTGCCACTTTAACCAACATAGGGAAACTGCATACCTACTGCCACCCTGCGTAGGACCCATCTAAGCCTGAGTTGGTTACTTGGCACCTGCTGATGTGAATTCCTGTCTGACCTTCTGGAGCTTGACCCAAAGTGATCCATGATGTGAGGTCATCAGTGGCCTGGCATGGGAAGACCACAGTTGAGCCCAGCCTTCACTGTGTCAGAGCCTCTGTCCCCGACGCATCCCCAGCCCCCAGCTGCCTTCTGGTCAGGCAGCACTCACTATGACAATGAGGAGGGGAAAAAGAAAATGGCATTTAAGAGGACCTGGCTCCTCACCCAAGGCAATACAAATGGGAAAGAAACTGCACTCGTGGACCTTAATTGACCAGGACTACATAGGATCAATCAGAAAGAGCCACAGACTAGGAAGAAGAAACACTATGCTCTGCAGACAGTGAGGTCTGTGTCATAAACAAGGGTCACCAGATCAAAGCCTTCTTAAGGGTAGGCTCACATGGCTGGGTTATCTGCCTGGCAGAGCCACACGAGCACTAACAGAGTGAGGATGCTAAGGGAAAGGCCCCCTAAAGACAATCAGTGACAAGCCTCGTGCCCATAATTAAGCCCAGCTTCCTCCAATTGCTGACACAGGATGCCTGGCAGCAGCAGAGTACACTCACCTGATGGTAGGTCTGGAAGATCATACACACAGCACAGTGAGGGGCCTGTTGGGCCATGATCTCATTGAATTCTTTTTCCGCCTCAAAGTTTGGGGGTCGGTTCTGCCATAGCTGGCTTAGAGGCTTGGCCCAAGCCTCTGTCTCCTCAGCCTCTTCCTCGGGGGTCAGCTGCTCAGAAGTCTCTAGAGGAGGAAACAGAAGCATGAGTTTGCACCAGCCTGCATACAGGAGGTCTGCCTACAGTGCCCTTGGTCCCAGGTTAGGACTAAACTTAAGATTGCAGAGGGTGATAAAAGGCAAGGGCCAAACAATTACCAACAGACTCCTTTAAGGCCCGGGTGACTTAGCTGGGATGTGAGCTGGGGCATTGGGGAAACAGGGCTGCTGTTGGACTGCTTTCTCTGGTCAGACTGACTCATGGTCTCTATTCTTCCTGTTTTGGGTGTCCATCCCACTCTGTTCCCTGTAACAGCTGCCACATTCAACCATCTGCCCTCTGTGGGCAGCAGAATAAAGCAGCAGCCTGCCAGGAACTATGCTGTTTGCTGCCTCCAAAATGCCAGCAAGTTAAGTCCTTTCTCCTCTGGGCTTTCCCTTCAGTTTTCCTAGGGAAACAGGGAGAGACAGACGACTGGTAAGGTTGAAAGATGTTACATCATGGCCCTCTGTCAGAACTTTCCAGATCACTCTGTAAAGTCCAGAACATGGGGGGAGAACAATCTGCCTGTTTGGGGCAGGACTTCCCAGGATCTCAGAAGATGAATCTTCTTCCTGGCCATTAAATGTCTATGTCACCTTTCAACCAGGAGCTTGTGAATGGAGAGCTTGCAGGCATAATCCAGCCAGTCAGAAAATAAAAATGGCTATTGCATTTTCAAAGATTGGAGGTGAGGGAGAGAAATGCTGATCCTAGAGACCATCAAGTATTGTAAAGCCTGAACCAGTAACTTGCTGGCCTTCCTCAGAGCCCTGGGCCATAGACTCCTCATCTCTCCTCAGTGTCCTGGGCAGCAGGCCTCACAACTCAGGTACCCTTAACCACAACCAGGGAAAAATCCTCCTCTGGGTCCATCTTTCCAGAAGAGTGAGGCTCGCTGCAGAATGGAAAACAGTGGAAGTATTCTCACAGAGTAATAAAGGTGCAAAGCTCACTAGTGTCTGGCACACACAAGGTCAAGGAGCAGGGCAGAGCCTTAACAATTCTGAATGCTGGGAAGGGGAGGGAACTTTGATAGAAGCGGGAACAAACATCAGAACAAATTGCTACAATAAACAGGTGTGGTGGCTCAAGCCTATAGGAACTGCTATTGAATGTAGAGAGGAGAAAGAAGCCCCGGTTGTCCAATCCATCGGGCCATGCTTTCAGTGGCTGACAGGAAATTGGCTTTCACAGTGCACCCATCAGGTATTGCCAGGAGGCTACTGGGAGGAGGGGGGGGGAGCGGCTGTGTATTTGCAATCCACTGCAGTGCTACTGGCTAAAATAAAAACACTCCTTCCCCCAGAGGCCTCAAGATCTCTGCAAAGCAGCCTAGAGTAAGCTGTGGTGGGCATACCTATACTAGGTGCCCATCTGCTCACTCCAGGCAACTCTAGCACAATGCAGATAAACCATTTCTTCCTCCACCTTCATAGTCAGGTTTCATCTAAAGGGATCTGGCAGCTGCCATTGTGCACAGCCAGCCCCCATGAAGGGCCACTGTACCGTAAGGAGGTCAATGTGAACAAGCCCCATGGTTCAGACTGGAGCCAGAGTGCCTGACCCAAACATGAAGGACCAAGATAGTAAGGCAGGGACAGAAATAGACAAGCTTATAGCCCCGTCTTCACATACTGACATCTGCTCTACTCACAAAGCCAAAAGTGGCCCAAGCTATGACATATGTGAACGCTGAATGCCAAGGGGAGACTTCCACTGTGTTAAGTGAAAATTGCAGGAATCATAATTTTAATAGTTTACATATATATGTAAAGCTTCACAGAGCCTTATAGTCAAGACGTGTGTATCTCACTGAAAGTGTTATAATTCAGATAAAAATGCTTTTTTAAAAAGCCAGAGAGAGAGAGAGAGAGAGAGAGAAGTGATGGCATAGGCCTTTAACCCCAGCACTGGGGAGACAGAGGCAGGCAGATCTCTCTGAGTTCCAGACCAGCCTGGTCTACAGAGGAAGTTCCAAGTCAGCCAAGGCTATACAGAGAAACCCTTTCTGAAAAAATAAGAGGACAGTGAAGAGACCAGACAATCACACCATCCTCTCAGGGACACAGCAGGTGTCCAGGAGAAGCCAAAGCTCCTAGAGCAGGCTGTGCTGACCAGCACCTGAAAGAGGAGGCAAGAGGATCAGGAGCTCGAGGCCAGCCTAGGCTACACTATACCCTGTGTCAATAATGTACCAGCAGAAAGAAAGCAGACACACTCATAGTAAAAGTTGTGGTGACAATGAACACATGAGGAGACCACACAGAGTCTCTCTTCACTTTGCTGTAACTGAACACTACTAATCACAAAAAGTAGAGGCAGGTGATATCAGTTACACAATTTCCAAAAGACATACTCAGTCAACAATTTATGTGTGCCTAGAAGTGTATGTATTAGTATTCACATGCTTCTCTTCGGATCATTTTTCTTTTGTCTTTTGGAAACTTTTTTCCCCCTATAGTCTGTGTCTTTGTGTCTGATTGGTTGGTTTTTGGCTTTTTAAGATAGGGTTTTTTATACTGTATAACCTTGGCTGTCTTAGAACTGGCTCTGTAGACCAGGCTGGCCTAGAACTCAGTGATCTACTTGCCTCTGCCTCCCGAATGCTGGGATTAAATGCATGTGCCACTGCTGCCTAGCTAACCTGGGTCATTTTAAAGCACTAAGGGAAGAAATCATACAAGAGGCAGAAGCTCTCAGAGCACAAGCTCAGAGGGACTGCCTGGACAAGACTCAGGATCTGGCCACTTCTGAACCCAAGGCCTGTAGGATGTCTCTGCACCCAGGTTGTCACATACTTTCTAAGAGGAAAACTGAGAGATGAGCCATGACAGCACATCACAGGAGGGGAGAGGAGAAGAGGGGCTCAGTACTATAGAGTCAGCAGCGCAAGTGGCTCTGGTTCCACAGCATGCACATGCCAGTACCTGCTGAGGCCTACCAGCATCCTTTGCCTGCTCCAGGCATCTGAGGTGACCACTCCCTGCTGTTGTCAAGATGAGCTTCAGAGTCACACTTCCTAGTTCTCCTTGCATAGATCTTAGTTCCCTTTTCTGTCTCCTTCCCAGGCTCTTCTGCTCCCTCGGTCCTAACTCCAGCCTCTGCTCAAGCTTCTCACCTTTTTGATAAGTAAGAACCTTTCTTTTTTTTTTTCCCCTTCTTTTTGGTTTTTTGAGACAGGGTTTCTCTGTATAGCCCTGGCTGTCCTGGAATCCACTCTGAGAGACCCTTTCATTTAAAAATAATCCTACACATCAATATCTTCCCATGTCAATTTCCTCTATCCACGCTAAACTTGGGTTTCTGAAGCCAAAAGCCTTAGGACACAAAGAAGAGGCCATCAACTCATCTCCCTCCCTGTGGACTACCCTCCCAGCTCTACAGACTGCTGCCCAATCCCGCTGGTGCCATCTTCACTACTTCCACTTCTCCCACCCCACCAGCATCCGAGCCCAGCTGGTCTAGCAGTCCTAATGCCGACCCGACTGTGTGGCTCCCGTGCTTCAAACACACCTCCACGGCTCCTAATTGCCTGTGAGAACAGCCTCAGTAGGCTTCTGAGAGGAGATGTGTACGGCCAGCCCCACGCCTGCCTTGCTCCTCCAGCTCACTTCAGGCTGCAGCTGTGCCCTCTAGCTTGAGCTGTGTAGCCCTGCCTGCCGGCTGGCAGCTCCCCTACCCGTGCTCCCATTCCCCGTCTCTGTGCTTACTAGTGCCGTCCTCTCAGCTCCTTTACATTTACATCCCTTTAGTTGGCCACCCCACTACTCTGTGGGCACCTTGAGGGCATGGACATATTTTAGTCAGTTTCGTATGCACACATCCAGCACAGGGCTCGGCACCATTGACGGAACTTACTATCCTGAAAAACCAGCCTTGCACCTCCTAGGAAAAGAAAGAACCTACATACAATTACACAAACCCATCAGCCCGGAACTGTCCTCTGCCCTCAGTGCCCACTCCTGATCTCTGATGCCCTGTGAGGGCGAGGCTCCCCGTGGGGACCTGCTTTCCTTCTACTGAAGAGAGGAGACTACTCACCATCATCGCTGCCGCACTCCTGCAGCACGAGTGGGTGGTGGCGTGGGAGCTTGCTCAGGGGCTGGCGGCGACCCTTGGTCTTCTTACTCTCCTCCAGGGAAAGCATGTACTCATCTGCAACCTGAGCAAACCGGGGTCAATCAGCTAGGTGATGAAACTGCAGGGCGCTGTGCTGACGCACCTCTGTAAACACCGAGAGCCTCACCACTCCACTCCGGAGGTGCGGTTAGAGGACAAAGAAGTCAAAAGCCACAAAGGCTACGTGTGGAGTACAAAGTCTCAGAAACAGGAGGAAGGGAGGGGATGCAGGAGAGCTGGGCGAAAGGGGAGCTGAAGGGAGGACAGGGGCACAGGAAACAAATGTAAAAATGAACACACAAAAAAATCAATTTAGGGGCTGGAGAGATGGCTCAGTGGTTAAGTTGCTCTTCCAGAGGTCCTGGGTTCTGTTCCTGACACCCACACGGCAGCTCACAACCATCTTAAGTGCAGTTTCCAGGGAGTTCATCACCCTCTTCTGTATTTCTCAGGCACTGTACACATGAAGTACACAGACATATCTGGATGCCAAATACTCAAACACACATAAAAATTAAGAGAAATTTAAGAAACCATGTCTCAGAAAAGCATAAGCTATAATGCCATGCAAACTAGTCTGTACCAGCGTACTTTAGAATTCAGGACAAAAATCTGCTATGTCTTGTTTCTTGGCCTTCTCAGAAGCTGTCTAAACAAGGCAGGGACTCTCCTACTTTAAGGTCTTTGCCATGAAACACATCAGGACATCAGAGGAGTCAAAGCGCCCCTTTCCTTTGGAGGCTAGCATCTGTTACAATGCTCAGCAGCTGGGCCCTCCACACTGAGAACTCAGAAGACAAAGGGATGTAGCACCTAAGCCATTGCAAGGATAGCAGCCCAGCTCCAACTCCACCTTCAGCCTGTGGAGACTGGGCTCTTGTGGCCACTACTAGCACCCTCTGTGATGTGAGCTTCATCTTTTCCAAGAAAGAGCATCAGCCAAGGCAGAGTGTCTGCCCTCTGGCCCAGATGATTCAGGAAGGTTGTTTAACACTGCATTTGCATCATGCCTGAGCAAACATAATTAGGTTTAAGACGCACAGGACTGGTTAATACTCCACAAGTTTCTTTTTAATCAACATACTTAAAAATTGGTTATACTGACATTATGAGACACAACATACTTGGCAAAACCATTAAGGGAGGAAATGAGGCCTACGAGTAGGCCACTTTTCAACACTCATGCCTCAGATCTACAGAAAAGTGGAGGCACTACAGGGCCACTCTAGAGGTATCCTGGACCCATGGAATACAGAGCACCTCAGAGCTTTAAGACAGCACTTGAGATCTCAAGAGAAAATAGTTCTGTACAGGCCACATTCAGGCAGAGAGAGCCTGTTCCTGCAAATACAAGTGTACCAACAGGTTAGAGTCCATGAGACCATCCATTCAACAAATATTGACTGGACACCTTCTATGTGCAAAGGCCTCTCAGGAATGGAGGAGGCGTGAAGCAGCGGACTAACAGGACAGGATCTAGTCTCTCTGAGTGAAAGAAAGATCCATGGAACACACCAGAATGAGACAGAGGGAGGATGTTTGGTAGGCACTGCCTGTGACACACAACCAGACTTCCAAACAGACCCCGCCTACATGGTATGCCCAAAGTAGTGTTTTTCTAATGTACAATGGGGCGCCATGGTGTGGTTCAGGGGCACTACCCCTGCTGAGCATGTCCAGGCCAGGCTTAACCCTCTGCATGATAAAGTGAACAATGTATGTAAGGAAGGTCCCTCAGCACTTAACTGGAGACAAGTGAGGAGCCCCATACAGCTGAGAAGGCTCCCCAAGACTGCAAAAAGAAGTATGGAGTCCCACAAAACTTGAAAGGCTTCATGAAGGGGGAGGTACCCTGCTTCATGAAGCAGAGAGGTGCCCAGAACACATGGCAGCTCGGATGTCTAGACCTACTGTCTACTTATCCCAGCAGATAGCAAGAGCAGGAAGGAATCACACCTCAGCCCGTCTCTGATGAGAGTGAGACAAGTAAGATTAGTCTGAGGACAAAGTGGCCTCCAAGATGGGCCATCTAAGCCTGGTCTATGGCCAGAGAGAAAGAAGTCAGTAAAATGGAGACAGCAAGATACATGGCAGACAGAATGCCCATGTGAGCACATTATGTTGACAATGAAAACCTGAGACTGAGAACCTGGCAGCTATAAAACAGAGGGACTATCCCAGATGACCCTGGCAGGACCAATATAGTCTCTAAGGCATATAAAGCAACAGCACCAAAGAGGAGTCCAGGAGCCTTATGCAGAATGTTCCAGGCCTCTCCCTTCAATAAAGATGGGCCCCAGGCTCCAGAAATTTCTGGACACTGAGTTGTAGTCAATGTTCCCAATGAGACTTGTCTTGCACAGAAGCATCTGTTCTGGGCCTTCTCTGAACAAGCAGCTCTGCAGCAGACTTATCTCTGTGGCCTCCTGAGCCATGGGAACCTCACTCACCTGGCACTTCTGCAGGGTACTGTCACCAAAGCTAGCCTACCAGATGGCTCTGGACTGAGCATGGATGTGGATGGCAGCATACACACTAAAAGCAAGTGGCCCAGCCATAGCTAGAGGACACCAGGGGTGGGGTGTGAGTACCTGAGACGCACAGTACTCTCAGGAACCCTGATGTTTCCAAACACACAGGCAGCGCTGTCAGATCTCTGGGGACAGGCAAAGCTGTTGAGCCTCTGTGACAACCTAGCCAGCCTCCATGCTGGCTTCTCACTAAAGCAAGCCTGACCTTCAGTCACTCGCTCCATAAGTACAGAAAGCTCATGGGCCAAGCTCAGAGGATCTTCCTAGTGCTGAGAAGGAATGCTGAATGAAGGAGGCTGGCGTCTATGTGCTTATCTTCCCTTCCAGCCTGATACCTGCAGGTCTTCCAAGGAGAATGGAACTCAATGCAAACAAGTGGCTTCTGACAAGAGCTGGGTTACACCAAGGAAGGAAACCCTGGAAACAACTCCAATCTCCTCCTATTCCAAAAACATCTACTGAACAGGACACTAGAAAGAGAAGGTAAATTTGCCATTATGTTTCATTACATTTAAAAAAAACAAAGCAGCCGGGCAGTGGTGGCGCGCACGCCTTTAATCCCAGCACCCAATAGGCAAAGGCAGGTGGATTTCAGAATTCGAGGCCAGCCTGGTCTACAGGACAGCCAGGGCTCTACAGAGAAACCCTGTCTCGAAAAAAAAAACAAAAAAAAAAAACAAAAAAAAAACCTAAAACAAACAAAAGCCCTACGTAGCCATTCCCTCCCAGTCCTTCCACCTGTGCCACCATACCCACTTCTGTCCCCAACTTCAGCCACGCCCTAGATCCAACCAGTCTTTCCCTATCAACTGCAACCTCCCCCACTCAGCAGGCTCCTGCCCTGGTGCACTTGGCCACATCTCTCATAAACTTGGAGCTGAATACAACTCTTTACTGGATCTCTCCCTGATCCTTCTCACCCTCTGTGTCCTGTGTCCATCCCATGACATGTCCCTGCCCCCTCACCATCTACCTCCACCACACTAGTGCATGCCTCCTGACAACCTCACAAGCAGGTGACATTCGATGTGCCCCGATCTGAACTCACTAACCAAACACTAAACACTCCTCCTTCAGTTTGCTTGGAATCTCTATTTTCCTCAGATGATGTTCTTGCCACACCAGGAAGCCATAGCTGGGTTACCTGCACTGTGTTACATGTCAGCCATCCTGCCTCCCAGTCCTGGGTTCCTACCTTCCAGAAACTCAGGTGCTCTGCCCCGACTGTGTCATGTAGCCCAGCTCCATCCTCAAACCAAAAGAGCAAGTTTCCAATGGACCTTCCTTCCTTCCTTCCTTTCCTTCCTTCTTTCTTTCTTTTTCTCTTTCTCTTTCTTTCCTTCCTTCCTTCCTTCCTTTCCTTTCTTCCTAGCTTTTAGACAAGGTTTCTCTGTATTTGCCCGGCTCTCCTAGAACTTGCTCTGTAGACCAGGCTGACCTCAAACTCACAGAGCTCCTCCTGACTCCTGCGTGCCGGGACTAAAGGGGTGTGCCACCATGCCTGACCAAGAGCTTTTCTTTTTCTTTTTAAAATTATTTTTCCTCCTTTCCTAGAATACAATAAATAAAAATAAGCTGGGTTTGGTAGCACATTCTTTTTTTATCTCAGCACTAGAGAGGCAAAGGCAGGTGGATCGCTATGTTCGAGGATAGCCTTGTTCACAAAGTGAGTTCCACACTAGCCAGTGATACACAGTGAGACCCAAAAGATAAGGAAAATATTAAAGAAAAGCTTCGAGGCATCTGGGTTTAAAGTAGTAAAAGCCGAATGGAGAATTAGGCACAACAAGAGCTTGAGGTCAAATCTGCATGACAGGCACCCGCAAACACCCCATAGCACTCACGTCCTATCTTTGTACATTTCAGAGTCTGCAAGTACAGCAAGCAGAGCAGAAGTATCATGCTCTGACTTTGGTGTGGGCTATCGGAACCATGAAGAAGAGAGCACTCCTCTCCCAGACTCCTGTTCCATTCACCTTCTATCTACCTGGTGTATTCGTCCAAACTTCAAGATTGAGCCGGGCTGGAGAAATAGCTCAGCGGTTAAGAGCACTGGCTACTCTTCTAGAGGTCCTGAGTTCAATTCCCAGCAACCACATGGTGACTCACAACCATCCATAATGAGATCTGACGCCCTGTTCTGGTGTGTCTGAAGACAACTACAGTGTACGTACATATTATAATAGATAAATAAATCTTTGGGCCTGACCAAGCAGAGGTCCAGAGTTCAATTCCCAGCAACCACATGATGGCTTACAACCATGCCGGGCAGTGGTGGCTCATGCCTTTAGTCCCAGCACTCGGGAGGCAGAGGCAGGCGGATTTCTGAGTTCCAGGCCAGCCTGGTCCACAGAGTGAGTTCCAGGACAGCCAGGGCTACACAGAGAAACCCTATCTTGAAAAACCAAAAAAAATAGATTGAGCCAAAAATCTGTTTCTACAGCCATGCAGAACTTTCAGCTCAACCAGACCTCGCGGGCTGCCAGCTCTTTCAATGGGAACTTCATTACACATTATCATCCAGTGCTAGGACTGTATGCTTCTATCTGTCTATACTTATAGCTCTCAAGGAGGTCCTGGCATACAGAACACAGGCCCTAGCGACTTCACAGGAGAGCAAGCAGGCCGATCAGACAAGACCTCTCTTTGGAGAACGTAAGTAGTTTAAAGCTGCCAGCGCATACTGACGGTGAACAGAGAAGAATTACAGAGAATGAGAATCCACAAAGAAATGGAAAGGAAGTTGAGTGCACTGGGCTTCCTGGCAGGACTGAGAGGCATCCAAAGAGAAGCATCCCTACCCTGCGGGTTACCACAGCAAAGGTGTCTTGGCTTCTGTCCATGCCATGGATGCTCAGTATGCAGCAGCGAGCTGCAATCTGCCTGCTGCAGAGTGCATACTAGTCTGCAACCTCTCCATGCGAGAGCTTAGGCTAGGCTTTGTCCCTTCCTGGAGCTGTGGAAATCCAGGACAGCCTGTCCCTAGGTCATCCATCTATTTGAAAGCAAAAGAGGAGTAGGACCATTTACCCACAGGTTAAAAAAGAAAAGTGACTTTGTTCAATCTATTTACTGATAACAAGGTAACGCCTAGCCCCCATATGCCCAATTTGTTTTTATTCATCACTTAACTGGTATCAAAGATAGGAAAAGGAGATGACTGGTATTTATTGGCTCGCTGTAGGCTCTCCAAATATAAAAATAAAAATCACACCAAAAAAGCTCCAGTAACATTAATTTACAGTAATGGACTAAACAATGTTCATAAAATATTTAGTATCCATTACATCTTTGCTGTTTGCTAGCTACTCTTTGGACTGTGACTACAACTGGAGGCAGAAGTCAGGATTCTGCAAGCATAGGACAGACACGGTGAAGTGCCATGCCACAGCAGGGCAGGCTGGTACTCGAGGGCTTGTGAGAAAGAACAAGGTGGCACCTGCAAGAGTTAAGGTGGTCTCCAAGCCGAAGGCTTTCTCTTGTGGGCGCTGCACTAGGGTTATAGAGAACAGCGACCATGGCATCCAGAGGAAGCACGAGGTTATTAATTCATTAGCCTGCCACCACGAGATGCACGGAGGAAGTCTACAGAAATGGAGCCCAGACACTCCAAGGAAGTGGAGAGAATTATCTGGGTACTAAAGACAAGAGGAGGGAGAGCCATGAAACGGCTCATCAGGGAGGGGTATCACCCACCACCAAGACTGACGAATGTGAGTTTGATCCATGGGATCCACACAATGGAAGGGGAGAGCTGATTCCCAAGAAAGGTGAGAAGCCAGGTATACAGTGAAGCTACAGTCCCTGCACTCGGGAGGCCAGAGCTAGAGGATCTTTAGATGAAGGCTACACAGTGAGTTCCTCCTGGTCAGCCTAGGCAACTTAGTGAGAACCTTAATGACAAGATTTGTCTGAGTTCCAAAAAGATGGGGTGCCGTATATGGGGCAGAAACAGGAGTCGGGGAGCAGAAAAGCTCAAGGCCAGCCTGAGCTTTATCAAATAGCAAGATCCAGAGCCAGTCAGAAGACCCGTCAGGTAAAAGCACTTGCCACACAAACCTGATGACTTGAGTTCTGTCCCTGTAGCCCATATGAAAACCTAGATGTGGTGACAAACATTTGTAATCCCAGCACTAAGACAAGACGGGAGGCAGGGGCGACTAACCAAAAGTTCTCAGGCCACGTAGCCTGGAGCACACTGCAGCAGCAGTACCAAGAGGCCCTACCCTAACAGGGTGGAAGTAGAGAACTGACTCCTGCAAGTTGTCCTCTGACTCCCAAGTGTCACAAATGCAGGTACCCACATATCACATACATACATACACATACAACCCTCTCCCTTCAAATCCTGTTTAAAAAAAAAAAAAAAAAAAATTATATAGCAAGATCCTAGCCAAAAAGAAAAAAACAAAACAAAACAAAACAAAACAAAAAAACCCCAATGTGCTGGAGGTGTGAGTTCACAGCTAAAGTTGTACAAACCCACACAAAGAGCACACACATACACATCATTCAAAATAAGTATTTTTTTAAAAGATAAGGGGGTAGAGAAAGCTTAAATAGGGGTGACAGGCAACACTGGGGAAACCCAGACAAGTGGGAAGAGAAATGAGCCATCAGCATGTCCACCTGGCCATATGGGGAAGGTCCACATGGCCAGTCTGCAAAGGTGACAGCAGAAGCACGAAGCATTCCTGTTCTTCAAAGAGAATAACCAAACAAGTTGCTTAATATGAAGGGGAAAAAAAAAGCCAGGTAGGTCTCTGTGAGTTCAAGGCCAGCTAGGGCTACATAGTGAGATCTTGTCTCAATCAACATCCAAAGTACAGGCAAAGGAATGTAGACACTCAGGATCCCACCACATTAAGAGCATCCAGCCAAGCTTGGGTTTTACACTGCATGGTCCCTGAGCTGCTGCTGAGATGTGGGCCTCTGTTCTGAAAGGCACACAGAGAAAAGGTAAGAGCCAGTGAAGATCAAACTGGAAAGACAGGAAATATCACCTGGCATTCTGACACAACAGATGCAGCAGTATGCACGATGAGACAGAAAGAGCCTCTCCTCTCCTCTCACACCCCTACAGCACCTTCACCCTCATAGGCCCCCTACTTCACCAGATGCCTCGCAGGGCAGTGGCCTCCCACAGTTCCGCACAGAGCCTGTACCTCTGCCAGCTCCTGCTCACTGATGCTGCGGGGAGCGCTCCGCTTCTTCTTCACACTCGGCTCTCCTGTGGCAGCCTTGCCATCCCCTCTGGCATAGCTGTGCACAGTGAGAACTCCCGTTTTCTCTTGGCCCTGGCAAGAGACAGACTCAGTGGTTTCGGAATCTGAAGAAAATGAATCCTGAGATGAACTGGAGCCCAGGCTGGAAGATTTCTTTTTGGAACCCGAGAAGACAAGGCGTCCTCCTACGGACGCAGGATTCACAGAAAGGTCCAGTGCGGCTGCTTCAGGCTCATCCTCCTCATCCTCCTCTTCTAGTTTGACATTCTTCAGCTCTTCAAATTTGACTTCAGTGGGATCAGAGTAATCTGAAACACAGGTGCGTATCAGATAGAATCAGGCGGGTAAACTTGATGAAGGTAAGTTGGTAAAATACAACAAACACGGGCTCTTACAGGCTCTAAGTGAGAACTGGTTTCATATACTGGCCCTCACTGACAAGGCCCCCAATTTCTCCCTCTCCTTGCTCTGTGAGGAACTTACCATTCATTTTCAGGAGTCTTAAACCCGAGTCCCGGGTATAAGGTGTCATAATTCACATGTGACAGGGTATGAGCAAGTGGATGCTGCCATTCCCTCATGCAGCAGAAGCTTGGCTGCCAAAGTTAAGAGAAATTTGCTAAAAGCTAGCCAAGCCCCAAAGCGCAAGACCACAATGCTACCTAGCCATCAGACATACAATTGGTATAGTAAACAGATTTCTTCCAAGTTCAAGATAAGCCTGTCCTGTCCCTAGTAAACCCAGACTTGGTGCTTATCTGAGGAGGTGCTCCCAAAGCACCACGTCTCCTACAGCACAGCTTCTCCAGCCTCCAAGTAAGCAAACACCACAGTGGCGGTACCCTGATCTCAGGAGACACTGTGCTCCTTCCACATGGACAGTTATATTTAATTAAGACTTAAGATGGGCTGGGCAGTGGTGGTGCACGCCTTTAATCCCAGCACTTGGGAGGCAGAGGCAGGAGGATTTCTGAGTTCGAGGCCAGCCTGGTCTACAGAGTGAGTTCTAGGACAGCCAGGGCTATACAGAGAAACCCTGTCTCAAATAAATAAATAAATTAAATTAAATAAAGACTTAAGATGGACACGGTGGTATGTGCCTACAATCCCAGAATTTGAGAGGGAGGAGGATAGCCAGTTGAAGGCCAGTCAGGGCTACAGAGCAAGACAATGTCTAAAAACAAACAAACCAAGGCCAGCGAGCAGCACATGCCTATAATCCCAACAGTCAAGAGCCTGAGGCAAGAGGATCCCCAGTTCAAAACTAGCCTGGACTACAAATGAGACCTTGCTTCAATAACCAATATTCAGTGAAACCCTATCTCAATCAATCAATCAATCAACCAATCAATCAATCAATGCCAGTGAGATAGCTTAGCAGGTAACAGCACAGGCCTAGCAAATCTAGGTCCAACCTAGGAACTCACAAGAAGATAAAAGAGCATGCTCCATCAAGTGTTTCTCAGTGGCACATGTGTGCGCACACACATACACACATACACATACAGCATTCACAACAATAAAATTTTTGCTATTGCTTTTCTTTCCCATTCATTCATTCATTCATTTGTGAGACAGATTCTTACTGTGTAGCCCTGGCTGTCCTGAAACTCAGGAAACTAGGCTGGCCTCGAACTCTCAAAGACCCACCTGCCCCTGTTTCACCAATGCTAGGGTTACTTGGCCTCATAAAGTTTAAAAATAAAATAGAATAAATAATAAAACAAAACGGCAGCATCACTCCAACCATCTCGCCCCTCTTACCCAGCCTGGCCACATACTACACCCATCCTTCCCAACCCAACATCAAATTTAGAGGAAATCACCTTGGGCTCCAAGAGATGGTGTTTCCCATCACCAGGCTTTTTCTAGCTCTCTCACTCAGATGCCCCTGCTGCACCCACCCACCCTATATGACCGAATCCTCCACAGAAGCCTTTGGTCTTTGATGCTCCCCTGAGTCCTCGCCAAGCAGTGGAGCAATCCTTTTCCTCTGTGTCTGGCTGCCCTACATGTCCCCAAGCAAAGTGCTTCTCGTTCTCCAATACAGGTCCACCCACAGACCAGTCACCCTGCAACTCAATACAGCATTGAGCCTCAGACAGACAGGTGTCAGTTAGGGCTGTGGACAAAGCAGTCCTGTCCGCTCACCTGGGAAGGGAAGGCTGTCCTCAACTTGCTGCACGGAGCTGTGGGTAGGCCTCACTGGGGCGAGGGTGGCCTGGCACTCTGTCATCTCATACTGTCCCGAACTCAGCTCTTCCTTGGGGAAGAGCTCACTCTGACTGACCTCCTGTGGTATTTCCAGACAGACTCGGTGTCTCTTTGTCCCTATTCGGTGCTTGGCCAGGCTGCAGAGAGACAGTAAACCTTCTAAGAGCACAGATAGTCACCCATTCTCACACAACCCAAAGCAAATAGCCAGGCCTGCCTCAACACCTCCCAGCCCATTCCACCATCTGAACAGTACAGACCCTGTTGCCCACCTTGAACGTGAGGACTGAGGTGAGGCACGCAGGCCCCTCCAGTCTTTCCCCAATGCACAGACCCTCTGTTTCAGACCCCGACGAAGCCAATTACAACTCCTTATTTCCCCAGAGTGGGTCTTGCTCCTACATTTCTTTCAAAAGACATTTGTGTGGTGCTGGGGAAATCTGACTCTGCACACGGCAACACAAGCTCACTCCCCTCATTCCTGACCAAGAGCCACAGGAAGCTGCTGGGTCATCAGCGCTGTGGCTTCCAGAGCTTTTTCTGGAACCTGTCTGTGTGCAGTGCAAACAACGTAGCACTAACTGTGGTGGCTGTCCCCTGTCCCCAGAGCCAAGCCCACAGCCTGCCCAGTACCTTCTCTTCACATCGCCCTCCTCTCCCTGCTCCGCGGCTTCTGCATCCTCCTCTGGGCACTCCTCATTCCCCGCTCTCGGGGTTAGTCCGCTGTCCTTCAGAAACTCGGCTGCTTCCGGTGTGGGCAGAGTGTGGTCGATAACGGTGCTGTCCTTCCCAGCTTTCCAAAGTTTGTAGCGTTCTGGCTGGAACCTCCTCACAAACACGTCCATGGAGATCTTCACCATATCTTTTCTGCAGGAGCACTGCCACAAGACAGCAACAGTGAGGACACCTGGTCAACTCCACTCCCATGTCCCACCTCATCCTCTAAGTGTGATTCAAGCATTAAAAGGTTTAAAAACCACATTGTTGGGGCAGGGCACAAGAGAGGATAATGGGGGAACTATGACCCAGTACATTTTAGCATATATGAAAATGGTACAAGACAGTGCACGCCTTTTATCCCAGCACTCGGGAGGCAGAGGCAGGTTATTCTCTGTGAGTCTGAGGCCAGCCTGGTCTACATAGTAATTTCCAGGACAACCAGGGCTACATAGTGAGACTGTTTCAAAGAAGGAAAGAAAGACAGACAGACAGACAGGAAAGAAGGAAGGAAGGAAGATGTGACAAGATGGAATGCATTATTTTGTACAATCTATTCCAAATTTAATAGACCAGTTTTAGCTGATGCTGAAATTCAAAAAACAATACTGTTTTGGTTCCCAGGCTGAAGGTGTACTATCCTGGAGGGCCTTCAAATCCAAGAAAATAGGAAAATCAAAAAGCAGAATGCACAGCACGAGGCTCAACCAACCAAACCAAATGGGTCTAAGGAGAATGGGTAGAGACAACATCTGCAAACGCTTCCCCAATAGTGAGCAGCGACCTGCCCCTGGGTATCTACCCACACTGGGACCAAACAGACAAGTTTACTATTTTAGGTCAACAGTCTAAGCCCTGCTGCTTGCCCTAAGACTCTTGCATGAAAGACACCTAGCTAAGTAACAGTACACAGGCAATCCGAGCTATCTGAGAGGCCCAGGAGGGACAATCTCAAGTTCAAAGAGAACCTGGTCTATAGAGCAAGACCCTGGCTCCAAATAAAACATTTTAAGGGGAGTTGAGGCTGGGAGTGGTGGTGCAGGACTCTGATCACAGTGCTCAGGCAGAGGCAGAGGCAGCCAGATCTCTTGTGAATTCAAGGACAGCCTGGTGTACTGAGATCCTGTCTTTAAAAAAAAAAAAAAAAAAAAGGCTGAGGATACAGTTCAATGGTAAACACTTGTCTAACATGCAAAATACCCTAGAATCAATCCTCAGTCCCAGTTAGCAACACATGGCGCACACGTGCTTGCAGAGTGAGAACTTTTTTTCAGCTAGTTAAGTTAACCAGATCCTGGTATGCAGTGGTTGCAAATAGCAGCCTCCTTGGAAGTGTTTCCTGTATGGGTTGCCCTAGAAGACATTGGGAGGCTACTCATGTTTTTAACTCAATGTTGTGCCTGATGCAGGCGCTTGATATGTACACATGATACCTTCGTGAAGCCCCAGGGCAAGCTGGTCTCGCCTTACACTGGCCAGGACAAGTCCCAACAGTTAAAAAAAAATGTCCTGAGCAGAGCATCCTCAATCAGACACTTCTGCCTGCAGTGTTATGGAAGAAATCCTGTGGCTTACCAGCACAGCTTGCTTGCCATATTCAATCCACCGACGGGTAGCAAAATTGGTAGACTCTGCACAGTTGAAGCCATGGTTGAAGCCAGCATGGTAACCATATGGAAAAGTGATCATAAACTCTCCCGCTTCTTGGGTCACCTGAAGAACAGCAGATCTGAAGCAGCTGCCACACCTGGCAGAGGCCTACCACAGAACTGGGCCCCTGGGTATTTTTTTTATTTTTTGCTACCACTTAAGGGTAAGTCAAAACTGCCAGGTCTTGAACTGTCGTTTAATACATCACATGTATGCTAAGAGACTAATTAACCAATCCTCCAAATGAATCCTGTTCACCCTCAGCACCAGGAGAGCACATTAGCCACCTGCTGTTATCAGACTCCACCCTAGAGACAAGAACAATAGACTGCGAAACTCTGCCGAACAAAGACCAGAAGGGGTGCTTCTGCAGGTGCTTCAGCGTAAGCCCAAGGCCTTCTGTGGGGACCACAGCCAGCTCACCTTGTCAAATGGAATGCCATACTTCTTCAGCATTAATGGGGAGATCAGGGTCATCTTGTGCCGGAGAAAAGCCTCACAGCTTTGAGCGCTTCCTGGGAAAAAGCCTGTTTAAAAGAAGGGTAGGTCTGAGTTAATGAGCCCAAGCTCTGTGATTCCGGGGTTACTTCCCACCTGCAGATCTCTGGGGTGATCACTGAAGGGCAGTCACCCAAGTGATGCTAAGAGGGGCGTGTTAGCAGCATTTCACTTACTGCTCTTACAGAAGACCAGAGTTTGTTTCCCAGCACCCATGGTGGGCAGCTCACAACCACCTATAATCCCAGTTCCAAGGTATCCAACATCCCCTTCTGGTCTCCTCAAACAGTACTCACAAACACAGACAAACACTCAAGCAGGTAAATTGAAATTAATAATAATAATAATAATAATAATAATAATAATAAACTTTTTTGGGGGGCGAGGATCGTCACTGTGTACCCAGAGTTAGCCTAGAACTTCAAAGATCAAGACTCAAAGATCAGCCTGTCTCTTCTGAGATTAAAGGCGTGAGCCACCTACCCTAGCCAAAAAAAACAAAACAAACAAACAAAAAAAGGTGGTGCTGATGTTGCTCCAGTTACATCTCAGGAAGTCTGGGAGCTCTGGTGAGCCTCCAGCTCTCCAGGTGGACTCTTTCCTAGGTAATCAGACTGTGGCAGCACTCAGACACTCAAGCTGCCCGTTCTTACAAAACTGAGAACTACTTATTATCTTCTCCAGGCCCTGAAGACTGAGCCTGTAACCCCAGCCTCTTCTTGAAGGTAGCACATCTCTAGTTTGATCTACCCAGGATCTCTTGAAATAGGAAAGACTCTCTAGAGGCACGAACCTACCAAAGTCCACTTAAAGGAACCTAAACACGGATACAGATACACAGATATACACTACACACACAGAGAGACACACACAGGCAATCGCGCGCACACACACACACACAAACACAAATATAGTAACTCAATCTGGCTTTCACATTTGGAACTTGGGAGAAGAATATGACCAAGTCTCTTCCCAGTTGAGGGATAGAGGGATGTAGGCAGAGAGAGCAGGAAAAGGAACAAGTCCGTTCACAGACAGGACAGGAAAGGCTCAGGCTGGGCCTGGTCCACTAGGGTATGGAATCTGGCAGCTGAGCTCACACATCCCACCACATCTACAGCCTGTGAAAGGTCACAGGTCATCTGACCACAGAGAATGAACATCGCAGAACAGGGAGCTAGCCAGGGAGAAGGCTGACCCTGTACCTGGAGGGGATACGGTACCTTTGGCAAGACGCTCCAGACGTTTCCCGTGTTCAGGTGGAACAGAGTACCTGCAATCACAGGAGAACATCAGACACCAGCAGAGGCTGAGGAAAGAAAGCGAGCAAGACTTGCTCTCCTTCATAAGCACCTTGAAGGAAAGAGATCCGGAGGGTCTCCAGTTCAAAGGCGCGACAAATGTCTGAGGTGATGGGTACACCAAATACCCCAACCTGAATATGTACAATCACTACGTGCAAGCTAAAACTACTTTGGGGTGGCAGGTCTCACTATACAGCACCATCTTGCCTAGAACTCAGTATGTAGACCAGGCTGGCCTCGAATCCAGAAATCTGCCAGCCTCTGCCTCCCTGGTACTGGGCTTACAGGTGTGTGCCACCACACCCGGCTTAAAAATGTATTTCCTAAGAACACCTAGAAAGGCTGAGACAGGAGGATAAAGACTTCAAGGGCAACCTGAGCTGTATAGAGGGAAGGGACACTAAAAAAGCAAACAATGGGAATAAAGACAAAGGAGTAGAGCAGTAGGAAGGAGAACTGCGAACAGTCTCTCCTTACTAAGGCCTCCTATAGTAACATTGTTTCCTGATTGGGGGCGGGGCATCACATCACAGTGAAGGCTTTCACCAGAGAGGCCTGACTGAGAGGCTGGAGAAGTGGGAAACACTGCAACCAAGCACTGGACTCCTTGACAATGATGAGGCCATTTTTTTACCATACAAGCCACACTGATTACCCGATAGATTTAATGACTCCTCCATGCACCTCGGTGTCTACTGCTCTTTGTGGAAAAACAAAGGAAATAAAGACTCCTGGGACTATTTAAAACGTCTACAAAACTGCTAAGCCTTAAATTCAGTTACCTCATTTGAACCTTCACGACTTATACTGAAGGCTATTTCAACTCAGCATGGTGGAACACTGGTGTGGCCCTGGCACTAGAGACCTGGGACTTCTCCTGCTCACACCGGTGGACTTCTAAGGACATGTGCCTGGCAACCCAGGAGCCCTGCACATGCAGTTCTAACCCGGGAAGTGTTTCCCTCACACCCCTGCCGTCCCTGCCGCATCCCACCCAGCTCTGTCCTTCTCCCTCCAGGTCCCAGTCTAGTTCTCGTCTTCTGGAGGCTTCTCCAACCTCTGTGTGCCCTTCCTATGTGAACCTTCCTTCACTGCTCTGCCACTATCCCACTTCCTGATGTGTCCTGACCGGCCTACCACCCGCGGGCTGAGTGCCTGGCGTGTGTGGCTCCCTGCTGTCGCAGACAGAGCCCCACTAAAAGGCTAGGACAGTCACAGGCCAGTACAGAGACAACACAGTCAACTTTTGTCTCTCCTAACAGCATGGAAAGCACGAACATGTTCAGCATAGCCTCACTTGCTGCTCACCAAATCACCAACAAAGAAATCTCCCTACCATCCAAAAGGCAAACTTAGAAAACAGCCTGTAAGAAATTCCTAAGAACTGGGCGTGGTAGCGGTCACCTTAGATCCCAGCCCTTTGGACGCAGAAGCAGATGCACCTTTTGAGTCTGGAGCCCAGAAACCTTCCTGGTCTACAGTAAAGTGTGTTCCAGAATAGCCAGACAGACAAACCTTGTCTCAAAAAGAAAAAGAAAAAAGAAAAACGAAAGAAAGGAAATGCCAGGCTTCCTGAGAAGAGGGAATCAGACAGCAGCAGTCGGCCAGGAACAAACAATCCCACGGCTCTGAGCAGCCCCACTACCACAGGAAGTAAGGTTCCATATGCAGGTGTAGAGCACTGTGCTCTGTGAGCCCCTCCACTCAGACATGTATGGAGGCATGTATCTATTAATTCCAGAATCTGGGAAGCCTCTCAAGTTTAAGGCCAACCTGGGCGACAGAATCAAGACCCTGTCTCACACAACAAAAAACAACAAAAATAAAACTTGCTACTCAAAGGTATTCTGGGCTCCAAAAGCACTTCAAAAGTTAACTCAATGCAGGTTGCCGGCTCCACCTCAAGCCGTGGAGCCGGGTACCCAGAATCTGCACTTCCCAGGTGTAGGAAAGGCCAGGAGCCCTGTGCTGATGGAAGTGAGGGGCTAAGTGCAGGCTGACTTTACCAAGACTTCGGCTCCCCAAAGTGCAGGTAGTTGATGCTGTATAGATCCATGTCCTCTGTGTGCCATGCAAAGGACGTCTTCCACATGCCAAAGTACAAGTAGGGGGTGTTCACACCCTCAATGGTGATTCCACTCTCCTTTTCCACCAGGTCCAGGATGGTTTTCAGCCGGCCGATATTCCACTCATCAACATGCTGCCAAGAAAACAGCAACCCAGGGCACACATGTAAACACAGCAGCCTCAGGCAAGCTGTCACTGCAGACTAAAGTGTGGCCTGTCAAAGTCAAAGCCACGGCATCCAAAACAAGTAAGTGGCCTCACATAGAAGCACATACCCCTTTAACCCTGCATTCCGGAGGCAGAGGCAGGTGGATCTCTGAGTTCAATACTAGTCTGGTCTTCATAACAAGTTCTGGGCAGCCAGGTCTACACTATGAGACCCTGTCTCAAAGAAGGAAAGAAAACTGCTGGGCAGTGGTGGTGCATGCCTATAATCCCAGCACTTGGGAGGCAGAGGCAGGTGGATTTCTGAGTTTGAGGCCAGCCTGGTCTACAGAGTGAGTTCCAGGACACACAGAAACCCTGTCTCAAAAAACCAAAAAAAAAAAGGAAAGAAAGGATGAAGGATGACAGACAGACAGACAGATAGATGGAAGGTATACAGGCAAAATTAGAAAATAAAAAAAGTTGAAAAAATATGAAGTAAAATTTAAAAATATTTAAGAAAGGGCCAGCAAAAATGGTGTAACAGGTAAAGGCATGGGCCATCAAGCCTGGGTTCAATGCTCAGAACCACATGGTGGAGGGAGACGACTCACAAGTCATCCTGACCACACCACATCCTTTCCCTAAGTTCCAGTGGTCGTCTAGGGGCTCTCTGTAAGCAGGTTCTGAAGTGTGGCACCCTGCTTTTCCACCTCCATCTCGGGTACTTACAGCTGATACCTTCTGTCACTTCCACCCTCCACCCACCTGTGCAACCTTCCATGTGGACCCTGGGACCCACTTCCTGCTCTCTGACTTTCTCCACCTTGCCACCATCCTTCCAGGTGACTCCCCACCCCTGAACTGACGTTGACAAGCTCAGAATTCACTTTTTAAACTTTTCCCTTTCAATAATTGATGCCACTATTAAAGCCAATCTGAGAGATAGGCCCTGACAGGCCTTATATGTTTCTTCAGTCACCCAAAGACAGACCCAAATATCCCCCCTTCTACCATCATAGTAAGATGATTTGTTAGTCCAGAAAAGCACAAGATCTCAAGTCGGTAAAGCAGTTAGAATAGCCCATTACAGAGGCTCAGGGAGACCGCTAAAAGCTGAATCTGCCTCTCTTAAGTCCCCGTCCTTCCATTGGGAGCCGCTTCCTGCAGAGATCACCCCACCCCCTTTCCCTCTCCCTCTGGCAATGGCTCACTTTCTGTGATCTATGCCACCCTCTCCGGAACTCATCTGCCACCCACGGACTATGGGCGTAGCCTTGAGAAGGACAGCACAACACCCAGTTCACATGCAACGTGGAAGACACAAACTCCAGTCACATGCACAACGGCCAACAAGGAAGACAGAATATCTGCTGTCATCTGCCCATTCACCAAACAGCTTTTTAAGTACCTACTGTGTGCCAGGCACACACTGCAGGATTATCAGTGGCCTCACCTGTTCATAGAGAGTACCATTCACATCTGCTCCATAGATGGGAGGATTGAATGTGAGGTTTTTCCAGTATTTACGCTCAAGTTCTTCAAATTCACTATACCGTGGAGTGCAGTACCTTTCAACATAAAATAACAGCGTTAGTCATTTACAGATGCAGTGGTTTGAGAACGACCCCATAAACCCATGCCTGAATACATGGTCCCCAGTTGGTAAAGCTGGGAAGGATTAGAAAGAGTGATCTCATTGGAGGGGGAAAGCTTTAAGGTTTGAGAAGCCTCCGGCCATCCCCCAGTGTACTCTCTGTCCCGCTTGCCATTTGAGAGGTGAGAGCTCAAGCTGTTCCTGCCACCAGGCCTTCACTCCACTACTACAGACTCTCACCCTCTGAAACCTTGAGCCCAATTAAATGCTTCTTTTATAAGTTGCCTTGGTTACGGTGCTTTATCACAGCAACAGAAGAATAGGTTTCTTAGGCATTATGACCTATAGAAGATACAAGCCACTATTCCAGGGACAACAAAACATTTCAAAAGAATAAGACACAAGGCTGGGAACGTAGCTCACCTGATAACAGTGCTTGCCTAACATACACAAAGCTCTGGGATTCAAACCAGGCATAGTAGAACATACCTACAACCCCAGGACTTGGGAAATAGATGCAAAGAATCAGGACAAGGTCATCTACTACATGACAGACACTGTCTCAGAAAAAAACAAAACGAGGGCTGGAGAGATGGCTTAGCAGTTAAGAGCATGTACTGCTCTTGGACAGGACCTGACATTGATTCCCAGCCCCTGTGTTGGGCAGCTCATACCTGCCTATTAATTCTAATTCCAAAAGATCTAAGGACCCTGGCGTCAGCAGGTTTCTAGGACTCATGTGTATATAACCAGAGATACACACTAACTAAAACTAAAAATAAAATATACCTTTAAAAAGACAACTGCAGAGGGGAGGGGGACAGGGGGAGCTGACCATATGGCTTAAAGAGAAAGGTTCTCAATTTGCAAACCTTAGTCAATGCCTGGACTCTACATAGGCAGAAAGAGAAAACTGACTCTGTAATATGGTCCTCTGACCACCATACATGGGCCATGGCACATGCAATGTCCCCTCCCCACCCACCCCAACACCCCCACCCAAACAAAATCGATAAATAAAATTGCTGGAGAGATAAGTGGTTAAGAGCAGTGGCTGCTCTTCCTGTGATTCCCAGCACCTACATGGGGGGATCACAAGGCTTTGACTCCAGCTCCAGGGGATCTGATGCCCTCTTGTGGCCATGGTGAGTACTCTGAACATCTGCTACACAAGCAACCGTGCCTGCAAACACCCTTACACATAAAATAAAAAATGTGAAACGTAAAAGTGTTCCTCCCTTCGAACCTCTTACTTTAGAGAGTTTCTTCCTTCACTTTTCCTTAATAAGTCTGTATTTGTTCTGCTTTGTAAAACAAGCAGGCAATCTTGGCCTTCCAAACCCTCATAGAATCTCACTTGCACACTCAGGTTAGATAGACTCACCGTGTGAGTCAAAGTCAGCATGGGTTACCTGGGTTACACAGTGAATTCCAGGCAGATCTAACACAGTTTCCCCCTCTGGAGGCCTTGGACAGGAGGAAGCCTGGGAAGGTCACGGGCACAGATGTGAACCTACTCTCCCTTGGGACATAGTGCCTTCCCCTCTCTGGAGAGGTTGCTGCACCTTACAGGTGCTGGAGTGACGTGGGAGGCCAGGCTTACAAACACAAAAGCCAAAGACACAAACCCTGTCACACCCAGACACCAACTCCTCCCGGATGTAAAAGCAGCACCAGCGTCCTTCACTCACAGCAAGGACACTGCTCCCAGCAGCTCACTTGTCAATGCTGTATTCCCAGCATCCTCTCAGAGTCTCACACTCAACAGATAATTAGTGGAGCTGAAAACAGTATTTGAGGAAAAATACTTAGCAACAACAGAAATCAGGGGCAAAAAAAGCTTTTTACATATCAGGGTGGTGGGTGGAAATGAAGCTCCTTTTAGTAAAAGGAGACCCTACATGCACACAAAAAAGGAGATAAATAAAATTTTTAAAAAGTATACCAGGGTGACGGGGATAATCTGTGTGATTTAACATAAGAATTACATGAAGAGAAAAAAAGTAAACTGGGTCAGTGGTGGCACACGCCTTTAATCCCAGCACTTGGGAGACAGAGGCAGGTGGATTTCTAAGTTTGAGGCCAGCCTGGTCTACAGACTGAGTTCCAGGACAGCCAGGGCTACACAGAAAAACCATGTCTCTAAAAAACAAAAAAAAAAAGGAAAAAAAAGAAAAACCCTGTTTCAAAAGAAACAACAAACAAACAATAAAAAGAAAAAAACTAACATGTGCTCACAAGCAGAGAAGACAGGAGGCTAGAGAGACGGCTCAACAATTAAGAGCACTGGCTACTCTTCCAGAGGACCTAGATCAAATTCCCAGCACCCACACAGTGGCTTACGACTATAGCTCTAGTCCCAAGCATTCTGATGTCCTCTTCTGGTCTCCACAGGTACTAGCTATGCATGTGCATACACATACCTCAGATAATGGAAGTTTTCTCAAAAAGAGAAATGAGAGAGGATGAAGTCCTGATGGGCCCCACACAGAAAGCAAGCAGGCAAGCATGGCACTGGGCCCAGCTGAGAGCAGCGGTGAAGAATGGCTCAGACTTTCATCCAGAGCATGGCACACTTCAACAGACATTTGCATAAATTCACTCACTAGTCAGCACTGCAGGTGTTTTAAAAGTTATGAACACACAGGTAAGATTTCAATTAGTATAGTGACAAGAAACAGGAGAAGGCAGAAGAGCAGAAGACACTGAGGAGGGAAAGTGATAGTAAAGCTACTGAGCATGCCCAGGGGCTTGCCATGGAGGTGCCACTCCAACTGCCAGGCTGAGATCAAGATATATGATCCAGCAAGACTCAGGGAGTGAGGAAAGGGGAAAGGAAGGGATGCTCTGTGGACCCTCAGGCCGAGGAGCAAAGTGGGAAGTGAGAAGACTCAGGGAGGATGCAGAAGAGAGCAGAGCGCAATGCAAGAACAAGAGACCCTCGTCCAATGCAGTGTGGATAAGATGAGCTGAGTCTTAAGACCAGCAAAGAACAGAATGGCAGCAAACCACCAAGCAAGCAGAGACACTGGGAAGAGAACAGGGCAAGACGGCGCGGGGAGGGCTGGCAAATAGTAACCGGCGTGGTGATTACTCATTCATACTCTGAGTATCCTGACAGCAGTGAAACAGTGTTGGTTGCACTATGGCAGACAGAAGGGGGATGGAAATGAGCAGAGCCACTTACCTATGAGCAGGTAGGACACATACATCCAGAAGCAGCTCCTTTTGCCTCACCTCCAACTTTCTCCTCTAAGACTATGCAATTTTCCATAGTCAAAAACGCACCAGGCTGCTGAGCTGAGCTACAGATTATGTGTCTATACAAGAGGCCTTGGGTACCATCAACACCAACAATTCTTTTAATTAAGAAAACAACACCAAAACCAAAACAACAACAACAAACAAAAACAAAACCATACTCAACTGGGGCAGAGAGATGTCTCAGCTCTAAGAGGACTTACTGATCTTGCTGAGGTCTTGAATTCAGTTCCCAGCACCCAAACTGGGACACTCACAACTGCCTGATTCTCCAGCTCCACTGGATGAGTTTGACACCCTCTCCCAGCCTTGAGGGCACCTACATGCTAGTATGGATACAGACAGACACACACACAAACAAATAAAAATAAGATCACTTTTTTAAAGCTGTTTGAGACACATAGTTCAGGCTGACCTGAACTTGCTATATAGACCAGTGTGACCTCAAACTCACAGAGATCTTCCTGTGTCTGCCTCGCCATTAAAGGTGTGAGCTATTATGCTGGCAAAATAGGGCTTTAAAAGAAAATTACTGCCGGGCAGTGGTGGCACACGCCTTTAATCCCAGCACTCAGGAGGCAGAGGCAGGCGGATTTCTGAGTTCAAGGCCAGCCTGGTCTACAGAGTAAGTTCCAGGACAGCCAGGGCTACAGAGAAACCCTGTCTCGAAAAACCAAAAAAAAAAAAAGAAAAAGAAAAAGAAAAGAATATTACTGGCACTAGAGAAATGAATGGCTCAATGGTTTAGGAGCACTTGATGTTCTTGCAGAGGACCTAGGGTAAATTCCAAGCACCTAAACAGTGACTCATTGCTACCTGTAACTCCAGTCCCAGGGGATCCAACATCCTCTCTGGCCTCCACATGCACAAGGCATGGACATGGTGGACAGATATAACATGCAGACAGAATACCTACACACTAAAATAAAAATTAAGAAAAAAAAATTACTGCTAGTGATGAGAAAACAGCAGTATCACTTTATACAAGAGCAAGGGCTGGCTGGGGCTGGAGAGATGGCTCAGTGGTTAAGAGCACTGATTGCTCTTCCAGAGAACCAGGGTTCAATACCCAGCAACCACATGGCAGCTCACAACTGTCTGTAAGTCCAGGAAACAACATCCTCACACAGACATACATGCAGATGAAACAACAGTTCACGTTAGAAAACTAATAATAAAACATTTTTAAAAAGAACAAAGGCTGGCAAGATGCCTTGCAGGTAAAAGTCACTACCTCTAAGTCTGATGGCCTGAGTTGGATGCCTGGGACTCTTATGACAGAGGGACGCCCATGGCTGTTCTTTTGATTTCCACATAAGTGCCATGGCACGCATGCTCCCACAATAGATAAGTAATTAAATATATGTTTAAAAAAGAGCACAGATAGGTTTAGTCTGTTAATCCCAGCACTGGGAAGTAGAGGCCAAAGGGTCAGGATGTCATCTTCAGCTATACAATGAACCAGAGGCTAGCCCAGGATATTATAAGACCCCTTCTCAAAAAAAAAAAAAAAAAACACAAAACAAACAAAGGCAGGGGTAGCACACACCTTTAATCCCAGAACTCAGAAGGCAGAGGCAGGCCTAGTCTACAAAGAGAGAGAGAGAGTTCCAGGCCAGAGTTACACAGAGGAACCCTGTCTCGAAAAACCAAAATAATTAAATGAATTAAAATAAACAAATTAAATATTTAAAACATAAAGCAAAGTAGTTTGGGCCGTACCATAGCACTGTGAGGAGAAAGTCTTACATACAAAGAACAGAAAGGGAAACTGATGCCTGACCGTCAGCCTTCTTCAGTCAGACAACAGCACCCTAGGACAACTATGAAGAAGTAATCCTAGGGCCAGAGATGCCTCAGTGGGTAAAAGTACTTTCCTGACAAACCTGATGATCTGAGGTTGATTCCCATAATCCATGTAAAGGGGAACGGAGGGAACTCACTTCTGAAAGTTGTCCTCTGACCTCTATATTCATGCATGGCATGCATGCACCTACACATACTTACATGTAAATAAAATAAAAACATCCAGAAGTGGAGGTACACACCTTTGATCACAGTGTTCAGAAGCACTGGCACGAGGATCCCTTTGAGTTCAAAGCCAGCCCGGTTTGTATATCCGGTTCCAACCTAGCCAGGGCTACCTAGTGAAACCCTCTCTCAAAATCAAAGTTTAAAAACTTTTTAAAAGAGGTAATTCTAGGCCTAGATGTTAAGTCAGGGGAAGAAAATGTATTTCTGCTTGCTAAGCCTTAACTGGTACGCTTGGAAGATGAGGGCAGTCTAGGTTCCACAGCCAAATTGTGTCTCAAAACCAAAGCAGAACAAAATGAAAAACCCCAAAAGTATCTCCACTCACTTGTCACTATTGGCGATCTTACGGAACTCACGAACAGTCATGGCTTTCTTCTGTATGTTGTACTGAGTGAAAAGGCCAGACTGACCAGTCACCAGCTGCTGGATGGGTGCAGGGATGACCAAATCATCAATATCATCGTAGGATGTTCGAGGCTTCCACTCCTTGGGAGGAACGACCTACAAGACACAGAAGAAGGAGGCAGATGAGAAACTAGCAAGCCAGAATCTTGCAAGTGTGTAAGCCACCATCCAGACTAGCAGTCCATTTTACCAGAAAGTAACTCTGATTTACTTACGTTCCCCCAAACCCAGGAAGTCACAGTGTCAAGCGAACACTGACCACTCTATAATTTCACTCTATAATTTCTGATCAGATTGAAGAATTGGTTCTTGAACAGCCCAGGGTTCTTTCGAAAACAAAGCAATGGAAGCAGATGTGCTGGCTAACACCCATCATCCTAGTACTCCAGGCTATCCCCTATTTAAGACCAACATGACTACACAGTCCACTCTAAACTAGCCTAGGCTACCAGAAAACTGATAAAAAATAATTATCACAACTTTTATGAAAGAAGACAATGGATATGCATTATAAAAATCCAAACAGCCAGGCAGTGGTGGCGCATGCCTTTAAGCCCAGCACTTGGGAGGCAGAGGCAGGTGGATTTCTGAGTTCGATGCCAGCCTGGTCTAGAGTGAGTTCCAGGACAGAGAAACCCTGTCTCGAAAAAAACAAAACAAAACAAAAAATATCCAAGCAGCTTTTGTACAGAATCTAATAAGTGTATCAATCTATACCCCCACCATGTGTTGAAAAGCTATATTGTAGGCCCTGCAGGGCCTACCTACTATTTGAACGAGCTATTTCCTCTTAAGTCAAGACAGTTGACAGGAGCCTCAGAGAAGACACCAAGGTCCAAGACTAGTCTCCAGCTTTGGAATTGAAGTCCTTGGGTTTTGTGTATATATCTTTTCTTTTTTCTTTTCTTTTTCTTTTTCTATATCCAAAGAGTAAGAGCTAGAAAAACAGCTCAGAATTGGGCGTGGTGGACACACCTTTAATCCCAGCACTGGGTGGCAGAAGCAGGTGAATCTCTGAGTATGAGGCCAACCTGGTCTACAGAGCAAATTCCAGGACAGCCAGAGCTACACAGAGAAACCCTTTCTCTAAAACAAAAACAAACCAAACAAGCAAAACAAAATACCCAAAAAGGCAAACAACTCAGAGGTACAGAGCGTTAGATCGGAATCTTCAGTCCCATGAAAAACAAAAACCAAAAGTGAACACGCATCTACATACAGCAGGGAATTCCAAACCTGGAACCCAACATCTCCCCTTGGCTCAGTAAGTCTTTGGCATCAGTTTCAAAAGGGTTCTTTCAGAAATGTCATCCACTTTACCTTGGGGGACTCAGAAAACCTCAAGAGTGACTGAACATAGGAAGGGCTGATTTGACCAGGGGTGGGGAGGATGGCCCTACTTCAGGGCATAGGGAAAAAAGAAACAGATTTCAAACTACAGAGACCAGAATCCTTATGTGGTCTGGCCAGTGGTTCTCTCCCTTGAAGAAAATCCCTGAGGGAAGCTGAATTCTACCAGTGCAGGGGGGAAGGAAATGAGAGAGGTGATAGGAACTCAGGTGGCAGGTAGAAGCTGTACAACACAGAGCCCCAGGCCAGGCCAGGAGACACTGGCTCTGAATTTTCCTTTCTTGTCCCACCGGCATACCCTCATCTTAGCAAGGATCATCTATACCCCAACTCTCAGGACGACTCAGTTCTTTCTGGTCTTCTCTTAGAAAAAAATAATATTAATATATATATATATATGTGTGTGTGTGTGTGTGTGTGTGTGTGTGTGTGTGTGTGTGTGTGTGAAAGGATGATTGGACTGGAGAAGGAAAAACAACAGTAATTCAATGCACAGAGAGGAAAGTAAGTACAAACCAGTCACTAATTTCCAATTACAAAGGCCAGAAGTATTCACATAATGGCTGCCAAAGCAGGTTCACAACCCTGCTCCCTACCTTGGCTAGCCCAGCCCGATGAGCTCCTTGGGATTCAATGTAGGCTATGTATCGGCTGAAGTTTCGGAACTCTTCCATGGTGGGGTAAAAGGTCATGATCCGAGCACTGGGGTTCAAAGTTTCCGACTCAGAAGCCATTTTCTCTTCTATTTTTGAGGCTGATTTGCTTGGATAAAAACCTGAAGTGTTAAAAGAACAAAAGTAAATAACAAGGAGCTGCCTCTAGGATGCTTATTCAAACGGACTAGACATATGAGCAAAATCCCTTCCATTTAAAAAGAACCAGGGAAAGCCAGAAGGTGACCAGAAGCCCAGAAGCCCAGCACGAGGAAGAAAGAAGGCAGGATCTAGAGTCAGGAAGCCAAGCTCTACACAAGTACACCTGATCAAGGGGAAAAAATGTGGCAGTGTACACCCCTTTAATCCCAGTACTCAGGAGGCAGAGGCAGGCCAGCCTGGTCTACAGAGTGAGTTATAGGACAGCAAAAGCTACACAGAGAAACCATGTCTCAGAAAACCAAACAAATATAAACCTGATGTGCCAACACTGTCTATATCGATCTCACTTGATAAGACATTGTTTTGGGGGTGGGGAGGAAGGCCCAAGCAAACAAAGCTGTTATCATTTAGATATTGGACCTATATAAAAAAACAGCTGACCTATTTACCTTTTAATTTTACCCTGGCTGCTTTAAGTTACTCCCCTATTTATGTAGCCCTGGCTGCCCTGGAACTCTCTATGTAGAGCAGGCTGGACTGAACCTCCCAAGTGCTGGCATTAATGGTGTATGTCGCCACTGAGTAGCAGTAATCCCTCCATTAAACATACTAAAACTTGATCTAAAAAGCTTCCTATGGGCTCTTTTCTAGAGCACAGCTTTACAAGATTCTAAACTCCTGGAAAGTAACTTAGCTGCAGATTATAAGGCTTCAAGGGTTTCAGGTTTTAAAAGTACTTTGATATTAATAGTATGCTAGGCATTTAAAACACTGCAGTGAGGGCTGGAGAGATGGCTCAGCAGGTAAGAGCACTGATGGCTCTTCCAGAGGTCCTGAGTTCAAGTCCCAGCAACCACATGGTGGCTCACAACCATCTGTAATGGGATCCAATGTCCTCTTCTGGTGGGTCTAAAGACAGCTATAGTGTACTCATATACATAAATAAATAATTCTTTTAAAAAAAGAAAAAAAACACTACAGTGAAATTGTTCTATGTAAATCAAAATGGTCTCAACAGTGCTCAATGAACTCAGTAGGCTCAACTGCACTGAAACCAGGCAAGGAGCTGGCAATACAGGGCAAACTTCCCAACTGCAGAGAGAAAATTGTTGGATTGAGGCCCTCAAGTAAGTGGGCAGATCCTAAGCCCAGTGTTGGTAATACAACAGATCACCACAACTAGAAAAAGACAATGCATGTTAAAAAAGGAGCCAGTTTAGAAGCAAAACTGGTATGTCCCTTACTGGACCTCCTTACCCACAGCCCGAGAGTTCTGTTTCCTCAAAGCCACTTGCAGTCCTACTTACTACATGGGAGGAAACTGCCTCCAGCCTTCCCACAGCCTAGCATGGGATTTGGAAAGCAGCATGGAGTAAAACCATCCAAGACAGCAGAACATAAACCCTGTCATCATAACTCTTGGGCTTCCATTCCACTTAAAGCGAGATATTTTTTGGCTAGGCATTTTTCATTAACTTTGCATAACAGGTATACTGTTGTGCCTGCTTTTCATACCAGGAAATGTATCCACAGTCCCCTCCCTAAAGCATCTTCCACCACTTTCTGCTACCTCAGCCCTAACACCTGAACCAAGACCTCTGCAAGAGAATACTCAAGTATGGAGGAACTTGAAACCTATTCAATTTAGGAGACTTTTCCCTCTAAAAGGAGAATTTCAATCTATTCTACTTTTGAAATTTTTACAAAAATACAACATAAATATCGGAGTAGGGCTCCTCCCCTGGGCTTCAAGGGGGGTCATAATGTTGCTTCATCCGCCTCTGGCTCTATTAATCTTTGTGTGTCCAGAATCCAGAACAATGCACACCACAAAGTAGGCACTCAGTAACTCTGACTAACTCATTTCCTCTACTCACTTTAGCGGGTCATCCCATTACTTTAACCCTAGGGTTCCGTTCCTGCGATATATTCCCTTGGGGAAATCTGGTCTGGGGCACCTTCCCGTCTGCATTCAGCAACAAAGCAAAGAGTACGGGGATCTAAACCTTCGGCTCTAGAGTGAAAACTCTGAATACCGGTCTGATCTCTGCCACTTTTTAACACCTTGGCTGTGTGAGTGGACTGGATGAGTCTCAGTTTCTCCACCTGCAAAATGGGGATCCCAAACCCCTGCCTTGCTGGAACGTATGATTAACTCAGATGATGCAAGCGAAATCTACTAAACGCTAGGCCCGGTAAGCACTCCATAAAGGCAGCTGTTGCTAACAGTGGCCTGAAACTCCCGCACTCTCCGCCCCCGCAGCCACCCCCGCAGCATCCCTCCTAAGGCAGCCCGGTTCCCAATGTCCCCGCACCACACCACTTACAGACACTGCCCCTCCCGGCCCCACCGCCTAGCCGAGGGAGGCCCGGCCGCAGGAAGAAGAAAATAAGGCCCAGTGGGCCCGCCTCCCTTTCCCGATGCCCATTGGCCATTAGAGAGTGGAAAGAACCAATCGCAAAACTCATTTTAGAAGCTCTTTTTTCTATTGCTCAAACTACATGTCGATCACGGAGCACAGAAAGACCCACCTCACCACCCTCCCCCACCGGAGCTCACGGCTAGGGTTTTGGCAGCAACAAACCCTTGGGGATCCAAAGCCCGATGGCTCTCACAGGGAGCCTAAAGCCCTAGCAGGGCTCAGGCTCGATTCTTGCTGTCGCCACTCGCCGATCTCACAGTCTTTCTTGAGGGCGAAAGACAAAGCTCCGCCTCCTTTAAAGTCGAACTCTGCGCAGCCTCACAGAGCCCATAGTCAACCAACCCAAGGATGGCTTTAAATCCTCAGCAAACCAATGAACGCTTACTACAGCTGTTCGGCGTCTGGGACTACAAGTCCACTTAGCCTATGAGCGACGTCTCGAGCTGTTGCCAGGATAAAATGCCGAACCTCTCGGGACTGGGGCCACTGAGCATCAGGGCTGGATCCGGAGTTCGCCAATCAGAAGCTGACTCAGATCTCCGTAGCTAAGCTGGGTAGAAAGAAGCTAGTACCCTGAAATGGGCTGGCCGGCTATGGGGAAGGGCGAGCAGGTGGTTATAAAATGTTTCTAGCGAAAGGATAAGCCTAAATCTTCTTGGAATAATTCCTTTGCCTAAGATATAAAGGCGATGGAGGACCTCCGGGAAAGTTTCAAAAGTCAAGGAGTTCAGAGAACATGACCAGCATGTCCGGGTTTGCCTAGGACTCTCAGTTCTCAAAGTCTTACGTTCCAAGAAGCCCCTCGCCTGCTGGCAAGGCGGGGTAGGTAGGGATCTGTTCCAGGAGAAGGAGCCCTGGGGGGTCATTAGGACAGATCCTGAAGGAAGATATCTCTGGGGTTTTTAAAAAGCGGCTCCCCATGAGCAAAAATTTTGGGTCATTAGCAGCTCTTGGAGCGAACAGGGTTATTCTAAGAATCATTAAAGGCACTTCAGGGGGCTGAAAGGGATCCTTAGAAGTCATTAGGAGCAGTTCCTGAGAGGCTGTGAGAAGCCTTAAGGAGTTCCCAGATTGTCAAGGACGATGAGGAAGGAGATGTTAACAGACCTATAACACCCTTATAGGTCAAATAAGGAAGAGAACTCACCGAGGCATAAAACATGAACAAAATTCCTAATAGCAATGGGAAGAATTGTATTGTGTCTGAACTGCTTTCAAAACCAACTCCTTGGTACAGAGAGATGACATAGAGGAAAGACACAACAAGCCTTATGATCTGAGGTAAACCGTTGAGGAAGGAGAGAATCAATACAAGTTCACAAGTTGTCCCCCGACTTTTGTGGGATGCAGTGCAGCCGCCGCCGCCACCACCACAAACACACTATATAGGTCATAAAAAAGTGTTTTTAAACCACTTCTCATCCGTGCCTGGATTTTTTTAAGGGGAAGAAATTCAGAGGAGTTGAGATGGAGGGCAAGAGTTTACCAATGTTAACTACAGGAGATACTTCTTAGAATGCTATGGGTTAAATATCTGGGTACGTACTGATAAAAAGGTTGCTTCAAAAAACGAGAGGCCAGCCTGGAATAGTAAGTTCCAGAACAGCCAGAGTTACATAGTAAGACCCTTTCTCAAGAGGGAAAGGGATGGGCTGGAGAGATGGCTCAGCGGTTAAGAGCACTGCTCTTCCGGAGGTCCTGAGTTCAAATCCCAGCAACCACATGGTGGCTCACGGTGACTCACAACCATCGGTAATGAGATCTGATGCCCTCTTCTGGGTGTCTGAAGACAGCTACAGTGAGCTACAGTGAGCGGGCTGGAGAGGGTGGGGCGGAGCCAGAGCGAGCATGGCAGAGCCAGTAGAAAAAGTGTCTGAAGATGAAGACAGCTACAATGTACTTACATAAATAATTATATCTTTTAAAAAAGAAGAAGAAGAGAGAAAAAAGAAGCAGAGATAGATAGTGGCACAACCCCAATCTCCCTTGAGGAGAATCAGAATAGCTGGGCATGGTGACACATGCCTTTGATCACAGCTCTTGGGAGGCAGAGACAGGTGGATCTCAGTGAGTTCGAGGCCACCCTAGTCTATATAGGGAGTTTCAGGACAGCCAGACAGCCAGACAGCCAGACAGCCAGCGGTACATAGCAAATTCCAAGGAGAAGGATATGATAGTTATATTGATTATATATTATGATATGATATATATATTGATTTTTCAAGACAAGGTTTTTCTGTGTAGCTCCAGTTGTCCTAGGACCAGAATGGCCTCTCAGAGAGCCACCTGCCTCTGCCTCCCGATTGCTCGGCACTCCCAAATATTTTAATTGACAATATTCATTTTTTTCTAATTCTTAAAATTACATCTATTTAGGCTGGACATGATGGCACAATGCCTTTAATCCCAGGACTCAGGAGGCAGTGGCAGAGCCAGAGGCAGGTGAACATCTGTGACTTCAAGGCCAGGCTAGTCTAAGGAGTAAGTTCCAGGCCAGGTGAGGATGATGGTGAGATGCTCTCTCCAAAACACTAATATGTTCATGTATTTGTTAGAGGGCAGTGCATATTCATACGAAGACTAGAGGACAACTTGCAAGATTCAGTCCTTCTACCCTATGAGTCCTAGAGAATCAACCTAGATTGTTTGTCTTGGTAGCAAGCACCTTCACCAGTTAAGTCATCTTGCTAGCTCTGTTGTTGTTGTTGTTGTTTTAAGCTAGTCTTGAATTTTTGAATTTAAGATTCTCCTGCTCCTAGTGCTTGGAGCTGGAGAGATTGTTCAGTGGTTAAAATCACATGTTGCTCTGGCAGATGGACCCAAGTGTTCAGTACCCAGCATCCCAGTCTGGTGGCTCACAACTGCCTGTAACCCTGCTTCAGGGGACTATGAACCTCTGACTTCAACCAGCCACTGCATTCACATGCATACGCTTGCTCCACACATAACACAGTCCATGCAACGTGTGTGTGCATGCATGGACATAATTTTAAATGATAAATCTTAAAGTTTAAATCACCAAAATATCTTGTCTAATTTTGGACCATTTTTATCCATTCAGTAAGAGCCTTTGTCTCACTTCTAGAGCCTGTTTACAAGTGATCTGGCTCCCACCCCAATTGAGAGAACCAGTCCCTATGTAGATTTGCCTCTTCTGGTTGTTTTCTGTAAATAAAGCCCTGCCGTGTGCGGTTGGTCCTTTGTGCCTGGCTTCTTTCACTGAGCATAATGTCTTTTGGAGAGAAACCCATGTTGCACTTGCATCGTGTTTCCTTCCTTTCTGCTGTTGAATAGCATCCCATTGTGGTTTTGATTGACAACTGGATTGTCTCCACTCTGGGGCTGTTATGAATAGGGCTGCTATGAACATTCATGCACAAGTCTTTGTGAATGTCTGTTTGCATTTCTCTTGGGTAGATAACTAGAGTGGAATAATTGCTGGGTTGTATAAGAAATTTGTGTTTATATTTTTAAGAAACTGCAAAAACTGTTTTCAAAAATGTTCATTCCCATCAACAATATATGAGGATTCCCATTTCTGCACACCCTTGCCAACGTTTGGTATTGTCTGTCTTTCTGATTGCAGCTATTCTAGTGGGCATGAAGTAGTATCATGTTGTGGTCATAATTTGCATTTTCCTGGTGGTTAATGAAGTCAACCATCTTTTTATGTGCTTATTAGTTGTGCTAATATCTACATAGGGGCATCATCCAAATCTTTTGTCTGATTTTGAATTGGGTAGTTTGAATTGTTATTATTGACTTGCAAGAGTTCTTTGTATATTCTAGATTCAGATCCTTTGCCAGACATAGACTTTATAAATATTGTCTCTGATTCTGTGGCTTGTCTTTTTCATTTTCCTTCTGGTGTCTCTTGAAGCATGTGAGTTTCCCATATTGATGCAGCTCCAGTTTATCAACTTTAATTTTAGGAATTGTGCTTTGACATTAACATGGACTTGGTTCTTATTTGCATCTAAAATACATCTAAGGAACCATTGCCCTTGACCTCCCCTGCACCCAGGTCCCCAGCCATCCGTAGCTTGACTAGGGTAACTGCCATACGCTCCCAAGTGTCTGCTTCTGCCCAGCTCCTTGCAGTCTCCTCACCACAGCAGACAGTAATTCTTTCCTAGAAGCTAGCTCATGTCTCTCCTCTCCAAACCTATGAAAGGCATCCCAGCTTGTTTTTGGAGAAAAGTCGAGTCCCTTCAGACATTAGGTCAACTCCCACCCCAATATCTCTACCCCTCATCCCCATTTTCTTCTCTAGTCCCTTATTCCCTGATGTATGGCGTGTTCCCTCAGCTCCTTGATGAAATGTGACTGCTTCAGCGAAGTCCTCCTGGAAGTCCACCATTGTATGCTTCCTCTGTTCTATGCTCTAGTCCTGATCTATGTTGAGGCAGGAGGATCACAAATTGTTTATTGCCAGCCTGAAGACCTGAGTCCAACCTCTGGGATCAAGATGGTAGAGGGAGAGAACCAACTCTAGCTCGCTATCCTTTGATCTTCACACCCGCTCAGTGACATCATACATGCGCTCACATATAAACACACCATAAAGAAACAAATGGAGTCTTAATACACCTTTAATTCCAGCACTTAGGACACTCAGGAGGCAGAGGCAAGCAAAACTCTTGTGAGTTCCAAGCCAGCCAGGACCACATAATGAGATCTTGTCTAAAAAGGGGGAAGGGATGCATGGTAATACGTGCCTTTAATCCCAGCACTTGGGAGATGAAGGCATATAGAACCCAACCTGGTCCACATATACAGTTCCCAGGACTACATAGTGAGACACTTAGTTACTCAATGAATTTAAAAGTTAAGAAGGCTGGAGAGATGGCTCAGCAGTTAAGAGCACTGGCTGCTCTTCTAGAAGTCCTGAGTTCAATTCCCAGCAACCACATAGTAGCTTACAACCATCTGTAATGGGAACTGATGCTCCCTTCTGGTGTGTCTGAAGATAGCAACAATGTATTCATAGACATGAAATAAATATAATTCTTTAAAACAAAAACAAACAAAAAAAACAAAAGTTAAAAAGTGAATCCTGGGTGTGGAAGCACATACCTTTAATCCTAGCACTCAGGAGGCAGAGCTAGGTGGATCTCTTGAGCTCAAGCCTGGGCTGGAGAGATGGCTCAGTGGTTAAGAGCACTGATTGCTCCTCCAGAGGTCCTGAGTTCAATTCCCAACATCCACATGGTGGCTTACAACTATTTCTAAGGGAGTCCAATGCCCTTTCCTGGTGTGTGTCTGAAGACAGCTGCAGTGTACTCATATACATAAAATAATCTTAAAAAAAAAAAAAAAAAAGATTAGCCTGGGCTACAGAGTTCCAAGACAACCAGGACTACACAAAGAAACCCTGACTCAAACTAAAACAAACAAAAAACTTTTAAAAAGCCGTGGCTGTAGTTGAGTGGTGGAGACTTTGCCTAGCATGTGTGAGGCCTGAACTGTGTACGCCAGGTAAACTAAATAAAAACCTATTGAGTGCTATTCTTTCTTTTGGCCCGTATAGTGAACTTCAGATTTGGAAGTCAGTAATATTACTCATTACCCTTGGTGTGTAGTTGAGGGATTATGGATCTACTAATGACTTTGGCCTTCACCTCTGGTTCAATCACACCTAACCCTTGCCTGTGGGATTAACTGCTGAAAGTAAACACTTTCCCCAGGTTCTCTTGGAGGCTTTGGGCAGCAGGAGCACTCTGATTCAGCCCCACCAGTAGAGCCAGTTCACTGTTCAGGGGACTTCTGCAGCCAGCCCAGTCATGTAAATGAGGAGAGAACCTGGCCCCAACTTCACCTTGCAGACAAAGGGCAGTTGAAGAGACTAGGTATCCTGGACAATAAAATACCAAAATACAAATACACATTTGTATAATTAGACTGGCAAGAAGGCTCAATCAGTAAAGAAGCCTGCCACACAAGCCTCATGACCTAAGTTTGATCTCTGGGACCCATGTGGTGGAAGGAGAGAACTGATCCCCAAAAGTTGTCCTTTGGTTGGCATATGTGTACCATGGAATGTACACATAGAATTAGTACATTTAATTTTAAAAATGAATCTCTTACCCCACTGAAACCTCTTTAAAAGCTCCACTGGCTAAGAGTAGAAATGTATGCCTATAACCCCATCCTTCAGGAAGGAAGAATGAAGAGAGCCCAAAGTTCTCTCTGTTACAGAGTTCCAGGCCAGCCTGTCTCTAAACAACAACAAATTAGCTGGGTGTGGAAGTTCATGCCTGTATCTCACATGTAGACAGCAGAGACAGGAGGTAGCTGCAAATTTGAGAGTAGCCTGGCCTTATCAAGTTTCAGACCCAACTAGGTCTATAAAGTGAAACCCTGTCTCAAAAAGAGAAGGAGGAGGAGGAAGATGAGGAAGAGGAAGAAGGGGAGGAAGAGGAAGAGGAGGAAGAGAAAGAGAAGGAAGAGGAGAAAAGGAAGGAAGGATGGATGGAAGGAAAGAAGAAAAGGGGGCTAGGTATGGTGGCACAGGTTTTTAATCCCAGTACTTGGGAGGCAGAGGCAGGAGGATTTCTGTGAATTTGAGTTTTGACTAATAAGCATATAATGAGTTTCAGAACAATCAGGGCTACATAGTGAGACCCTTCCTCAGGGAACAAGGGGAGGGGGAAACAGTAAAATAAAATAAAATGATAAAACCTGGGTGTGGTGTATGCTTTTAAGCCCAGCGCTTGAGAAGCAGAGGCAGGAAGATTTCTGAGCTCAAAGCCAGCCTGGTCTATAGAGTGAGTTCCAGGACAGCCAGGGCTACAGAAAGAAACCCTGTCTCTGGGTAGGGGAGCAGGGATAACACAGGGGAAATACTTCTCATATTTGGTGCTTAGAAATACTAGCAGATATTATTATGCTTAATAACACAGGGATCTAGCATGGAATAATTATTTAAAATCTTACAGGCCTGGCAGTGGTGGCACATGCCTTTAATCCCAGCACTTGGGAGGCAGAGGCAGGCGGATTTCTGAGTTCGAGGCCAGCCTGGTCTATAGAGTGAGTTCCAGGACAGCCAGGGCTATACAGAGAAACCCCGTTTTCAGAAAGAAAAAAAAAAAAATCTTACAGGAGTTCAAATGTTGAGCGGTACCCATACAGAAGGCTCTTGGCACATACCAGGGAGAGCTGGAAAAGGCCAGATTTAGGAAAAGGTGGGACATAAATAATCTTTGGCATACTCCACAGAATAGTCCAGGCCTGGGTGTCATTTACTTGGAACATGATGTTGTCACCAGATAAACCACACACCCCACCCCTCCCCACCTACCCCTGCTGTGGGAGCATTGCTACCCACTGGTGCTGGAGGCTGGCAGAGAAAAGCAGTTTGTTCTTTTTTTTTTTCGAAGGCATGGCCCTTCTCTACCTCTGACACTTATCAAAAGAAGTGCATGTCAAAGGTGGAAAGACTAGAAAACTAATTTGAGATAGATAGGGAACACCATCCCTGGATCATTGCTAATGTTGCTGGCACACATCTTTGTCAGCCTGCCTCTAATTTTAACACTTGTACAAGTGTCATAGGAACTGTCAAAGTATGGGTTCTGAGTCAGCAGGTCTGTGGCAGGGTCTAAGATTCTGCATTTTAAGAGTACCCAGGAGATAGCAATCCTATATACGTGTCTCTATATCTCTAATTTGGGTTGCTTCCAAAGCTTCAGCATTATGAATGTTGCTTCAGTGTTTAAATTATTTGTGTGTTTCCCTTATATAAGCTCCTAAATATGTATAGCTGTGTAAATGATGAAACACATTTAAAATTTCCTGTAATCAATCTATCTACCTATCTACCTACCTATCTATCTATCTATCTATCTATCTATCTATTGACTTTCAAGACAGGGTTTCTCTGTGTAGCCCTGGAAGTCCTGGAACTCACTCTGTAGACCAAGCTGGACTCAGACATCCTCCTGCCTCTGTCTCCCAAGTGCTGGGATTAAAGGCATGTGCCACCACTGCCCAGCATTGTTATTTTATTTATTAATTTTTATGGGGATTTTGTCTGAATACATGCCTGGTGCCTGCAGGGCCAGAAGAGAGCTCTTGGTTTCTTGGAACTGGAGTCACAGGTGGTTGTGAGCTTCCAGGTGCTAAAACAGAACAAGAGCCTTCTAGAAGAACGGTCAGTGCTCCTAACTACTGAGTCATCTCTTTAGCCTTATGTTTTACATAATTGCTTGTTTTTAATTTTTTTTATTTATTCTTTGAAAAATCCATACATCCATACATACAATATAGTTTGATCAAATTCAACCCTAATTTCACTTCCCTATTGGACTTGGGAAGTGTTTGTTTGTTTTTTAATGAGGTTTCATGAAGCCCAGGCTAGACTTAAACTTACTGAATGTAGCTCAGACTGGCCTTGAACCCCTGATCTTCTTAACTCCATATCCTAAGTACTAGGATTACAGTACAGTACAAGTGTTGTGGGACACTCTTCCTGGGGGGACATGAACAAATGTCTACTTACTTTAGGTAGGGAGCTGACAACAGACCAAAGTATGGATACCATCAAAGTCCAACTTAGTGAACCAATGAGCTTTAGTGGTGCTACTCCTAGGAACACAGTGAAGGGTTGCAACAGGAAAACAAATGACTCAAATACAGCTGCATGACTAAAACCCACCTCCTTATGAGTGACAGCTCACAGAAGCTGGAACCTGAAACACAGTGCATGACCTGCAGGCAGCTCAGCAGCCTGGAAAGTATCTTCTCAAGCTGAAGATGTAAAACTAATAATAACCCAGTGGTATGGACACTGAGCCAACGATGCAGAATCTCGGGTGTCTCTCAGCAGTCCTTACTGTTTATGTATACTTGGGGAGGGGGTTTCAGGGACTTCCTGAAGTGCTGAGAGGTTCTCTGAAGGGCGGATTATCTCACCTCCCTTTAGAGAATTCTTAGTCTTTTTTTTTTTTTTTACATTTATTTTTTATGTATGAGTTTTTGCCTGCATGTACAGATGTGTATCACATGTGTGCCTGGTGTCCTCAGAGGTTAGAAGAAGGTGTCAAATGTTCTGGAACTGGAGTTAAGGATGGTTTGAGACACTACATGGATGCTGGGAGCTGAATCCAGGACCTCTGCAAGAGCAACAGACACCCTAAACTGCTGAGCCATCTCTTCAGTCCTGGAATAATCTTAGGCATGATGAGCTTTGGAGGATTTTGTTTGTTTGCTTTGTTGTTGTTGTTTTGTTTTTGAGACAGGGTCTCACTATGTAGCTCTGACTGTCCTGGAACTCACAGACATCCACCTGCCTCTGCATCATGGATACTAGGATTGAAGATGTGTGCCATCAGCCCCTGCTTGGACAGAAGGTTTTATCTGAGAAGAAGTTGTTATAAAATAGCATGTATACCACTATGCCTGGCTAAAAATACTCTGTAGTTTCAACTAAAACTCTCTCCCTGCTCAGTACTGAGCATGGGATGGCATTAAGGGCCCCGAACATGCTGGGGCACTTCCCTACCACTGAGATACCACTCTCTCCAGTATGCCTCTTCATTTCCTAGAGTTTCATGTTTCCCACACTGGCTTGGAACTTATTATGTAGCTGACAATGAGCTTGAACTTGTGATATTCTTGTCTCTACACCAGGGAGGATTGGGAATGGCAAGATTATACTCCACCCAGTCTATGTGGTGTCAAGGATTGAACTCAGGGCCTTGTACATGCTGGGTAAGCACTTACTAACTGAGCTACATCCTCAGCATCCAATATGACCTTTGATAAATATTGCAAAATTTTCTCTAAAGGATAGAATTGGTCTATATTCCAACTAGCAACATGTGTCCAATTCCTTGTGTCAATATTGATGTATAACTTTTGCTAATTTATTTTTTCTTTTGCCTATTTGACAGTCAAACACCAGCACCTCATTCTTGTTTCAATTTGCATTCCTTTGACTACTCAGTTGGGCAGAGGACCTTTATTGTTATCGTGAGATTTTGTAATTTTCTTTTGGATTTGCCTATTTGTCTCCATACCCATTTTTCTAGCCAGGGTATTTACTTTTGCTCCTACTGATTTGAAAGAATCTTTAACTTGTAGGTCAAGGTTTAAACCCCCTCTCCCCGCCACACACACCTTTTTTTTCCCCAGAAAGGATCTCACTATGTAGCCCTGGTGGGCCAGGAACTACCTATGTAGCCAAGGCTGGCCTTGAACTCAAAAGTCCATCTGCCTCTGCCTCTAGAGTTCTGAGATTAAAGGCATGTGCCATCAACATGCTCTTTTTTTCTTTTCTTTCTTTCTTTCTTTCTTTTTTTTTTAAAAAAAAAAAAAGAAATTGAAAGCTCAGTATATAAAGAAGTTTTTGCTTTCTTTCAAGACAGAGCTTCTGACTTCCTGGAACTCTGTAGATCAGGCTGGCCTCAAACTCACAGAGATCCTTCTGCCTCTGCCTCTGAGTGCTAGAATTAAAGGTGTGTGCCATAGCCACCAGGCTGCAAACTAAAGTTTTAAAAAGATTCTTAAAATTTAATTTGTATTTTCATGTGTATATGTGTATATGTATTAGTGTCTCTCTCTGTGTATATTTGTGTGTGTGTGTGTGTGTGTGTGTGTGAATGCATGCACACGCATGAGTGTGGTTGCTTCTAGAGGCCAGAAAACAAAGCCAGATCATCTGGAGCTGTAGTTATGGGACATTGTGAGCTTCAGGAGTTGAGTGCTGTGAACTGACCTCTGGCTCTCTGTAAGAGTGGCAAGCACTGCGCCATCTCTCCAGTTCCAAACCCTCCATTTTAAAAAAGACTTATTTATTTTTTTTTTATATCTATGAGTACATTGCAGCTGTCTTCAGACACCAGAAGGCAGCATGGGACCCCATTACAGATGGTTGTGAGCCACCATGTGGTTGCTGGGATTTGAACTCAGGACCTCTGGAAGAGCAGTCAGTGCTCTTAACCCCGGAGCCACCTCTCCAGCCACTGCCATAGTCTTCTTTCTTTCTTTCTTTTTTAAAGCCAAATCTCATTTGTAGCACATCCTCTTGCTTCAATCTCAGTGCTGGGATTCCAGACATGTGCACCACACCGGACTCAAGACAACTTATCCCTGTTCTGTATGTGCCCCTCTGACGCCTGTGAGTGCCTGTGTGTGCAGAGGCCAGCGGTTCACCTCATGTGTCTTCCTCTGCCAATTTTCACCTTACTTTCTTAAGCTCACTATTTAGGTTAGAATGATTGGCTCTAGGGTTAGCCAGTCCCAGGATCTACCTGTGTCCATCAATACCACCCCGACCCCAACATCAGAGTTACAGGCTCTGCTCACCACATAACATTCCTAACCTCAGTGCTTGGGATTCAAATTCATATTGTCTAGTAAGCACTTTACCCACTGAGCCACTCTCTGACCCCAGTAGCTTACTTTTGACTATAATCATTAAGCTTTTAGACTTTACTTTTTTATGTTAACATGGTCTCTTAGTATTTTTATTGCTGTGATAAAATATCATGACCAAAAGAAAAGGGTTCATTTCATCTAGACCTTACAGTTCATCATCCAGAAAAGTCAGAGCAGGAACTCAAGGCAGGAATCTGTTGGCAGGAACTGAAGCCGAGACCACGGAAAAACACTGCTTATTGGTTTGCTCCCTATGGTTTTCTCAGCCTGCTTTCTTAAATACCCGGGGAACTCTTGTCCAGGGTGGCACCACTCACAATGAGCTGGGCTTTCCCACCTACTAAGAAAATACCTGACAGGTTTGCCCACAGGACAATCTTATGGAAACATTTTCTCAATTATGGTTCCTGTTCTCAGGTATGTCTAGGTTTGTGCCAGGTTAACAAACCCAGCCAGAACACACGTCTGTTCTTCAGATGTGTTCCCATCGACTTTTAAAAGATACAATTAAAATCTGTTAGGAAAACTCAGGGAGGGAGGCCTGGAGATTTGACTCAGTTCTCTTGCCCAGCATGAGGGATGCCCTGAGTTTGCTTCTCAGTACCTCATAAGCTCTATAAATTGGGCTTGATAGTGCAGTCCTGGAAGCTCAGAACTCTTTGGAGGCAGGAAGATTGAAAGTTCAAGGTCATCTTCAGCTACACAGGGAGTTTGAGGTCAGCCTGGGTTACATGAGAGAGACCCTGTCTCAAAAAGAAAAAGGGGGATGGCAACACTGGAGAGATGGGTCAGTGGTCAAGAGCACTTGTTCTTGCAGAGGGCCCAGGTTCGATTCCTAGAACTTACATAGTGGCTCATAACTGTCTATAGCTCCATTTCTAGGGGATCTGGCTCTTTCTTCTGGCCTACTGAGGCACTATACATGCATGGAGTATATAAATATACATGCAAGCAAAATACTCATACACACAAATAAGCAAGGCAGTGAGTGGTGGCAAAGGCCTTTAATCCCAGCACTCAGGAGGCAGAGGTTGGAGCTGAGTTCAAGGCCAGCCTGATCTATGAAGTGAGTTCCAGAAAGCCAGGGCTACATTGAGAAACCCTGCCTCAAAAAGCAAAACAACAACAACAACAACAACAAAACTCATATACATAAAATGAAAAAATATAAAAAAGAAAAAAAAAAGAAACCCCTAGTAATATCCTACCTCAAAAGAAAAAAAAAAAAAAGGAAGGAAGAAAAAAAATAGATAAAGAGAATTTCCCCTAAATAATTCAATGTTCACTTGCAAGAAAAACAGGGACTAGTCAAAATAATTTGAAAAATATAAAAAGATGACTGTAGTGGACTAGCTGTGTGATAAAGCAAGCCAGCAACATTAGATGCCTAGTTTTGCCTAGCCCTGGCGGCCCAGCAGTATTCTCTGTCCACTTTGTAAGGGAAGCACTTCTTCAGATGGAGTCTCATGGAGCTCAGGCTAACCTTGAAATTGCTATGCAGCCAAGGATTACCTTGCCGTCCTGTTCTCTTATTTACTTCTGCCTCTGGAGCGCTGGAATTGATAAAGGTGTGTGCCACCACGGCCAGTGCGCCACCATGGCCAGTGCCACCATGGCCAGCCCTGTCCTTTAAGGTTTTTTTTTTACTATTTAATTAATTAACCTACATTTTATATGTGTGGGTGTTTTGCCTGCCTGTATGTCTGCGCCATGTGCATGCCTGGTGCTGTTGGAAGCCAGAGGAGGGCATCAGATTCCCTAGAACTAGAGTAACACATGGTTATGATCTGCCATGTGTGTACTGGGAGTCTAACTTTGATCCTCTGGAAGAGCAGTAAGTGCTCATAAGCACCAAGCCATCTCTTCAGACCCTTCAACATGCCTTTAATAATTTATTTTATATGCATTGGTGTTTTGCAGCATGTATGTCTGTGTGAGAGTGTTGGATCCTAGAACTGGAGTTATAAACAGGTGTGGGCTGTCATGTGGGTCTGGGAATTGAACCTGGGTACTCTGAAAGAGCAGCCAACACTCTTAACCACTGAGCCATCTCTCCAGCCCCACTCTGAAGTATTTTTAGAAAATAAGGATCTGAGATGGTAAAATGGCTCAGTGGGTAAAGCATTTGACATTAAAGCTTTATAACCTGGGTTTGATCCCTGGAACCAAAGTAAAGGTGAGCAAACCAACCTCACAAAGTTATTCTCTGACATCTGCATGCATGCTGTGGCTCATATGCCCCCATATAATAATAATAATAATAATAATAATAATAATAATAATAATAATAAT
>JADRCH010000291.1:2592881-2665335 GCA_019843965.1 Rhynchomys soricoides
ATAATAATAATAATAATAATAATAATAATAATAATAATAATAATAATAATATAATATAATAATAAGAAGAAGAAGCAAAAATTTAAGGCCACATGTGGTGTTGCATGCCTTTAATACCAGCTCTCAAAAGGTATCAGCAGGCAGATCTCTGAGTTCAAGGCCAGCCTGGTCTACTTAGCAAATTTTGGGCCAGCCAAAGCTACATAGTAAGACCATGACTGAATATTAAATAAAGAAAAAATATCTGCAGCAAGCTCTTTTGTAAAGAATCTGGAGTAGGCACACTCCACACTGAATGTTGATAATCTCGGGCATGCATCAGAAAGTTTACAGTCCTGTGTGGAAAGCCCGTGAGGAAGAATGCGCCACAGACCGGACTTAGTGTAAGAGGACTGGCATGCCTGATCAATAGGGGTGAATGAGTACAGTCCTTTTAATGAAAGGGACAAAGGAAAATCATCAGAAGACCTGTTTGAAACCGGGCTGTGGTGGCACACACCTTTAATCCCAGCACTAGGGAGGCAGAGGCAGATCTCTGAGTTCAAAGCCAGCCTGGTCTACAGAGTGAGTTCCAGGACAGGCAGGGCTAGAGAGACCCTGTCTCAGAAAAACAAAACAACAAAACAAAACAAAAAGGAAAGAAAAAAGAAAAAGGAAGAAATGGATACTTGAAAGATTTTTTTTTCATAAACACACAATTAAAACACTATTGGCTTTTAACTTTTAGAATGAGAGGTTTCGTTGTATTGATGAAACAGAGCATTATAAACACCAACATGAGATCAGGGGAGAGAAAGGTAGTGGAAGGAGGCAGAGGAAATAGGTACACTGACTTCTTCATTTTCCCTGAGGGTAATCAATAGGGACTGTCCACAGGTGATAAATCAGCAAACAGAGGCTTAAATATCAACGTTTAAAGCCATGCAGGGAGTGCTAAGACGAATTAAAAATATAATATATCTTACAGAATTAGGAGGTAGAAGAAAGGTAGAGGCAAGGGGTCAAGTAAATTTGCTAAACCTGTCACATTTACAGCCAAGGAGTCAACAGACATTAATCTGCTAAAGACATATGAAGTCTTCCATCAGAAGAGCTGGGCGCAAGGAGGAGGCTTACCTTTCAATTTGGATCCTTTAAAACTGAGCTGGTGCAGCAGCTTAGCCAGAGTACTGTTGCCTAGCAGGTGCAAAGCTCTAGGGGTAGATCCTCAGCAGACACACACTCAGCACACACAGACAGGCAGGCAGGCAGGCAAACACATGGGCACACGCATACACACATAAGGATGCACATTAAATTGTGAAGTTTCTCTGGCTCGATATTTGGAGAAGACAAGAAAGAGAGCTTCAACATGTTATACCCCTGTACTATTCAGGCAGGCCTTTAACTCTCAATCCTCCTGCCACAGCTTCCTGAGGAGCTGAGATTACAGGTCTGCACCAGCAGGCCTAGGAGCTTTCTGGCTACTAGTGACAACTGTATTTGTGCCTCTTTCCCATTTGATCTTATCTCCTGCTATTCTCTGGCCTTTGCCCCGAGTAGTAAAGCCATCCTGATCTCAAAGCATAGTGCACAGCACACCCCTTTGCTCCAGACACCCCCTTTGCCTGGATGACTACCCTTTTATATGTGTAGGCGTACTTTGCCTGCTTGTATGTATAATTGCATGCCTGGCATCCTCAAGTATCAAAAGAGGGCATCAGGTCCCCTGAACCCGAAGTTAAAGAAGCTTACAACCCCCTGAACTGAACCTGGGCTCTCTGGGAGAGTAAGTACTCTCAATGTCTGAACTATTTCTGCAGACTCTGGAAACTCATCTTGAAGACGGTGGGTGGGCAACCCTTTTCCACAGTGTTCAAGTCTCCCCTGCAACCCATCTCTGAGGATTAATCTGCATGGTCCACTTGACTGGTTTGAGAGGCACATTTCTGGGTGCAATTATGAGTATATTTCCAGACAAGATGAACTGAGAGGGAAGATGCATCCTGAATGTGGAGATCTGGACAGAATGAAGGGTAGGGAGGAGAGAGAGCTGGCAACCCCCTGCTCTACTGTGTGGCCCACCATGACCCACTACGCTGCCCTACCATAACAGATGGGAACCCCATCCAAGCAAAAAACATTCCTCTCTCAGTTCATTCATTCTTTCTTTCCTTTTAAAGTTTGTGTGTGGTGGGAACGTGTTGTGTGTATACGTAATGTAGGCATATCGGATGTGCTGGCATGTTACATGTGTGCACATGTAGAGGTCATCAAACAGTGTCTTCTAATACTCTGCCCTATTACTTCGTGGTAGGCTCTCACTCTAGGCTGGCTGTCCAGAGAACTCTGGAAGTCTGCCTGTGTCTGACCTCCAGTGCTGGAGTGACAGACACCCACCACCATACCTGCCTCTTTTTTTGTTTTTGTTTGTTTGTTTTTGTTTTTCGAGTCAGGGTTTCTCTGTATAGCCCTGGCTGTCCTGGAATTCACTCTGTAGACCAGGCTGGTCTCGAACTCAGAAATCCGCCTGCCTCTGCCTCCCGAGCGCTGGGATTAAAGGCGTGCACCACCACTGCCCGGCTACCTGCCTCTTTTTTTTTTTTTTTTCTTAAGCTGGGAATTTGAACTCAGATCCTCATGATTGGCTACACTCACCCACGGAGCCATCTCACCCACCCTTGAGTTGTTTCTGTCAGGCATTTAGGGAAGAGAATAGGAAGTAGCTAATATGCCATTTTTCAGTGAAGACTGCCTGATCCCTCCGACTGTACCACCAGGGCACTTACCACCTTCTGACACATTACAAATACATTTATTCACTAATTTTCATATGCATCCTCTGTCTTAAGAACACATGCCTCTAGGCAGCCATCTGTGGGGTTCACTGAGTGCTTAGTCTGAACTCTCGAATGGTGACTGCCACATGGCAGGTTCTCATTAGATACTGGAGAAGTGGATGAAACATAATATTCCAAGAGATAAAATAGGCATAACTGACCTTATAGCTTGTTGTGAGGATTACATGAAATAATAGACCTGGCATAGTGAGACCACCTCGTCTCTTTTAGGATGGTTACCACTGGCTTCTGAAGAAATTATTTTCAGCTGAGACCTAAAAAAATGAGGAATGCATGGGTTTGGGTGGGTGGAGAGGATCTGGGGGAGGAGTTGGGGAAAGGATCAGAATATAATGTGGGAAAAAATGCTTTGCAATTAAAATAAAAAGAAGAAAAAGGAGTTATCCAGGTAGATAGGAAGAATGCATGTAGGAAGATCTGGAGCAGAGTGGATGCTCAGGTCCAACATTCAGAGAACTGGTTTGGGGCTAGAATAGAGTTTGCCTGGTATGTGCAAGATCCATTTGTAGCACTGCATACATAAGCAAAAAAGTCCTTTTTTTTTTTTTTTTTTTTTTTGTCATGGTTGGGAAACAGGGTAAAGGGAGAAGATAGATTAGGCCAAAGGCCAGATCCTTCAGGCCTGGAAAGCCAGGGAGTTACAACTGATTTTAAGGGCTTGGTGAGTCTCTTCAGTCCAGTCTCCCTGCTATGATCATTCTGGCTGCCATGTTGAGAATGAGTTGGCTAGGACAGGCTTGGGAACAAGCAGACCATGTAGAAGGCATGCCAAGTGGAAAGATGCCCCAGGGTTGGGCATGGTGGCTCATGCCTGAAACCCCAGTGCTCAGGAACAGTATACCGTGAATGTGGAGCTAGCCTGAACTACAGGGTGAGTGAGACTCTTGTCTTAAGCTGGAGGGCCTAGTACATGGCTTGGGTCAGAAACAGTGGGAATGTAGACATGCAGGTACAAGAGGTCACATGGGCAGGGTTCAATGGTGGAATGAGGGTGTGCAGGAGAGATGTCTTATTAGAAAACTTAGTGCCTGGGGTGCTAAACTCTGCAAGGGGAGACCTCAGAAAAGCAGGCTTAAGGGTAGCCATAAACTACAAGGGCAGGGCTCACTTGGCCGAGTGCTTGCCTGGAAACCAGGAAGCCAGAGATGGTAGTTACAGTCCTGTGATCTCTGCATTTGGGATGTGGAGGCAGGAGGATCATTAGTGCATCCCAACCTACATGAATTTGAGGTCTGAACTATGAAGCCATGCCTTTAGAACAAAATGGGCATAGTGGCGCACGCCTTTAATCCCAGAACTCAGGAGGCAGAGGCAGGCAGATTCTGGAGTTTGAAGGCAGTCTGATCTATGCAGTGAGTTCCAGGCCAGGCCAGCCAAAGCTACATAGTGAGACCTGTCTCAAAAGAAAAAAGAAAATCAGCTAACAAAGTAGAGTGGAGATTTGATACTGTTGGGGATGGAGATTTTGAAACAGACACTAGTGTGTGCGGGTCCTAACTCTGGCTTAGCCTGCCACATGGTCTCTTTGGGGGAAGCCCTTACTGGTGAAATACTCCGATCTGTGGTGACCCCTGTGGTTTAGGTCTATAAAGCACTGAGTGCTGAGCCCGCGAGTGTGTCTGTGCATGTGTGTGTGTGGTGGGGGCAGGTCTGCACGCTGGCATTTCTCAAGAGTAGGCCTGACATTTACTCTTCCTTTGACAATGTCTCATGGTTCAATCTTTGATTTAGTAAGTAATTCTTCAAATTTCATCCCATCATAAACCATGGTACGGTGGTTGCCCTCCTCTGAACAAATACAAATGAGTTGGGCACTAAACTGTGTGGGGGATACCAAGGAGGGGCTGGCTCTGGGCTTGGTCATTCGAAGCCCTGGGAGGGGGTTGAGGGTGGCTGCTAACCCTGGAACAGCCCGGGCCTCTCTCTACCCATGCTGAGCCAGGACAATGCATCCCTTTCTGTATCCCTTTCACAACCAACTCAAGGGTCTGGCTCCACCCATTCCCTTTCCAGCCTTCCGGTCTCACTGCACTTTTTAGAACTTCCAGCTTGCTATAGCTGAGGCTTCCAATCCTTTGCACGGGTCCTTCCTTCACTCTCTTCCCCCACTTACAACTAACTTCTACCCACCCTCTAAAAACACCAAATGCAGCCACCACTTTCTTTAGGCCTTCCCCAGAGCCACAGCAAGTCCATGACAACTCTGCTGTGTGTGACTTAAGCATTCTTCTGGTCTGCCCAGGATTCCGAGATCAGGCAGAGCCTTCTGACTACCAGGCTCAAGGCTGCAGGGTCAGTGAACCCCCTTTGCTGTGTCCCTGAGCCCAGAGGGTTGGTGTGTGTCCAATATCCACATGGCAAGAATTACAAGATTTCTTACTAATCAACATCCATATGGTTATTTTTTTTAAGTCTATAGGGTTATCCCATTCCTTAGAGCACGGGAGAAGATGAAGGTGATTGTGTGTGTGTGTGTGTTACATCCTCCATTTGTCAATCCACAGCATCACAAGGTGAGGAGAGACGAGGGTCTGAGAGCCCTGGGTGCTCTCCATAGCTGCAGCTCAGACAGGTGGTTCAGTCTTCTATTCAGTTAGCCATGGCAGGAACCTGCCCATCACAGGCACTCAGGTTGGGCCTCCTCGTCTTCTTGGAATGGACTCCTCAGAACCCACCCTAGTCACAGACTTAAGATACCACGCTCTGGATACAGGAGCTGAGACAGAGGCCCGTGTGTAAGAAATTGGATTATTCAAATTTATTACCATCAAGAAGTATGCAATGATGCTGTAGTTTTTAACAAATAGAAAACAGACTGTGTACAACAGTGAACTCTACAGCACTAGCATCCACAAGGTAAAAATGAATGTTTCATCCAACACCACCAACCCCGGACTGTTGATCTTGACTTAGCCTAGCTATATCTGGGGATGTCTGCATCGAGTCCCTTGGCTAAAATAGCTATGCACCCTTCCCCGCCCCCACTTACCTATCTAGATAGTGCTGCCCAGAGGAAGAGACCCTCTCCCTGCCCCTCAGCAAGCTGAGATAAGAGGACTGAATATAGTACCATGGATACAAGTCCAGTAGTCTTGCCACATTGGTTTGTGAGGGCAACTTGAAGGAGTGGGAAGATCGAGTCATGGGGGATTTGAAGACAGCTGCAAACCAGGAGAGAAAGCATCTGTCCGGTTGAGGACAGACATGTGCTACCAGGCCCACTGGCCTAGACCTGAAGGGCCAGCCACGCCCCCGCTTGGCCCTGAGGTGTGTGGGGCGTGGCACAGGCCCTCACCTGTGCCATTCATTTACCGAGGTGGCCAGAACCCACACCTACAAACACCTGCCACACTGCAACGCTGGGGATGATAGCGAGACTCTGTGGGCCCATGGTGAGCCCCAGGCACATTGAGTTGCCTCCCACTTCCGATCTGAAGTAGAGGCCAGGGGATGAATCTTTATTTCTTTTTTTTTTAAAAAAAAATATTTTTATGTTTTTTTTTTTTTTTTTTAAATTTTTTTTTTTTGAACCTTTGCAAACACGATGGTGATGAGGAAGGCCTTGCCAGGCTCCCCCAGACACGTCTGTGGTTGTAGGCTATGAATGTTAAATGCACACTGGGGATGTGTTTCCTATCGCCTCCCCGCCCACCACTGTCTGTGGGGCCTAAAAAAAGGCTCTCAAGAAAAAACAAAACCTAAAACAAACAAAATAAAGTGTTTCCCTGCATTTGGCTGGAATAGGATCTCATCTGAAAGGCTGGAGAACAGCAGGAGTCGTGCTGCCTCCCGGGCCACAGCCGACTTGCTCAGGTAGGGCCCTAGCTCTGCACAAGGAAGGCGCGTACAGTGTCCTTCCGCAGAAGTCGTACAAGAAAGGATCCAACGTGAACTCAAAAAGGAAAACAAGTAAGTCCCAACTCCACAGCAACCCAGTCTGCAGTGAAAGCTCTGCAAATGGAAAGTCGGAGAAGAGGCTAGGACCCCACAGTCTACCCCGCCTAACGTATAAAAAGTGGGGGCTTTGCCCCCTTTCCCACCCCATGAGAAGCATGAGAATCACGGAGCTGAACAGAGAGCTTGAAGCGGGGCTCCACTTGGGTCCGGTGGACGAGGGCCCAGAGCCAGGCTGCCAGTCCGCCTACTTGCCCAGGTGTTCGGGGCTCTCTGACTGGTGTGGCAATGTTCCCGAAATGCTGTGATCCCAGTGGGCTGTGCTCTGCGGCAACAGCATCCGTGCAGGAGGGCTGGACGATGGTCGGTATGGCTCAGAGGAGCTGGGTCCCCTCCGGAGCCCCTCAGGGGAGCGTCGGAGGAGAGGGGAGCAGTAGTTACGTTGCATAGTGATCAAAGCTGCCGAGGTATTCCAGGGCCGCACGGTAGCACAGCTGGTATTGGTCCTTTGAGAAAGGGGATGGGGGTGGTCAGTGTGAACAGTGCCAACAGCTATTCCACTCATGCTGCAGCCAGTGGCCACGGAAATGGCCTCTGTTGGCTAAGAGCAGATGCTGGACACAGAGAACTGCCCAGGTAGTCTCCAGTTGAAGCCTTGAAAGGTCCATTTCTCCCTTTTCCTCTCCCAGGCCTGTGGTCACCTCTGCTACTCAAATCACATTTGTCTGAACCCGGACTTCCACGTCTTACAGACTGCTACCTCTAACCCTGACCCCGAAGGGGCATGGCACACTAGAGCTCAGAAGGGCTTACTAAATGAACACAGCTCACTCTCCTCTCCCCTGCATGTCACACAGGACAAGTAATACCACACAGTTATGAACAAATACACTTGCATACACATGTAGGTGCAGCTGTCCTTCACTCTGCTCTGCATACCTCTGTCTGTACCATTGCAGGGCGCTGTGTGCGGAGTGTCTTCACGGTCTGGAACATGTCAACCACACCCTCGTATCGCATGCGCTCCAGGACAATGCTCAGGGTGATGAACACACCGGTGCGGCCCACACCAGCACTGCTCAGAAAATGATTGTGTCAGGAGTCCTGCTCACCTCACACAGTGAACTTCCCGGGCTTTCGGGACCACCGTCCACCCCATCCCTCCATGGGGACCATCCCACCTGCAGTGCACTGTGATGGGCCCATCCTGTCCAAACTGCTCCTTTGTCTTGTGCACCTGCCCGATGAAGTCGATGAAGCCTTCACCCGTTTTGGGTACTCCTTGCTCTGGCCAGTCTGTAAACTGGAACTGTCGGATTGTCCTTGACTGCCCATCCTGGAAGAGAAGGTCAGGGGTCAGAATTAAGGTTTGTACGATAGGGAGGAGGCCCTCTAAACCAGGAGTACAACCACACAGGGACGCATTCACAAGGACACTTTAGGAGCTGACACACACGACTTGGATTCCTGCAGTAGGAGCCGCAGTGCCACGGGGCAGACAGACCCATGCTGCTCAGGTAGTGTGAGGGACACGTTTATGTGCATAGTCTTTGGCCAACACTTACCCGGGCATCTGTGACTTTGAATTCACGCAGGATATACTGGGGCATGTTGTACTCAGCCATCGGGTCAACAACAAAGTATTGATAGCGAGCGGAGCGCTCTGCTGGCCAGTACTGATGACATTTCTCCTGTGGACAGAACACCAGGCACCGCCCACGATCAGGTGGGAAGGCCAGGAGAAGAGAAAGCCATGTTTCAGAGGACTTTGGGACAGGATGCCTCAGGCGTTGGTAAGAGTCCGAGGCTATGCTGATGGGAGGCTGGGGTATGAGAGCAGTAAAAAAAGGTACATCTTTCCCAGGGGTAGCTGGTGTCCTCCCTGGTATAAGAGGGGCCCTAGGGGAAGGGGTGGGCTCACCCTGCCCATCTCCCGAAGCTTGGTCAGCATGACGATGATGGTGGAATTGTGCTCCCATAACATGCGCCAGAAGTCCTCGGTGCTCTCTGCCAGAGGCCCCTGGGTAGCTATGTAGGCCTTCTGCTGCCTGGGTGACATAAGACTTGACATGCTGGAGCTGCTACTGCCCCCATCTATCCCAACACTGCCTAGATCCTTAGGACCCTGCTCAGAGAGCAGCCCTCCTCCAGGAAGCCCTCACTTTTGTATCCAATTCACTCTGATCTTTTGGATTAGCTCTTACTCTCCCAACCAGAAGCAGACCAAGGTACCAAAAGGCATGGTGGGGCAAGGAGAAACATGCCGACCTGTAGCCATCTAGAAAGCTGGCATTGATGTAGTCAGAGCCCTCCACACCACGGATGGGTTGCAAACACACTCGAGTCAGCTCATAGGGCATGATATTCACCAAGCGGTTCTTGAACTTGTTGCAGGGCAGGTTGGCACTAATGAAGCGAGATGTGTGGGCCTTGGAGTTGGCCAGCAACTGTGAAGAGGAAGGGTTGTGTGAGGCCTGGCTTCTGGCAAAGAGTCCTTCCCACGACCGAGTCCAGGCCCCTGGAGTCCAGCAGGTCCCTGGAGTCCCACCTTGAACTCAAGCTCCATGGCAGTGACACTCTCCCCGGGAGGCACTTGGCCTAGCTTCTGGATGTGGGCATAGAGGTTTCGAGCAAGCACCTCAGTGTGTCCGCACATGGCAGCTTCTAACAATGCCTCATGGATGAACACATACTGGTCCTCTGTCTGCACCATGTAGTTCCTTTGTGAGCGCATGCATGTCACATGGCCATAGATGTCAACTGTCTTCTCGTGCTTCATACGTTCCAGCATTGCGTCGATGACAATAAAGCAGCCCGTGCGGCCCACACCGGCACTGAGGAGAAGAGCAGAGCTTGGGGCAGGGGTCTCCTCATCTCGCATCCCTCCCCTCTGGTGGCTCTATACTCTCACCTGCAGTGCACCACCATGGGTCCTGCATCTAGTGGGTTACAGGCCTTGACCCGTCTCAGGAAGGCCAAGATGGGAGTGGGGTACTCAGGAACCCCATGGTCTGGCCAGGCCATGAACTGGAACTGACGCAGCTCACGCTTCTCACTGGAGCCACTCTGGGGAATGGTCAATAGAGATGTGGAGGTCTGAGGTTTGCCTGCCATAGACCCAGGGAAGGGGCCAGACCAGCCACTCTCAGGTGATACTCAGAAGCCACACCAGACAGTCACTAAACACAGGCTGTGAAAACCCCTGACACTCCTCCCAGGCCCTGACCCCAAGGCTGCCCTCTGCCATCCCATAACACTCAGGTTACAGCCTAAGTGATGGGTGAATGCTTGGGCACTCAGGGCCATACCTTATGGAGTGCAAAGGTGCGCATGGTGTATGTGGCCAACTCCACAGTGTCCACCAGGGTCACCTGAATGAGGCCATAGGTCTCGGTGCCACGGACTGGCCAATACTGATCACATTTTACCTGGAGGGGGAAGGGCAGGACAGGGGACAAGGTACAGAAGTCAGTGTTATAGGATTGCCCAAAGGCTCAAACAGGCAGAAGCAGGGGAAAGGTCCAGCTTACCTGGCTACACAGGTCCCAGCTCTGAATTCTCCCTTGCCCTTTTCCTCACCAAGCCTCATCACACTTAGCTCCCACCCTTCCCCTCATTGGTTGAAGGAGGACCATAATTGAAAATTATTTATTCAACACCAGATCGCACCAGGCACATTTTCTGCCAAATTTACCCATAACGTTTATGCCCCATTTTCAAGCTCTGTAAATTTTATGTTCCAGTCAATGCTTTGCAGTGCAAAAGCAGACATCAGCGGCTCCTACCACTAATTAACTTAGATGTGTGAACACCCCAGGAGCACTCTGGCATCTGGGGAACATGTGAACACCCCGGGAACACCCCAGAAACTGGGGAACATATTAACATTCCAGAAAATGACAGCATTTGGTAAAACATATTAACATCCCGGGAACCCATAAACACCTGGGGAACACGCTACATTACATCCCAGCAGTTCCCCTGTATCTAGGGAATGAGACAAGACTCCAGGAAAACCACAGCCCTTGGGGAGTCCCTTGAAAACATTCATAGAAGGTAGTACTCAGCGTTACCAAGTCATTCCCTGTCCATCCCCTCACCCGGGATTTCTCCTCTAGCCTGGTCATCATGACCACTGTGGCTGTACGCTGTTCCCACACCATCCTCCAGAAATCACCCATGGTCTCAGGTAGCGGACCCTGTGTGGCAATGTAGGCATTCTGCTTTCGGTAGCCATCAATGTAGTTGGCATTGATGTAGTCACTCCCAGGAACACCTATAGACACAAAGGGATGAGAGATCGTTAAGCTGGGGCCCCAAGCCAGCCCACTGTGTCTCAGAGCATTCTGGAGAGCAGGGTAGAGGAGAGCAAAGGGAAGGGGGCAATGTGCCCCCGGCTCACCATCAATGGAAGTGAGGAGAACTCGAGAATGGTCATAGGCAATGACGTTTGCATAGCGGTTCTTGGGCTTGTTCACCTCTGAGTTGGAATTCTCCCACGTGAACTGCTGTCCAGGGTCAATGGACTGCCGGAAATGAAAGAAACAGGAAAAGTGAGGCCCAAGTCAAGGGGGGCCTACCCATGGTGCTCTGCAGCTGAGTAACACCTACACTCCTCAGCCACAGGGCTGACACATCCCAAGTCTGGAAAGAGACAAACTGAGAACTCCAGCTTCCACAGCAGCCCCTTGTAGAACGGATGAGGACCGGATGGGTCAAGGGACAGGCCCTGTACCCAACAGGTGGAATGAAATGATGGTGCAGCTGCCTGTGCTCCAGGTCCATGCACCGTGCTGCCCAGCTCTCCTCTCCATCTCTGGCTTTTCCTATTCTGCCTGTTCCCTGCCCTCCCTGCAGGTAAGATCTAAGCCCCTGTGCATCTCACACCTGTCTCTCTTCTCATTCTACATCTTCATTGCTCGGGAAATATTTTGTTTGTTTGGACAGGGTCTCATGTGTATCGGGCTAGGTTTGAATGTACTACCTACCATGCAGCTAAGGATAGCTCCAAAGTTCTTATCTTCCTACTTCCGTGTTGTGTGAGTGGGTGAGTGGTGTGTGCTACCCCATTTATGTGATGCCGGGGGTCAAATCCAGGGCTTTGCAAATTCTAGGCAAGCACTCTACCAAATCAGTTTCATCCATAGCCCACTCACAAGATTTTTTTTTCTTTTCTCTTTCTCTGAAAAGGCACATGTGTACATATATGTGTTTGTGTGGTGGACAACCCTAGCAACACCCTCTGCCTTTGAGCCCGAGTGGTCTATGGCTCACCAAGTAAGCCAGGCTGGCTAGCCAATAGTACAATGGTGGCTTCTGTCTCTATTTCCCCACTCTGGGATTACAAGTGGCCACTTTACACGGCTGTCCCTGCAGTCTTCACCTGTTGTAGATGCTTCACGGACTGAACCATGCCTATTAGCCATCCTCACTACATTCACAGGACTCTCATGCTTAGATGTCAGAGCTGTCCCTACTATCCCGCAGGCCAAAGAAATCTCCATGCACAAGTCTCCCAGGTCTTTCCACCCCAGTCTTCTTAAAGGCCAGCTTATCCATTTCCCATTAAGCATGATCTGCCATGACCTCCCTCTCAGTGGACAGCACCAATCACTGACCTTGGAAGCCCAGCCAGGTTTGAAGTCCATCTTAGGAATGCCCAAAGCCCCTCCCATTGCTTAACACACACACACACACACACACACACACACACACACACACCCGTTATTCTCAATGCGCTGCCGCTGAGCTCAGTGCCTCCAGGCCTCTTCTCTTGCTTACTCCCAACCCACTCAGCCAGAACAGTCTTTCAAAACCCACAGATCAGAGTATCAAATTCCTGCTCAAAAGCCTTCCATGCTCTTGACTGGCTCCGGACACAAAGATGCTAACAGCTACATTTCTGTGAGCTCATGGTGTGCCAGCATGGTTCTAAGCAGCTGTGTGCATTTCTCCATCTCTTTACACAGGACAGGTCTGAGTTATTATCCTTACTCTGTGGATGGGCAGGATCAACACCTATATCACAGTCTCCTTCAGTTTGGTCCTAACCTCATTATTCTCTAAGGAGGCAGGCTCATCACTTCTGTGAGGCCTCACGCACCAGACACACCCACCATTGTGTTTGCTATATATTTCAGTGCATGCTGTCAAAGCCACATGCTCACAGCACTGATCACTGCTCTGCCTGTGTTTCTCAGTGACTGTGTCCCAAGGCCATCTGTCTCTACATGCCCAACAGTCAGCACAGGGACTGGCACACAGTCAGATGCTAGCAACAGTCTGATGAATGACTTACAGACCATGAAAGAGAAAGTTCTGGGAGAGACCACAGTGGATCTGGAGGCTTCTAGGACAAAGAAGGCCCTTTAAAAAAAGCTCAAATGAGAGGAATGGAGGGCAGGCGGCAAGGTGACAGCTGTGAGCAGGGGCCCTGGGCGCCAAGGCAGTCAAAGCCTTACAGGAAGGATGATAATAAATAAGGTGTGAGGCAGGACTAGGGGAATATTGGTAAAAACAAACAAGGAAGGCCTCCTTGGCCAGAAGCCAAGCTAAATCCAGGATGCCCGGCTGACAGGCTCTGCCTCCACAGCAGAGGTGGCATCACTGCTATGCAGAGACATGCTCATCCGTCTACCTGCCAAGCTCAATTTTCTTCTTTGGAAGCCTGGCCTATTGGCTTCAGGATCTACCTGGCCCATTGCCCTTAGAAGGGCAACTCCGGTACCCAGGGATATATCCCCCAAACATAACTCAAGAGTGGACACCTGACTAAGAGAGCAACCCCTGGGTCCAGCTGAACGGATCCATCCATCATCTGTCCATCAGTCATCCTCCAAGTCTCCCAGGTCTTTCCACCCCAGTGGAAAGAGCACTGGCGAAAGAGCAGCCAACACAGCGGAGAGACAAAGAAAGGGGGTCTCCCTACCACTTCCTTCCTAACAAGGCTCCCATGACTAGATGGCCTGGGGACACTCAACTGCTCCTGACAAAGAGCTGTGGGTGGGACAGGTGCTCACTGACCCTTAAGTCTGAGCTCCTATCAAACAGAGGTGTAGGCCAGAGTGAGGCAAATACTTGGAGGGCTTCCTGACTCCCCATCTATAAGCCATGTGTTTTTGCATGCACATGTGATCACAGGTGGGAACAAGATAGAAGCTGGGCTGAGGACAGCCTTCCTGCCCTCACTGACAATGGCCACCATGAGGAGACTCAAGAACACTATTGTACAAGCCTGAGGTGTGGATGGTTATAAGGTCAGCACAGGCCAGATCCGAGTGGCAATCTTGGCTCCACTTCTTCTCAGCTGTTTGACTCTAGGTAACTCACACCCCTGTTTGAAGTCCTGCTTTCTGGTATGTAAGACAAGACTATGACAGTGTCACTCCAAGGGGGACCAAGTAAGAAGGTGCTATCCAGTGCCTGGTAAGTGCTGACCTGTTCTTATTGGAGATTAGATATTATAGCCATTGTTACTAAATCAGTGTCTGCTTCTGGAGGCGTGGAGACATTTGCCTGGGCACCTAGTAGAGCCTTCTGAAACATGTCCCGGGCTGACCACCAGAGGGCTGTGGTGAGCCTGTGGGCTTAGCCTAGCACTTAAGGTGGCCAGTTCCCCAATTGAACTTTGCTGTTGATCTACCTGGCCTACCTCTCAACATCCTCAACCCCAGCTGGGACAAAACAAAAACAGAATTAGGTAGACTGACGACACACGTGGGAGTGGTGGGTGTCTCACCTCATACTCCTGGGAGAACTTGAGCCCATCGTTAGCTTTGAGGCGCTCGATATTGTCTGCCAGGTCAGTGATGGGGATGGGCGGGTGGTCTCGCATACCTGAGGGAGGTGGAACAGACACAGGTGGCATTAGAGTGAGTTCTGAGCAGGATGGTAGAGACAGTCCAAGGCATGTGTGAACACGTGTGATCATGAAGTACTGGGCACCAGTGGTATGGAGACAATAGCACATGCTGCAGCGACAGGGATGGAGAAGACACAGTGGCCGGACATCAGGGGAGGCCAGAGAAGGAGGTTATGTGTACTGTGAGCACACGGAAGCGTGTCCAGATGATCTGGTGCTACACGGGGACAACAGGGCTCTCTGCCTGCCACGTCTGCCTAAGAGGAACAAGAGGCCTCTTCCCCTGAAGACTGGCAGCAAGCTCAGGGACATGGCGGCAGTGGACAGGTTGGAAGCTGGGCTCTTACCACACTTGTCTGAAGCAGATCCCCCCCACCCGTCATTGATGCCAGTCACCCTGGGAGATTTGGTGACCCTGTCATCCCGGGCACCAAGTGGGTGAGCAGAATGGTCATGGAGTGCAAAGACAATGGCATAGAAGTAGGGAGAGGGGCAGAGACCGGGAGGAAGATACAAAGACAGACGAGGGGACAGGACGGAGGCACACACAGGGGTCAGACCAAGACCAGAGGTGGCAGGGACAGGGAGACAGCTGGGAAGGGGGGATAAAGGCAAGGGGGAAAGATCAAGGAGGAAGGGGTGAGACGGTGAGGAAGTAGAAGAGTGGAGATACACTGAAGCCAAAGTGTCCCCAAACATGGGAACTTTGAAAACTAACTTGAGATATTCGGGCAACTGGGGGCACTGGAACCTGCAGAGAAAACAAACCAAGAAAACAATGGGACAGGAGCAGAGCTCAGGAACCCTTCTTTTGGTCACCTGGTTCTGTGGTACGACACCGAAGGGAATGTAGGTGAGGGAAGAGGAAGGGGCATTGATGAAGTGTCGGAACAAGCCCCATTATAAGCTCACTTCTTCCAGTAACACAGAGTCCCCCTCCCCCAAAGAAAGAGCTTCCAGACACCATAGGCCTGTGTGGCCTCTTGAGACCCTATAATAAATGTCAGTCCAACCCAGCCCTCAGCCCCTCAAAATCTGACCCTGACCATTTTCAGATGGTCTCCATACTGGAAATGAAAACTCTTTTAGAGCTCACATTTCTCTCTTCTCAGGGATGTCACGTGCCCATGGTGTCCTTCATACACTGATGTTTGAAAGGGGCTCTGCATCCCCTTTGCTGCTTTTCAACCCATGGAAATAGTCCTGCCTGAAGGCTAGGTCCTACACCCCAACAAAGCTATGGGCCCCACTTTCTCAGTATCGCACTGCTAGCACCCAAGCCTTTCTGCCCACACCTCTGCCTGCTGGATCCCCTAACACTACACCATCCTGCCGCCATGGGTTTCCTTCTCTCTTCTTCCTCATCCCGGGAGAGTCTGCCCATTTTGAGCTTTGACCACTGCCTGATCCTTGGCACCACTCACACTGGTGGCTTCCGGGCTGAGGTCAGCACAAAGTCCAGATACAAAGGCCTACTGCCACTTGGACATCCTCTATGGCAGCAGCCACAGAGCTGCCTTTGCATCTTTGCATTTTTCTGCCTTACCACCTTCCCCTTCCCAGAGCCTGTTCTTTTCCTGCTTTCACTTTCCCACCACTTAACTGCCCGACTTCTTCCCCATGGGCCTACTCTCAACAGAAGCAGTCAGAGGTATTTTTACAGCAGCCCTGCTGCTCCTCTGATGAAGACCTTCAGTGACTCCCTTGGTTGGTCAGGATGAAGTCTAAGCTGCTCAGCCTGCCAGTCAAGGTCCTGGTCAAGAAGACCTCTGCCTAGCCCCTGTTACCTCTTGGCTCCAATGCTGCAGACATACCCTTAAGGTTTTAACTCGATGTGCACACACTTTAGTTCCACTTAGAGCTATCTCCAACCCAACTTCCTGTGGTGCCCATGAAGGGAGGCACCCTGAGAGCAGTCTCCTCTAGCACCACTCTGGTGCTTGCCTTCCTCACAGATCTGCTCACTGGTTACAAGACTGCTGGGTCCACACAGCACACTTTCTCAAGACACGTGTCTTTAGAACTCAGTCACCATGCTCTAAGTCCAGGCTACACAAAGAGGCTAGCTCGTCAACTACCTACCACCTGAACAAAGCACCCAGGGGTTGGCAAACGTTCACTACAAAAGGCCAGAAAACAAGTACTTTAGGCTTGCCCATCCAGGGTCTCCTCTACCTTATATTTGTCAACTGACCTTTGTAGTGCAAATGTCCCCAGAAATGAATGGGTGTAGTAGTGTGCAGAGCAAAACTTATTTATAAAAGCAGATAGTGGGCCATATTTGGCTCCAGGCCATAATTTGCCAACCTCATTTTAAAGGATTCTAGTTCCCAGCTTTCAAGTCTTCCGGCTGAGGGCCTGGGCATTCTAGAACAGACACTAATCCTACCGTGCCCTGTCTGAATTCCTGACTCATAAAAACTGTGAGAGAGAATACATTAATTACTGTTGTTTTAAGCCTCTACGTTTAGGGTAATTTGATGCGCAGCGATAACCAGCTCACACATACACAAACCCTCTGTGTGCACGCATTACTTCACTCACTCATTCTATTGTTGTGTGCTCACAGGCATCCAACGAGAATCTACTGCACGATAAATATAAGGACAGGGTTGAATGAGCCAGGTCCAGGGGCTACAGCTACAGACTGCCACTCTCTGAGAGACACCTCTGGGATGTAGGTAAGAAGTGATATTCCAGGTGGAAGGAACAGTTTGAAGTCACATGAGAGCCGCTCAGGGGAAGGGACAGGTATTGAGCCTGGAGATGGGACCCCACATCCTTGCACAGTGAACCTGAAATAGCCTTCAGGAAGGGTCACGTGTGAGTCCCTCATCTACCATTCTGTCTGCTATAGCTTCTCACTTCTAACATAGCCCGGTGTTGTGTGTGTCAAGGGCCAGAGAGCAGATATAGAGACTGACCACTTGTGCCAGAGATGTGGTCTTCAAGAGGTCTCTCACAGTCCATATTCAGGGACTGGGGATACACAGGGACCTCTGTTGTCTCACCTGTTGGATATGGATGCCTCTGTCATGTCAATCCAAAGAGAACAAAAAAAAGGAAGAGAAGCAGCCAGAAGTAAGCATGTACTGAGGTCTTTTGGTGGGAGAGACATATGGCCTGAGAGACTGAGCTGGAGGCCAAGAGGCTGAAGGATCTGCCCTACCTGGGGTCTGGTAGTTAAGCCTTCGCATCTCCACAGGGTCAGAAGAATGGGCCAACAGGGAGTCCTTCAGCCCAATTGACTGCTCATCCTTTGATGATGGGGAGTGTGTTCTCTTCCTAAAGAAGTAAGAAGAAGCTAGTGAAAACCTGGATCATAGGCAGCTCCCTGGCCACTGATATCTTCACTCCATCCCACCTTATCCTGGGATCTCTGGGCATGAGCCAGGGGCCAAGCAGCATCAACATGAGAGAACACAGGGTAGGGATGGGGCAGGGAGACAGCAGGTGTGGAGTGAGCACAGGAGCAGTGCAGCGAGGGAGGAAGGTCAGAGAGGCTGGTGGTTCCTCCGGACAGGGGCAAGTCACCACTGGGCAGTGCCTGCTGTCCTTAAATTGACCACAGCCGAGGCAGCAGAAGCCACCACGAAAAGACATGCACTGGCACATAAAACACACAAACATCACAAGGGACTGGGTCCCAGCTGCCTGGCTCTCAGGGCGAATGTCCAGAGCAGCAGGGGAGGGGCAGGAAAGGCAGGGCCCTAGCCAGACAGAGTCCTCTCTCACTAGTGTCAGCTTGCCATCTAAAAAGGACAGGGTCAGACAGACTACCAGGGGACTACCTGCAGTCCCTGCACAGGAGATCTGGGGAGAACTTGAAAATACGCCCTCGCATGTGTGCATCAGGACACCTTTTCCTGCTGCTCTGCGAGTGCAGAGATGGCCTCTTGTAGGAATTAGGTTGGAGAAATGGGAGCCTGAGGAGAATTCTGGAGAGCTCTGTGGACTCAGGGAAGCAATGAGGGCTGCAGCGTGCACATGCTCCAGGGAGGAGCATCTTCTGCGGAAGGTACAGAGGTGGACTAAGAGGAGCGTGACAGAGCCTGCTCCTCAAGCCCATGAGGATTCATCCAGAACTGGAGAGCCTACTGTGCTGAGCAGGCAGCTTGCTGATTAAAGCCACAGGCTAAGAGGGTTCAGTCAGAGCTCCACCCCTCCCTGCAGGCCCAAGTTGTGCACAGGGATAAGTAGAGGGGGAAGTATGTGTACAGAGAGAAGGAACGACTCCTACCTTTCTTGTTTACTAGGTCCCGAGAGACAGGCAAGGACAGAAGAAAGGAATGGTCATTGTTGCTGCTGAGCACTCAGCTCTCACATGACAAGGGAAATGTGGGACCCTGATAAGGTACCCATAGGACAACCTCAGGGAGTTCACTTCTATGTAGAGACATAGAACCCAAGTGGGGACAGAGAGGGTAAGTGGGCAGAGGGACACTCCGTAGTGCCACCTGTAGGTCTGTCTACTGCAAGAGGAAGGAGTGAGTTTTCCAGGAAGGATTATGGGGTCCAGACAAGGGCAGGGTAATGACAGGGAAGTGGGTACCTTCATGAGGTGACACATAACACATAGAACAGGACATGTTCAACAGCCAGCCGTGTGCCAGCTGCAGGCCAGTACAGATCCAGTGGGGCACTCTGGAGTAGATGAGGGCTGTATAAAGATGGGACCCGGAGCCAGAGTCTCTGAAGCACCAGAGACTAGAAGTAAGAATGAGGAGTGAACAGCTGCCAGGTGAGGGGGCACTGGGGGCTGGGGGTGGCACTGCTGCAGAGCAGGAGCCCAGGGGCCAAGGGACCGTATTTATTTGGTGTAATGATGTCAAGGGAGATGCTAAAGACACAATTAACCAGGCATTTCAACTGTCAGGCTCAAAGGTTAGGCTTTAAAAGAAACTTTTGAGTTTTTGTAGTAATGGGGATTGAACCCAGGACTTTGTAGATGGAAAGGCAGGCACTCCACATAGAGCCTTAGCTCCTCACCTTGAGAGAGAGAGAGAGAGAGAGAGAGAGAGAGAGAGAGAGAGAGAGAGAAAGAGAGAGCGAGCCTTTTTTTTTGAGATAGGATTTAGCTAAGTTAGATTAGCCCTGATCCTGCTACCTCAGTCATTATAGTAGCATAGAAGACAGGGGCCCGTAGATCTCTGAAGCCATCCTGGTCTACACTCTAGGGAAGCCAAGGCTATACAGTGAGACCATGTCTTAAAAATCAGAAATATATGCCGGGTGGTAGTGGCACACGCCTTTAATCCCAGCACTCGGGAGGCAGAGGCAGGCAGAATTCTGAGTTCGAGGCCAGCTTGGTCTACAGAGTGAGTTCCAGGACAGCCAGGGCTGTATACACAGAGAAACCCTGTCTCGAAACACCCCCCCCCCCAAAAAAAATTCAGAATATATATATTTAAATTGGGGATGGCCAAGTAAAATATCTGGAAGTGGCTTGGAAGCTGAGAAGACAGCGGGGCACCTTCAAGGACTGATGCTACAACTATTCAAGACAGGTAAGTGTCAGATAGCCATGGCTATAATAATGGCTCTTTAGAAAATGTCTGCTGTGTAAATACTCATGGGGATATGGGTCTGAAACTCAGCCTGGATCTCTTGTGAGCCCAAGGAGGAGAAGAGGCCAGATGACCAGCCAGGACTTAGTGGCAGAAAAAAAGTGCTTACAGCAAGAGACCAGGAAGCAGAGGCTACTGCAAACTGAAGATGAGACAGACGCTCACACACACAGCACCAGACAGACATACCTCGGGACACACACGGTTCAACCCAGCCCTTCTTCATAAAGGAGGACCTGCACAGATGTGCATACACACAGAACTGCTGTTTCTGTCCATCCTGGCTTCCCATTGCACCCAGGGGCCAGGCTGAGATGGCCCACTTAACACTGCACCAGAGAATAGCAGAGAGGCAGGAGGCAGGTTCTGTGGCCCAGAACCAGGTGTGGCACTCACCTCTTGAATAGGAGGATGGCGATGACAATGAGTATGATGAGAATGACCGCCAGGACAGGGCCTGTCACCCACAGCATCTCGGGCTCCTCCTGCTGCTGAGCTGGTGTCACCTGGACTACAATCTCGTCCGAGTAGGGGCTGGAGGCATAGCGCTTCTGTGGTCCAGTGAAGCAACAGCAAGGGCTATGAGCACAGCAAGAAAGCCCCCACCCTCACCAATCAAACCCAGAGAGGACACAGAGACCAGGCTATATGGGGCTGGCCCAGGCTCTAACACCCTGTAAGACCGACTTGTGGCAGGTCAGCAGGACTGAGTTACCAAAGCCACGTTAGTTCTGGTCTTCACATCCTGAGGCTTAGTGTCATGGGATACCTAGGTCTTGGTCCTCAGGGCTGTCCTAGTCCTAGGATGCTGGAGTCTCAGGATAATGCAAACCTGGGGTCTCCTAAAGTTTGAGACTGGTCTAGTCTCAGATTAAGCCTGGGGTCTCAGGGTTCTGAGAGTCATGCCAGCTCAGGCCAACCTGGTCCATGGGCTCCTTGAGGGAGGCGAGCACAAAGCACTGGTAACTCAGATCCGGAGACAGGGGCCGGTTGTAGAAGCCACGGTAACTCTTCTTGTCCCCCAGAGTGAAGGTCTCAGGAAGCTCATCCACTTGAGCTGCCACATAAGGCTTCAGCCGTTCTGCTTGGCGCCGGCGCCTCCGCTGTTTCTCCTCACCCTGCTCAATGGCCTCCAGAAGCTGGCAGAGCAGAGCAGAGTCACACAAGGCCTGGGAGCATACTGCCCTTGGGGCATTAGCTACTGAGGCTGACATAGGGGTTCCCTCTTTCTAGGGACCCTCATGGGCCTGGCCTGGCCATAGCCATTACAGGATACTTCCTGACATCACAGTGAGGGCCCTCCTGGTAACCTATAAGGAAGGGCTTCATGAGTAACCTTATCCTAACCAGAGAAAGCAGTTTCTGCATGAGCTGTGAGGAGGAAACAGGTGATCTCATGTGTTCAGGAAAACTTAGACTTAAGGTGTGAACCTTCCGTGGGCCTCACCACAGGCCTCTCTGAGGTCCACAGGGCTCAGGACACTGAGAGCTGAAGAGATGTCTCTAGTGACTCCTATACCATGGGATTCCTACCAAATAGCTCCATGGAAGTCCCTGTAAACCCTCCTGGAGTTTTCAAAAATCTCCTGGGGATTCCCTTCAGATTCCCTCTCCCCAGAGAGGGAGTAGCTGACAACCAGATTTGGACTCCTGGGGCAACATTCAGAGAAAGATGGTCACTGCCCACCACACTGCTGCCCTCAAGGCTGATCTTTCCCTAGGCACCTCATCCAGCTCCAGCTCCTCTGGTGTGTTCCATCTTGGTGCCAGCAAGTTTCCGCCCACACGGTCAATGGGTACCACCACAATGTAGAACCACCTGTGTGGACAGAGCAACAATCAGAACCTCCATCAACTGTGGCTACGATCCTGATCTGCACCAGCCTCCGGCCTCCTCTGTACACCTGACTAGCGAGGGGTCCTGCACTTGAGGCATGGAGAGGGAAAAGCGGCCATCCTCTATAAAGGCGGAGGCAGGCAGTGGCTTCTGTGGCAGGAGGTCCGGGGCAGTGCGGATGGACACCAGGTGCTGTAGGCCCCCAGCGCTACTGCCACGATTCATCAGGACGAAGGAGTATTCCGTATTGGGTTGCAGGTCTGCAATCAGCTTCCGCATCGAGTGCCCGTCCACTTCCACGCTCTGCCCATTGTACAGGATCTGTAAGGGAAAGAGAAGGAACAGCTAATGCCTCTGGGTGAGGACCCCACCACAGGTCTGCAGGGCAGAGGCTGCACGAGGATCTAGTTCACAGACACATGTCTGTGTGCGCTGGGATCGGAATGGCAACACAGAAGTGTGGGAGGGAGCTCTGGTCTAGGTCAGCAGAAGTCTACCCACCTTGAAGGGCACAGCTGACTTATAAGAGTCAGGGACCTCCCAACTGAGCAGCACAGATGTCTTCATTGCAGCAGCCACACGGAAGTTCTTGGCAAACACTGTGGAAGCATGAAGAGCAGGTGAGCTCTGTGGCTAGCTGTGGTGGGGTAAACGGGCCAGAGGATATGACAATGGCTAGAGCACAGGAGTAGGGGAGGAAGGGGATATGGACTGATGGTGACAACCAAGTACCCCCAGGCAGCTTCACACAGCATAGTCCAACTCCTAACCCAGGTTCTTCCACAGTGAACACTGAGCCGGCTGGGGATGCCACCGTGCCTGTGGCCAGATCTCCAAAAGAGCACAGGTAAAAGCCTCAGCTCAGACTCCAGGTCAGAGTAGCCAGGGATTAGTGGGCTGTGGTCACGAGATATACGTGGCCACATGGTCTCTGGATGTCAGTAGGTTAAGGCCCCAAAGATTAGTGCTACAGACCAAAGTAGAGCAAGCTGCACACCCTAGAAGGTGATATAGCAAAAAGAGATCAGTGGATCAAGATCACAAGAGACTGGAAGGTCACGCAGATAGGTCAGTAGGTCAAGGACAGCAGAAGTCAGTACCACACACCCAAGAATGTGGTGCCTGTTCATTAGAGGTTAGCGGTCACGAGAGTGAGAAGTGTCACACAGCAGAAGCTGGTGGATCAGTTTCAAGAGGTCAGTGGGTCAAGGACAGCACAGGTCCCTAGGAGCAGTCACACTTGGGCAGCCAATGCCATGACCACAGCACACACCTTGCTCCATGGGCATGGTCCGGGACTGGATGCTGGGGCTGAGTGGGCCGGCGCCTTTGCTGGTATGTGCACGGACCTTGATGTCGTAAGTAGTATCTGGTTTGAGGCCCAAGAGTGTAAGGTGTATGTCGTCAGTGACATTCTGGAGTTCATGCTGGCTGTTGATGTCACGGTAGACCACAGTATAGTTGGTGATGCGACCATTCCTCTCTGCCAGCACTGGTGGGTCCCAGGCCAATTCCGTGGTAGATGTGGTCAGTCCTGTCACTTGAAGGTTTTGAGGAAAGCCACTGGGCACATCCTCAGGGGTCATGATCTCTTTCTCAAACTCTTCACCTGGGCCAGCCCGGTTCTTAGCAGCAAGCCGGAAGATGTAGGTGGCTCCTTTGTGCAGACTGGTGACTGTAAAATGCTGGTCATCCTTGCCAAAATCTATGGTGGTGGGTCGCGCCTCATCGGCCCGACGGTATTGTAGACGGTAGCCCAGCAGTTCTCCAGGCAGCTCCTTGGGTGGGTGCCACTGCAGCAGCGCGGTGTGCATGGCCGTGGTGCTGACCATCATGGTGGGCCGTCCTGGGACTGAACAGCACGCACTGGGCTCTGGTGCTGCCCTCCCTGCTGCCCACCCAGCTTTGTCTCTGACCCCTCACTCACCTGCCCCTGTCGTAGAAACCACTTTGGGCTTGCTTCGGGCACCATCTCCCTTAGTAGTATAGGCAGCAACGGTAATGGAGTAGGTGGTCTCAGGGGTGAGGCCACTGATGGTGGTTTCCTGAAGGAGAAGGAGGAAAGGCAGGTCCCATCATACTGTGTGAGAAGAAGCTAGACTGTCAGTCACCTGAAGACTGTAGCCTAAGGTGTGCACAGGACCAGGGCTTTGGAAGGTGAAGCTGTACAAATCCTTACTCTGCTGCAGGCAGGACAGTCAGGTGGGACTTGGGCTAGGAGCATGCCACCCACCCAGAAGCCCCATGCCTGGGGCAGACAGCTCATTCTTCCTTTCAGAGAAGAACAAAGGGCTACACTGTTACTTTCACTCCATTGTGCTGTGAGTGACACCTCATGAGGTCTCTACACACATACAGACAGAGGTTGCATGCACCAGGCACTCTTCAATGCCTCTTGGCACGCAAATGCATACAGACTACTGTCCTTCCTGAATTAGCTGGTGCAAGGCCACTTATAGGCACTAATACAGACAGACAGACAGACAGACAGACAGACACACACACACACACACACACAGATAGTGAGAGCAAGCAAGCGCCAGATAAAGGAGAGGACCAAAGTACAATGCTGTAAGTTAGAGTGACCCCATCTACTCCAGTGACTGATATCCAATCCCTCCTGAGACCACATAAGAAAAAGACAGGACACAGAATTCCCCAAACCCAGAACACATTCCCATCTTGTTTCCACTGATGCCCAAGAAGTCAGCCACTCCACTTCCTTCTACCTTGGTGGATCCTACCCACAACCCATCCAGCAAAGGCATCGCTTCGGACATGCGGAGAAACACCATAGGAGACCAAGCCACGCCACACAGAGGAGTAAGAAGGAGGGAGGGTACCACCGTGGAGTAGGGACAGGGCTGTCAGCACCAGCCCTGGGGTCCCTCCAGCTCTAAGCCTCAGGTAGGGCCAACTGCAGATGCCAACAACCCTTTGCAGGGCCAAGCTGGAGGGTCTCCCAGGGCTTGGGCTCCAGCAGTACCGGTGCTGGACCTGGCTCCCAGTACTTCTCCCAGCCTGGGCCTGAGCAGGTGATTTTTCACTCTAGGGATCAATAAGGCCTAACGATCAGGATTGGATTTAACTCCATCCCTGTCTGGCCAGAGCAGGGGCCAGGTCCTGGTCGATTGTGAACATTGGCCTCAAATTGCTGCTCGACAGGCGAGGAGTACAGATTAGAGGAACTGCCAATCACTGCTCAGCCTGATGCTCATGTCTACACGCCAATTTTCTCTGGATGTGGCTGGTGCCCTGTGGATCTTGGCAGCACAGGCTGGGAGAGGGGGAGTGTCCCATGAGCCCAGCCTGACCCAGTCTTGCCCGTGCTTGCACACCTGTTACTTACATAGTCCTCCGACTCCTCTGGTCTCCACTGACAGCGGGAGAAGGAGAAAAAGGGAGACAGGACGGTGAAGAATTTGGCCTGGAGAGGGCCTAGCCCGTGGAGAACTGATAGATAGCTCTGAAGTACCCACTGAGGTGATAGCCCAGGACCAGTGCCCACTCAAAGACAGAAGTCCCTGAATCACTGAGCACCAACTGTGTGTGCCAGGCCTGTCGAGGACAGGGAGACATGGTGGACTGTCAGATATGAAGACAGACTTGACAGCTCAGGCAGAGGGAAGACACTAAGGGATGACTACATAACCTGGAGTGCCAATGTCCCGCTATGGTTATGTCTGTATGTCTGTCTGTCTATCCATCCTACTCTCGGCTGAGACACTAAATTAGAGTCATCTGAGCTGAGTGTCCCAGAACATAAGTGGCGGAGTTACCGCTGGAGTGGGCCAAGAGTCAGGCTTGCCAGAGAGATTATAAAGGCTGAGTAGCCAGCTCAGAGTCTGGGCATTACCCCAGAGCCACAGGGAGACCTCACACCCCTGATTTCGGTTCTACAGGTGCCTGGAGTCAAAATAGGAAAACTAGTTTCTTGCTGGCAGTGGTAAATTCTAACACCAGTGTGCACTGGTATGCTGGGTGAACAGGTAGATGGACTGAAGACTCTAATGTGAAGCCTTGTGGTCTTGAAGCTAGGGGCTGGCTAGTGAGGGGCAGGCCCTGTTTGGAGTCCTCTAGTAAGATCACTCTCATATAGCTGGTACGGCCTGTCCATTAATTAGCCTGGTGTTGGAGTAGCCTGGGCACCTGCTATTCGAGCCAGCTCTGTCACAGTCTTTGCAACAGAATATAGGAGAGGCTAGAGAGTCCTGGAATGACCGTGTCTACTTTGTAGAGCAGGCTGGGACCAGGTCTAGTTAGGGCTCCTTATTTGAGCGGAGACCAGGGACAAGGACGAGGCTGAAAGAGGAGTACAGAGAGGAGAGGAGGAGGGGGGAGAGAATAGCTAGACTAAACCACAACAGTGAGAGAAAAGCCTAAAGAAAGGGACAAAAGGAGGTGGAGGGGGCACAGGGGGGCAGGCTGGGCTGTGCACATCTGGTGGGGATACACATCACATGCTTCTTTCTGGTCTTATTGGGGCCCTGGGCCGCACAGATGGTTCTGTTGGATGGATAAGGGCAGGCTGGGGTGTCCTTGACGAGAGTCACACAGGGGATACCTAGGCCCTGGGGGCAGGCTGGATAAGTGCACCATCTGGTCTCCCACTGGCCCAAAGCAGAATGACCCAGTCCCAGGAGGTGGGAGGCTACAAGGGCAGGCCTTGTCTTCCATGGCTTCCCTTGGCCTGCTTGGGTATATTCCTCATAAAGAATACAAAAATAGGGACAATGTCTCTGACCTTATTACTCAACCCCCTTCAAACTGTTAGGGACCAGCACACAAAAGTACACGAAGTGACTTTCCTGGAACCACAGTGGTTGCAGCTGTGGCGCCAGACTCCTAGGATGGGAGGGGCTGGATCGAGTCATTCTCTGGATGTTTTTGGGCGGGTGTGTCTGCTGAGACTTTTTGAGGAGCCCTCAACCTGCCCCAGGAATGCAGGCTGGTGAACACACCCACCTCCCCCACCCCTGGGTCCTTCAGCACAGACAGGTTGGGAGAAGAAAGAGGGCACCCTCTGGGCAGAAAAGAATTTTGGCTCAGAGGGTGGAGCCTAGCCAAAGGTATGAAAGCTGTTTGTCTGTGTGGGGGATCATCCCTCAGTACAGCCTGCAGAATATGGGATTCCCACTTGGTTGGGGAGCGAATCTAGGCTCTTTCTGTTGGGACTTGGTGCTGGTCCAAGAATCCTCAGGACCTGGTTTTGGATAGGGAGACCAAGGGCAGACAACACAGTTTTTCCAATACTTGATTAGCCCTTTCCCAGGATAGAGACTTGGCCTCCTATCTAAGTCCTGCCACCCACACACTGGCTCATTTTGGCCATGCATATAACCTCACAGCACTCAGTGCTCCTTGATGGAATAACAAGGTGGGGGTCAGAATACTCCAGGGACCTCACTGTAAGCTTGTGGGCAGAACCCCCAGGAAGACAGAAGCTTCCAACAGGAAGGGGCTGGCAGGCTCAGCCTTGGAGATAAACACTAGGGGTCAGGAGCTGAGTGACACTCAGGTGATTATTTGTAGAGCTTTGCCTCAGTCACTGGCTTGAGGCCATGGAGGAGAGAGTCTTGTCTGCCTCTGGCTGTGCGGTACAGGGCATACTCAGAACAGCATTGCCTGGGATAACAGTTCAGCTCAAAGCCACAGCAAATGTGCTTTCTGCAAACCACAAGGATGAAGCCAGTGTGGTGTGCAGGGAGCCTGGGGTCTTTGGAGGTAGCCCAGTGAGCATTGGTGACTAAAAAGGCTACCAGGGTGGAAGGGGTAACAGGACCTAGGTTAGCACAGCGTTGTTAACAATCCTAGCACAAAACTACGAAGTCTCTCTGGAACATAGGTCTCACCTCCCGGTCTCAATAACTCCTGCTCTGACAGACCAAGGCAGCTCCAATGACCATAAAATGCATAAACACCTCTGAGGGCAGGCATTGGAGGGAACAAATCTGGGCTCTGGGGAGTAACTGTGACATACTGGTCACTGTTTACCCTACTACCCAGCGCTGTCAATGACATACCTGAGCCTCAGCCAGCATGACATCCTGGATGATGGGTTGGCCTCGGGGCTCACCATTCTCCAGCCGCACATAGGTGACCTGGTAGCCACGAATCTGTCCATGCTGCTTGTTGGGGACGGGCAGCTTCCAGGAGACATGCACAGCAGTGGAGTTCAGAGGTTCAACCTCCACCTTCCGTGGTGGCCCGCTAGGCACTAGGGGCCAGGTGGAGAGAGAGTCAGACATAGGGGAACTGAGCCTAGCTTAGGCATGTACAGCTAACTTTAGGGCCATGACTCTGCAGCCGCCCACTTGGGAAAAGCTCCAATGTTGTTTCCTTGGCTGGCTGATTTGCCTGCCATGGGCCATCCCTATGAACCCCTCTGGCAGGGCTACTTATTCATGGGGAATGTGGGGAACAGCCAGAAGTGAGGTACCACACCGTCACTACCTAGGTTCACATCATCTGTCACAAATTTCATTAGTATCCAGCCAAAGCCCACTTGAGTCTCTTGCACTCATCTTCCTAATCCTGGCTCTCTTATTAGGTGGGGCTTCTGCTTCCGCCATAGCCCTTTAAGGTTTAAGCTTTAGCTATCTTGGACACAGCCCAGAAGTCAGGACCTGGATATGGGCTACCCCGCCAAGTACACTGCCCCAGAGTTTAGACCATTAAGCCTAAGTTTAGAAAATGAGTCTGTCAGGTCCTGTGGAGGGAAGACCCTGGGTGCTTGGCAGGCAGCCCCAGATGGCGTGCCTCCCATTCCCGCCCCTCCTCACCACAATGCTACCCACTGCGGCCTACCGTCCTCGTCGGTGCGTACCAGCACCGGGCTGCTCTCAGGGCCAGGGCCCACATCTGTGTGTGCCCGCACCCACACCCGGTACTCTGTCCACTTCTCCAGGCCCAACAGGTCCCAGCTGGAATGCTCACGGCTGATGCCATCCACCACATGCCGCTTACGATCCTCGCCGTCCACTGCCTCATAGGCCACGGAGTACTGGGTGATAATGCCGTTGCGGCTGTCAGCCGGTGGTGGAACCCAACTTACCCGGACCGTGGTGGAGCCCGTGCTCACACATGTCACCTTCTGGGGAGGGGCGGATGGGGCTGGGGAAGACAAATGGGGGGAAAGCAGGCAAATGGAGGGTGGGGATCACAGGCACAGTGACCAAGTAACAAGGGACTGGAGACTCAGCCAGCCATCCTGAGGCCCTCTAGGCATACTGCTGCTGAGACAGCCTAACTCCCTCAGAACTAGCTTTCTGCTCTTACACACACACACACACACACACACACACACACACACACACACACACACAGAGTATGTGCAGTGTCTCACACGCACATATGGAGTTCTAACAGCGTCTTTTCCATGCATATGCCGTCTCACACAAACATGGTATCAAATATATATATATATATACACACACACACACACCAGAACACTCAGAGAATATAATTCTCTTCTGGGGATAAGTGGTGCAAAGGCCTCCTCTGGTTTAAGACTACCTTAACCTGTGCCTGCATGCATAGGGCCCTGTGCTTAAGCTCATGAAAGTCTGAGGCTAGTCATGGGGATGGCTAGTGGCCTTTGCAGTTTGGAAGGAAAATATTCAACAGATTCCTTATGAGTTAGGAGGCAGGTGTGTGCTTTCTTTGTGCCTGGTACTTTTCTACACACCACTCCACTACCAATACAGGGGCTTCTTTTACTTCAAGTTAGCCACTCGCTGCCTAGGTAATTTCAACAGCCCCCAACTCACTGGTGGCAGAGCACCACACCAGTGCGGGAATGACCTTTAACCTCCCCCTGTGTACCCCTCTTGTCCCAGCTCAGTCTCCTCGGGCCTCAGCATTCTACTCTTACGGCTGGAGTCACATCACCCACTTCCATTCTTACAGCTCTGAATATTCAGCTGCGGTTTAAAGCACCCTGGTTTACCATTCTCACCACTGTCCAATACTCACTTCCTCATCTTTGTATGTGTGTGCGGTGTATGTATATGTGTATGTATATGTGAATATGTGCACTTGCCCCACAGATTCCCGTCTCAATCTCCTGACAGTGCTAGTGCTAAGGTGCATATGGAACCATACCCTATTTTTTTTAATGTGGGTGCTGAGGATTTGAACTCAGATCTTCATGATTACACAGCAAGCTTTCTTACCTGCTGAGTCATCCCCTCAGCCCCTTCTTTTCCCACCATCGCCTGACCCACACTAGGTTATGGATACTACAGCACTGAGGCAGGCAGACAAGGCATCTCCAGCTCCCCCGGGTTCTCTGGGCTACCTGCTGAGGTCTTCTCTATCTTGCTCACTCTGCCACTTTACACATAATGCAGTCAATCTGCACAGCTCCCAGACCTCTGGTTCCCTTCGCCTACAGACACAGAAACTTGCTGCCTGCCTTCCAATAATGCCTGCTTCTTCTATTCCCAGCTACCAGCCTCTCTTCCTGTACAATCTCAAGAGTGGAGTCCAAGGCCAAGCTCTTTCTCACCCACGTTCTGCCCCCTTCCTTCTACCTCCAGAGACTTTACCAGCTGCCCCCCTCCTTCCATGCTTCCAGCGTGGTCCTCCCAACTCCCCCAAAAAGCATATGGATGCAATTCAAGAGTTCCCGCCTTCAAAGAAGACCCAATCCTCATTGCTACAGGCCCCTCAGTCACCACAGCCCCCTCACAGCTAGCCTCTTGATGACATCTTAGCATGCTTGCTTACTTCCTCACACACTCTGAGCCCCTGACAAGTTACCACACAGCCCGTTTTCTGACTACTTCTAGTTCCTTCCGGCCACTCAGCGGCAGCTTCAGGTCCACCTCTGTAAGCTTCCTTTTTGTCCTCTTTCCCACCCTTAGATCTCATTTCTAGTCTTCTCAGGTCTGCCTCCTCCAGCTTAGGCCCTGCCACACCTCCACACTTCTACCCCCGACAGACACAGTGTTGAATCTGGGTGCCTGAAACCAGATGCACTGCTCGCCACAGCTTCCATGCACTTCCTGACCTGGGGGAGTGCACTATCGGAGCCTCCCACCAGAAACACGATGTACCCCCATATCTCTATCCTGCTGCTCCTCATCTCCAATCTATCACCAAGCTCTGGCCAGGAAGGATCCTGGATAACTCAACCCCCTATTACTAGTTCAGCCAAGTCAGCAAACGTCACCTAGTCCACTGAAGAGGTCTCTGCATCATGGATCATCAGCCCATCTTCAGAGTCATCCCAACTAGTACAGCTTTTGTGGCTGCTCTGAGAACAACGGTCTGCAGAGTCCCTGCCCAGAGCCACCATATCCCGTTCCTTTTACCTAATTAGCTTCCATGCTTCTTCATTCGAGGTGAAGTGTCATATCTCCAAGCCTGAACTCTCTTTGACCTTGCACCAACGGTGCTTCCCTCTGACCTTGCACCAACAGTGGCTCCTGTACTGCCATCTTTCCACCCTCCCGCTCACTCTGCACAAATGTACTTAAGAGCTCATCTGGGTAATTAGAGGCACCGCTGTATTTCTCAGTCCACTGCAGGAGCCCTATGGATACAGGCCTTGCCTCCTGGCCATGCTACTAGACCTAGAGCACGGCAGAGGCTTCTAGAATGATCTTATGACTACAAAGCCATGCAATCTCTACACACAGTCCCACCTCGTACAGACTTAAATGACACAGTCATGCTTATGGTTTCTGTTTCACAGTGACACCCAGCCAGTCACACCTATGAGCATCTTACCAAACAGGCAACCTTGAAGATACAGGCATTCTGATCACATCAAGTCATCTACTATCACACAAAGCCATACTCACAATCTGCCATCTTGTGCCAATCACAATCTGGGTGTGACAGACACAGTTACACCCCCACACACTGACACACTCAAGTGCTATTGGCTGGGTATTCACACAAATTTCAGGTGGATCTACAAATAGTCATGTTGTCACATAAGCTATTTGCTTCCACAGGCAGATGTGGGGACACACACACACTGCTACACAATCACATTCTCATGGACCTGTCCCCAAGTGCAGAGGCCTCAGAGAGATTACACAGCTCCCAAGGAACTGTGGTGGTGGGGTACGAGGAGAGGAACGTGGGTGATGAGATGTGGGACCACGGGGAGGAAGACAGGCATCTAGGCAGGTCTTAAACATGGCAGGCCCACCAAATCAGTGCTATGATCTACGTATGGAAGGAGAAGGACAGTAGATAGAGATGAGTCACAGTCACACAGAACTTACCTGTGCAGGATATAAGAGTCACAGGGATAAGAGAGGGTCAGAGGCTGGGCAAGGAGCAGAGAAGGCAACCACTGCCTGGACACAGACTAACGGCACACTTACCTGTCCCTTTCTTGGAGTCCAGACTCAAGAGCCCAGACTTGGAGTCCTATACTGGACTCAGCAGACCTGACCACCCACCTGCTTGAAAGGGAAAGGTATATGCCTGTGTGTAGTGTACCAGCCCAGATGTGACAAGGGAGGCCTTAGCAGACACTTACTGGACTGTGCTGTACGGGCCTCTACGGTGGGAGTGAAGACGCCCACCCCCAAATCTGAGCGGGCGGCCAGCTGGAAGTGGTACAGTGTGTCAGGCTTCAGGTCCTCCAGAGTGTAGGAGGAGGTGGGGTCGAAGGTCACCTTGTGCTGAAAGAGCAGAGAGCACTGACTGACAGCTCAGATCTCAAAGGCCACTCAGAGGTTATGCCCCACGTGGGCTGCAAGCAGCTGGCAGAGAACCCACTGTGGTTCTCTGACAGCCCCGCCCCACACAGTCACACAGCCTCACAAGAAATGCATGGCTTGACTCATGCCACAGCACCCTCAAAGATCACAAAGGCCACCAGGGATCTATGACCCCAGGAGAAGCGTCAAGGCTAGGACAATATCACAGGGGCATGAACCCAAGAGAACAAAGGTAGACTTTAGAAACTTTGCCTCTAGCACAGGGGTAGTGAAGACTACAGAACCACATAGGCTGTAAGAGCTACAAAGCTGTAGGGAACACCTAGGTCTGTCCAGGTGTGCCCATCACAGACCAAACAGGAAGAGGGGAAGATCCTCTCTCTCCCTTCCCAGGCTCACGGCTCACCTGCTGGCCTTCATCCTCTGCAGCCCAGTACACCAGCTCATACTTGACGATCCGCTCCTGCGGGGGCAGCAGCCATGAAAGCTGGATCCTGGTGTCCGACTCAGCTTTGGCCTGGAAGTCTGCAGGCTGTGCAGGCACTGCAATGTCCACCCCAGGCACTGTCAGCCTCACGACATCTCCAAGGGCCCAGTGAGAGGGTGCCAAGCTCTCACTAGCTTGGCCTGCATCCCCAGTGACCACATATCTGCGGAGTATGGCACCCTCACCCTCCCCAAGCTCCACATTTCATAGCCTGAGGAAACAGGAGGGACTCTGCCCAAGTCTCTGTTGTCAGCTGTCCATCTAGAACGAAACCCCTACCTACCTCCCTGCTGCGTCTTGACTTGGATGGTGGGGCTGGGTGGGCCGTCGCCCACAGCAGTGAAGGCAAGGACTCGGAGGCTGTAGGTGATGCCAGGTAGCAGGCTGCCCACAGTGGTAAGGAGTCCTGCGTCGGTGTTATGTTTGTGCCAGGCGCTCAAAGGCCGTCGAGAATCTGGGGTGTAGTAGACGCGATATCCCCGTACCAGGCCATTGGGCTCTTCGGGTGGTTCCCACTGTACCAGCATGGTGCTAGCACTCAGCATGCGGGCCTGCACACGGCGTGGAGGGCTGGAGGGTGCCTGCTCACCCGTGCGTGCTCGCACTGCCTCACTGGGTGGTCCTCGCCCAATGCTGTTAACAGCCAGCACACGGAAAGCATATTCTGAAAAGGGGCTAAGGCCACCGATGCTGTATCGGGTGCTGGCCACACCATCCACTTCCTGGAAGGGGCCATCTGTGCCAGCGGCACGGTACTGGATGCCATAGAAGGACACAGGCTCGGTATTTCCAGAGTCCCATGTCAGAGTAACACTGGTGGCGGTTGTCTCTGTCACCACAAGATCAATTGGAGGCTTTGGCAGAGCTGAGGAGAAAGAATTGTTAGATGTCATGACTCTGGGGACAAATCCAAAGCATCATCCAGACACGGGGTATGGCCACCCGAGTGTGGTTGATACCCACAACCCTCCTTCAAAAAAGGCCTGAAAAGCTTGTGACTTCTTGGGGGCAGCTACTGAGATAGTGCAGCCAGGTCTGATGGTGGTCCAAGAGGCCTTGAGCCCTTTGGTATGTAACACATCACCCTCAGGACCCTACACACACATACCCACGCATGCATGCACGCACGCACGCACGCACTATCTCCCAAGGAATTGGCCTTTAGAGTTCAAAAAGAGCCATAAACTTGCTAGCCCCACCACCAAGCCCCATGACTTGGCTCAAAATAAAAGGTGGCAAAATCCCAGGCCCACGATCACTCGGAGCATGAAGAATGGCTACCAAGTCCTAGGAACCCTGTTCTGTGCCACAAAGGCTCTTAGTCACATTCCTGCTCTCTGGAATTTTTAGTCTGAGGAAATAATCAGCAAATGAGTTGATGGTAATTGTTAACAAGGACAGGAGGAAAAACACAGCTTCTGCTTGGATGGGTGTGGAGGAGGTTAGGGGGGACAGGAAAAGTCTCACAGTCCTGAGGCCTGAAGGGAGATGCTGAGCCACTGACTGTGACAGAGGAAGAGCAGGCAGGGGACTAGAACAATGTGTTTTTGTGTGGCTGGAAGAAACTGAGAATGGGAGACCAGCTGATGTTCCGGGGTGACTCCCAGAGCAACGTGAGCCCCTGAAAGCTACCTTTTGCTCTCATAAAAGGAACCATTGTAAGGCTAGGCATGTGGGTGCTTCTCTAGTGTGTGTGAAGCCCTGGGTTCCAGCCCAAGGAGGACCAGGTGGAGTGACATGATTAATCCTAGCTTACATCCTGATTTCCTTCTCACAGTACTGGGGATTGAGTCCAGGGCTTCCAACACGGTAAATGCTCTACCAACTGAGCTGTGTCCCCAGTTTTTGGGAAGCAGAGGCAGGAGGATCTCTATGAGTTCAAGGCCAGCTTCTCCTCATCTGCCTCAGGCCTGAGAATCTAAAGCCTGCAAGACAGAGGAGAACACCAGCTGGCTAAGGCACTGGTACACTCACCTTTTACTGTGACCTGGGCCGTGGCCTCTATCATGCCTAATGAAGAGATGGCCACACAGGTATAGTTGGCAGACCGCATGACATTGCTGAGCTCCAGAACATTGCGGCCAACTGGCATCTCGTCCTCTTTGGTAAGCTCCTCAGCGCCCATCATCCACTTCACATACGGCATGGGTGCACCCACTGCCACACACGTGAGATTCACGTTGCCACCTGGCATCACCTCTTGGCTGCTGGGAGGGATGGAGAAACGAGGAGCCACGCGGCGCACTGTGGGAGGAGGGAGAGAAGCACTCACAGGCTGGGCAGGATGCAAGGGTGGACAGAAGGGCAGGGGCCCCTCAACAAGGAAGCCTCTCTTGTCAGAGCCAAGCCTATGCTCAGAGACAGGAGGAGTGGTATCCCTGGGGCCCGGCTCACCATTTCCCACCTCACTTTGGGAACAGAAGCTGTCCCTGTACTCAGGGACCATCTGGAACACATCTTAATGAGAACTTGCATAACCAAGCTCCCATCTTATGGCATGGGCGATTCAGCCAAAGTCACACAGGACTTAGTGCAAGAGCCAGGCCTGGTTAGGGCCACAGTCCAGGTGGTCCTCCAATGACCACCCTCGCTTACTCCCTCCTCCCCTCTTCCTGTGTCTCCAGAGGGACCAGATGGGGGCACCAATGAAAGAAATCCAGGTCCTCAGAGCATGGCTGGGGCAGGCAGAGGATTAGTCTGGGAGTAACATGGCCACCTTCTCTGGAGTCAATGTCTCCACCTCCAGGCCATGGCCCCAGGAGAGAAGAGGAAATGGCATAACTACCTGCTGGGCCTTGGCTGTGCAGGTCAGCCTGGGACCCACAATGTGGATGGCCCCTTAGGAGGGCTAGTCCGGGGACAAGGGGTTGGGCGGGCCAGGGACGTGGTCCGCGGGCAGGATGGGCATGATGATGGCAGTAACATGATGAGGGGCCGAGCAGATGGCTTTCTGCACCAGTGAGTAAAGCTCTCAAGGAGGGTGGCTGTGCCTAGCCACAACCCCCAGCCTTGGACTCCCCTGGCCAGAAGCTGTCCTGGGCTTCTCAGTCCAGGGCAAAGCCTGGAACCAACCCCAAAGTGGCAAGCTTGGCACAGACATTGAGAGCATGCAGAGGGGGTAAGGTGGACAAGACCTAGCTACACATAGGCATGCTTGGCAGGCAGACAGGTCATGCAGCTGCTGGCAGAGGCTCATATGTATCCTAGATAGACACCCTTACACAAAGGGCCAGAGAGGACAGGCAACAAGCCTAAGTGACCTGTGGGCCACTATGAGAGCACAGGTCTCTGAGGACTCTTGCTGGGGAGCCCAGACATGCAGAGGACACATGGTACCATGTAAGAAGCATATCACACAGCCCCAGGTCACAGAAGCAGAGGTGGAAGTCTGGAAAGACCACAAAGTTCAACCTCACCTCCATTCCCAGGGGTCAAACTGAAGCTCAGAGCTGAGACATTTAGTAAAAGTCACCGGGGTTGTACTAAGGATCTGCCTAAGATCTTTCAAAATCCATTTCCCTCCAGACACATAGGTAATACCACCAGTAACATCTAAATAACATGGTGCCTGCGGTCCCTCCACCTCTCACCCCAACCAACTCCCAAGCTCTCCACAGACAACTGTCGTCCCCTGATTAACAAGTTCCTGTATAGTCCCTGATGCTCCACGGCCAGCCTATAGGACCTTGGGTAGGACTTGCTTCCACACCTTCTATGCCAGTTTCACTAAGTCCTACGGGTGGAATCACAACACGGGCAGCCCCAAGTGAGTCACAACGAATGGCAGACCCAGTCTGCTCCCCATACTCACGTCAGACATTTACCAGGACTGTATTGTACAGGTGCAGACTTTCACCTTTGGCCTGAAGCAGCAGCACCCTTATTCCCTCCCCCCCCCTTCTCTTTTATAGCGCTAGGAATTGAACTCTGAGACTCATTCATGCTAGGTGCTGTACTCTACCACTGAGAAACATTTCCAATTCCATCTTCATTTTCTCTAGGGGAGCCATCTCTCCATCCTTGGCACTAGGCAGTATGTAATCTAGATCTGGCTAATAAGTAACAATCTTTGGACCAGAAACAACCTTTGGATGTTTGCACAACCGATGAGAGCAGCAACACACTTTACAGGAGCAGCTGAGCTTAGGTTTTCCTTTCCTAAGGCCTAGGAGGACCTGCTCCAGTACAAAGGTAAGAGCAGTGGAGTAACAGTGAGGGGCAATGACGAGCAGAGGCTTGACCACACTGAAGACCTGGCTCCAGCCCTGCCCAATACCAAATCTACTTCTACATTTCCTAGTTTTGTAACACAAGACACACATACCTGATGCCCAAGGAGGTGGTGAGCTTCCATGTTGGGACTGGGACTCGAGTCTGGGCTCTTTGCAAGAACAAGTGCTCTTAACCATTGAGCCAAATCTCCAGCATTATTATTATTTTTTTTTTTTTAAATCTATGTGTATGTGTGTAGGCCTACACAATCATAACTGCACCACATGTGTGCTGGAACCCATGGAGGCCAGAAGAGAGTGCTGGATGCTCTGGGACTGGAGTTACAGATGGCTGTGAGCCACCACGTAGGTGCTGGGAACCAAACCTGGACCTCCTAAAGAGCAAACGCCCCTAACCCTTAAGCCATCTCACCAACCCCTTATCATTTATCCTTTCTGTTGTTGTTTTTCAAGACAGGGTCCCACTGTGTACTCTTGGCTGTCCTGGAACTCACTGTGTAGAGCAAGCTGGCCGTCAGCTCTGACTCCTGAGTGCTGGGATTAAGTGTGTCCCACCACTGCCTAGCCTCTTTATCATGTATGTTAATATCAGGAGTCCACATGGCTGATGAAACGGTATCACAGACATAGCAGTTCTCATGACAAAGGGCAGGTATGTCCCAGGGTCATGACTACCAAGTACCCCATGGTAACGGACTCCTATTCAAGAACTCTTGACTGGCACAAGGTACAAGCAGGCTTTGCTAGCTCAGGACATGGGTACTCCTGGGCTTCAGACCAGGTCCAATAGCTGGGCACTACAAGGTGAAGAATAGGTACACAGGGCTGCATGTAAGCCAGGTCCAGGCCTAGCAAGGAATGCAAGAGTTCAGAACACAGAGTTGCTAGAACTGAACAGGCCTCTGTCATCTTCTTTTCTTTGAAGGGTAGGAGTCAGGTACAGAGGAAGCCACTCTTTACCCCATTTTTTTTTCTCTTCTATTTCTGAGATAGGGTCTATATATCCCTGGCTATCCTAAAGCTCAATATATACACCAGGCTGGCCTTGAACTCACAAAGGTCCACCTGCCTCTGCCTTCTGAGTGATGGGATTAAAGCCGTGCACATCACGCCTAGTGGAAAGCCACTCTGTACTCTGTACAGAGGGTTCTTATGCCACCATGTCTTAATTGCAGATGAGGGCCAGAGTGACACATCAACAGTAACACATCTGCCTTTATATACTCAGTAAGATCAGGTCTGTGTGATAAAAACTCTATCTTCGAAAGCCATTAAGGCCAAGGGGCTTTAGTGCTGGCGTAAGATGGAGCTCCAGATGGCATACAGATGGGGAAAGGTCAAGGCCGGACGTCTGGCTCTAGTTAATGGTGGAGCCCTAATGGAAGAGGGAGCCACTGGGTGTCAGACTCCAGGAGTTATGCAGTAGGAAGTAGGTCTTTGGCAGATAAACCTGGGGCCCATACCTAAACACATCCAAACTTTTACCCCAGATAGTCCATGGTGGACAGTGTTTTCCAAGTCAGTGGAGACCTCATGGATCAGCCTCAGAGGCCAGGTCAATGCCACTCCTGTCCATCTCTAGCCACTGTCAGGAAATTGGACCCGTGGGAACTGATACTAAGAATGGCTTTTATTTTCCCTCCAAGATGCAAGCTACAGGGAGAACTCTCTGGGGGCTACAGACAGGTGTGAGGTCAAGGTCACCCCAGCCCCAGATGTTACATTGATAACTACATTCCTATATAAGGGCACTAGGGTCCAGCCACATGCAGATTCTTGGAAGGCGATCTGCTAGAGCTCAGGCAGACCAGCACATCTACAGAAAATGGGGAAAGAGGTAACAGAGTATCCCAAATGCTAGTGAGACCCTGTGTCCTAGCCCTCCTAGACAGCTCCTCCTGTGCCAACAGCTGGAAGTGGTTGATGCTCCAACACAGCATCTCCACCATCCTCCCCCGGCCGCCACAAGCAAGGCCTCCAAAGGGAACAGGACTCACCCTGGACTCATCTATTGACAGAAGCAACAGCAGGGAAGGAAAAACTGAAGCTGGGGAAAATGCACTTAGGGTCTAATCTCAGGCTCCAACAATGCCAGTCTATTACCGTTCCCCGTGCATCCTTAGTGCTGACATTTTATAGACAATTTCCAAAACAGGGCCCTGCCATTTCTGGATTATATTTCAGCTGTAACTTTTAAGTCTAATTATTTGCACTGACAACCCCCTATAATAGGGTGGTGCGGCGCCTGGAGGTATCAGCATTCAGTGGAGTGACAGCCTAATCGCAGGGGGAGGTAGCCCCGCAATCTGCATTCACTTGCAGAAATTTCTCTGATGAAAATAACACAACATTAAGGAGGGGTAAGGGGCAGGATCCACTGTATCAAGATAAAATAACTCTTTAATAAATAACCTTGTGGCTGCCGCAGAGCAGTAATTAAATGCTGGCACACCCGGCACACAGTTTTAAGTAAAGCTAGAAAAATGTAAGATGCAATTATCAGCACCAAACAAATTACCAGCCCGGCAAATCCCCCCAGAATATTTAGAAACTCATTTCTCCTTCCCGTTAAATATTTGTGTATGCGTTTATTTTTGGTGGGACCACGGGGTGGGTGGGAGAAAGAACAAAGGATGCGGAGGGTAGGTGAAGAGGTACGGGGGGGTGGGGGGTGGCTGCGGACTGCACTGTCTGCTGATGACTATTTTCTGAACGCCCTGGCAGATCCGCCTGGTCAGCGAAATGGTGTAACCGAAATGCCCCAGAGCTCAGGAGTGCATATGGATGGAGGTTTCCGTTGATATCTGAGCCTAGGCTGCAGCCCTCCTCCTGACTGGCTCCCTTGTCCTCCTGGAGTAAACTCAAAACCACAGAACTTGATGCAGAGGCCACCTGGTAGTTTGGGTCTGTTCTAATGCTTCTTTCTTGGACCCCCAAAGCCCAGTGATTAACCCTTTACACCACATGATATGTAAAGGACCACTAGCCCCTTGCTGGCCCAGAACTGGGAAGTAGAGGCCTGGCTCCAAGGGGACTGCTCTGGGAGGGGATCCAGGGAGTTTCAAGAAGCCCTGCCCAACCTAAGGTTCAGCTGGACTGAGACTCAGGGCCCCAGCAAATTGCAATGACAATTCAGTCACTCCAGGCATAAGCAAACTGGATCTGAATGCTCAATGCCACTGCCCTGCACGGGACTGAGGACTGTTAGCTGGTCGAGCCACAAATACTGTACTCTCAGAGAGGCACAGAAGCTGGCTTGGAAGCTCAGATAGAGGGGTCTGGGCAGCCAGGGTGATCTTGGTTTGGACTTGGTAGGAGACAGAAAAGATATGTTGGGACATTTACTCAGGGTACCAAAATGATGCCACTTGCCATGGACTATGGCCATCAGGGTCTTTGAGAGGCAGACCAAAGCTGGTCTTAAGTCTCAGAATAGCCAGTCTGCTTCATGGAGCATTGGTCAGGCTTTGGGGGCCTCAAGGACAGGGCAGACACTGCAGGACTGTGTCGTGTACTATAAGATCTCAAGGGGACAACTCACTCTAAATTAAGTCTTTTCCTATTGTCTCCTGTAGTTCTGCCTTCTCTTAGGGAAACATGGCCTACATAAGGGTGTGGAGATTGTAGAAGCTTTCCTGACCCCCTACATGTCAAGCATTTCAGCCTTTACAGTTTCTCTGACCAGAGATCCCCACAACCATTCTTGGAACAGATAGCTAGCCTGGTCTGGGTGCAAATCTGGGTGCAGTCCTGTGGGGTACAGTTTTATGCCGTGCACCATGCGTGTGTGGCCACTCCAACAGCGAAGCCTGGCTAAGGGAACATGCAGACACACAATGCATCAGGGACTCAAGCAACAGAAACATGCAGGACAGAAGGCCTGCCCACCCATCCCTGGTCCTGCCTGCCAGCCAGCCCAAACACTCAGAAGAGGCCAACTGGCGGGCAGGCACGGCTGGAGCGAGCCTGAGGGAGCTGACCAAGCCCGCTGGCCCCAGCGGACGGGCACAGTCGGTGGGCGAACTGTAGATGGGTAAGAAGTGAAAACGACCAACCTTCTCGCTGATCTGAGAGATGAGGGTTTAGGTTGATGGCAGAGTGCGATGAGGATGAGAGGGAATAAAAAAAAGACAAGGAGAAACACAGAGAGAGTAAAAACAGGCCAACCTCCATCTGCCCGCACAGCACAGAGACAAGACAGGACTCCTGCGCCCCTCGCACACACACGTGCACACAGGTGCACACGGACCACGCCGCTCACAGAGGACTTAGGACTCATGGAGGGACACGGTGGACAGGATAGGGCCCACCAGCGGGTGCCAGGGACCATGAGGGCAGAGCAGGTAGGAGTAGAAGTGGGGCACGGGCCAGTCCCCACACCTCACACACCCTCACCGCTCAGACAGACCCTACCGGGCTCTGGGGTCAGGGCCCACCCAGCTCACAAACCCACCGAGGCACACAAGCCACTACAGCCCCACCACCGTGAGGAAGCCCCATGCTGCGCAACACCAGTGTGAGGGGCACGCCCGGATGTCTGTGGGAAGAAAGGCTAGGAGGCAACATCCTTTCAGACGGCAGCGGAGACTCAGACGGAGGGTCTCTGAAGAGAATGGGGAGGCTGGTGATCTTGGTACAGGTAAGCCAGGCTTTGCCAAGGGCAGGGTTCTGCCTTGGCCCAGGCAGCTGTATGCCTGAGAGCTGGAGGGGAGAGACACCGAGGATAGAAGGAGAAAATGAGTCACTTGGGAAGGGAGTCAGATGGTGATGGAGGAAGAGGCTGGTCCACCCAGCATGCCTGGGCCTGCTAGACTGTGGGTGGAACTGCAGGCAACTGTGAATAAAGTCAGATGTAAAAGTGTGATGTGTGTCCCCCAGCGCTAGTCCAACAGAAACCCAGACAGCCGACTTGAATGACTCCTGTGCACCTGGCAGCATGCTGGGAGCTTTGCATGTCCAGGTACTGCCCCATAGGTTGTTGCAGCCCTAGGGCCTCAGAGAGGCAGGGAGAGAGCCCCGACAGTGAGTCAATAGACAGAAGAACAAAGTTAGAGATGGAGACAGAAGCCCTCAGGAGGCAGCAATCCTGAGCCAAGGGTCTCCACAGGGGCAAACTGCCTCTGGGTGCCAGAGTCTGGAGAGAGTTGTGGTTATTTAGACTGGTCTGATTAAGTGCTGCTACTAGTACCTGAATGGCTAGGGATGCTTCTGAACATGCTACTATGCGTAGAATGGTCCTCAACAGAGACGTATTCAGTCTAAAATGTCAACAGCACTAAGGATAAGAAACCCCTGAGCTATAATTCACACTAGCCTAAATCAGGAGGCTTAGGGCCTGACAGAGTTGGGGACTTCCATCTCCAGGTGATAACAGGAACCACTATGGACTGAAATCTTGAAGCAGCTATACTGGGAGATAAGAGTCCAGCAGATAGGCACTGGGGTGGGGCGGGTTTCTTCCATGCCTATCCACCCACATACAGAGTTACAAATACAGAGCTGGTGGTTAGCATTACACAGGCTGTCTCGGAGCACTCCTGGGGCCAATGGGGCTTTGCTAGGCACAAAAGAAACCTGGAAACACTACAGGCAAAGGTCCCAGTGAGCAGGGTTTTCCTTATGGTCTGAAATCCTACACCCCATAGATTTAGATGGGTTCTAGATGAGCCAGGGCCTAGAGGATGAGCTGCAGAAGCCAGGTTAGCTATGTTAGGCTCTAGACAAGAAGGGCTGAGGGTAAAGCAGCTCCTATAGCCCTGACCTCCTAAAGCCCCTTCAAGTGGAGCTTATCCCAAGAGATGGGACAAGGCAGGATCCAGCTAGGGTCACGCCCAAGACAATTATGTGTGGACAGTGGGGACTCCAAAGGTAGGGATGCTCCAAGGAATTAGGATCTCCTGGTCAATACCTTAGCAGCCACCTCGGCCCATTTCCAGAGATAACTATTGCCCTGCCACTGGCCACAGCCAGCATGACAGTGCTAGCTGGACAGGTGTGGTGCCTAGCTAGGATGCCCGAATCATCCTTTTTCAATCCGGGTGGCCTTTTTCTGCTTTGGTACCGCCTATGGCAGCTCTACCCTAGGAAATGGTCGTAAAGCAATGCTTAAACAGCTGGCTTGGTGTTTACAAAGGCTCTGCTTAGATTCTCCTCTCTCTGGTGTAGCCATGTGTAGACAGGGGCTGCCTAGGCTGAAGAGGGAGGAGGAGGCAGGTCATCGTGAAGAGTCTTTTCAGCTGCTAATTTCCCAGAGGGAACTTTGCAGACTCCTGGGCCTTTGTTAAGATACCCAGCCTGCATCAGTTTGGGATTAAGTGTGCTCTTTTCAGTTCTACACGGCCTTCAAGAAGCTTTTGGGTTCCTGGTCTCTGTCCTGATGGAGCTCCTAAAGACAGGCAGTGGGTCATCTCACTGAATTGGTATACAGGACACCTGACAACAGGAACAGTGATAGGGGTTTCCCAACTCCCATGAAGGAACATAATTAGCCCAATACAAACAGCCCCTCTGGTCAACTAGCAAGGCTGACACCTGCAACCCTTCCGAAACCAATCTGTGCCCTGGGGCATGGCTGGCCCTCAGTAAGTAGCTGGCAGCTTGCATGTCTCCACCTTGAGTAAGCAAGTCTACCAAACTGCTTTGAGAGGAAGACAGGCCACTGCCATCACCTGGGCTCCATGAGCTGGAGAGATGGCAGACCATCCTCAGAAAGAGGGGAGCAAGGGAGCAGCAGCAGGGAAGCTTAGTCTCTTTCCTTCAGCAATCCCCAACAGGGGATCCATGCTTTCTAGACTATCTCTCCTGGTATCAGGGAGGGCCAGGGTGGCCAACTTTGATTCCCTCTGGCTATAAACAGAGGCTGGACACACCAAAACAGTCCCAGGCCCTTCAGCTGTGGACCAAACTGTATATAGCACACAGTCCATTTTGCCTCAACTAGGAATGCCCAAGGCAATAAACCCATAGGGGCTCACAGATACCACAGTCTTACCCGAAACATGAGGGGTGGAGTTGGTGATAAAACACAGCAGGCTCCTCTTAGAAGACCCATCTGGTCCACTCCTGAGCCCTGCCAGATCTAAAGTTTAGAACCAGAGTCCTAGAGCCCAGCCTGCTGGGGTAGCTGGAGGAAAGTCAGGTCAGACATGTGTATTCACATGTAATTTCATGTGTCTGTGCCCCACCCCCACCCAGACACACACACACACACACACACACACACACACACACACTCATGAACAGCAGTGTCTGCTCAGAAGGCTCCAGACTCCCACAGGGCTCTGGGACTGGGCAGCAAAGACCTACAAGAGATACAAATGCTCCCAGGGGTGAGAGGGTGGAGGGAGTGTCTGCTTCCCCAAGGGCCTGAAGGGAAGGAAGGCAAGGAGTGGTGGCTGCTAGTAGAACACCCACTGGGAGCTATGGAGGTGGAGGCTGCTAGGACTGCTGCAGAAAGAGATGGAAAGGAAAGACTTGTGGAGTCCCTGCAGTGTCTGCACCAAGGTCTTCTCCAGGCAGCATGTTTGGCAGGTGAAGCTTGGCTCCAAGTTGACAGAGCCAGGTGTGGCCAAGTTCTTACCTCGCACATACAGGTTGGCGGGGGCCGAGTAGCGTGTGCCTGCTGAGTTGGTTGCTACACACTCGTACTTGCCTTGGTCAGACTCCTCACTGCTCTCAATCTGCAATGCACCTGTGGGGTGACACAAGAGAAGACGTCAGTCATGGTCCATGGTGAGTGTGGCCTGGGACACAGAGGCCTCAACAAGTATAGCCCCAGCTGCAGTGGCTGGCCTGGGCCACAGCCTAGGGCCTGTGTTGTTTCCAGGAAGTTCTTTCTGATGACCAGGTCCCTCTAAGCAAGAATCAAGAAACTTTGAAGCAAAACTTTGTACTTTGAAGCAAGATCCACCCAGGGGCTGTCCACAGAATGCCCACCACTGTCCTGAATCCTAAGGCTATTTACCAATAATCATGCTTATCAATGTTCTTGCAAAGCCTACAGACCCACAGGTCTGGAATTCCTCAACAAGCAATGTCCTCATCAGACAAGAGCCTGAGACACTATCACCTACTTGGAAGGAAGGGGCTTGCCTTAGGGCTTGGTGCATAGCAGCCTCAGCCCCCACACTCCCACCATCCCCTCCCACTCCATCTCCACCCTGCTAGCCCCACCCTTTCCGGCTACTTTCTTCAGCTTGGTCCTGCTAAAGTGCTTCGACCCACCAAGGCTTCTGCATAATTCAGAAGGCTAATGGAGACTGTAGCTCCCACTTGGGCCAGTGCCCTGAGGGGCTGCTCCTGGCCACAGGCGGACAGACAGAAGCCAAGAATGGGGGTGGGAGTAGCTGACCCTAGAGAGAAAAGACCCTCTGAGAGGATGGATGAGACTTGCATTTGGGACCCATACTGTCAGGTCAAGTGAGTGAACCCAAGGTAGAGGATCACTCACACTGATGCCACCCCACCCCAACACCCCAAGCAATAAACACTTGGAAACTGCTAGTGAAAGCAAACTGGGCTATCTATCTATGACAGAGAAACCCACTGGGCAAAGCACCACGCCCCTCCCTGGAACAATTTGACAGACAATTACACCCACACAGGACAGTCCAACGGACAGCTAATAACCCCCACAGGACACAGTCTGACAGAAAAACACCTCCTGCATGAACAGCTCTAAAGAGCTTCTTCCTCCACCCCAACTGGCAATCACGCCCACACAGGACAGACAGAACCTGCCAGGTCCCACCTAACTGGACTGGACAGGAACCTCAGAGGGAATTTCAAGCTGTGTTCTCACAGCCTGGGCCCAAGGGGAGACACTCTGGGTCCAAGCTTCAGCTTCTTCCAACCCCATTCTTTCCCCTTCCATCATCAGCACCATGGCAGCAGGAGCTGTGACCATCAGAAGGCTGAGAGCTGGCAGCAAGGTGCGGGAGGGGGGCAGGGGGCAAATGCCACCAACACAGAGGCAAAGGGCTAGCCTCTCCGAAGCCTTGACCTCAGCCTCCCAATGTACACCAGAGCACAAGGCAAATGCCCAGCAACTGCAAGAACAGCATGACTGGCAGGCAATGGGTCATATTCATAGGACGAATGGACACTGCTACAGCAGATGTTCATTCAAACAGGTGAGGATCAGGGCCCTGGCTGATGGGGTTTGCCTGTGGTCAGCTCAACAGAAGTTTGGGGGGAGACAGGAAGCTGAAGACATATTGTGCCTGGGATTGCAGCTGATGGAAGGAGGAAGCTCCCCTAGGACAAGAGCCTAAGCCTGGTGAAACCCGTGCTTGTTAGTTATTTTTGTCAACTTAACACAAGTTAGTCATGAGAGAAGAGGGACTCTCAATTGAGAAACTCCCCATTAGATTGGCCGGTAGACAAGTCTGGGATATTTTCTTGATTAACAACTGATGTAGGAAGGCCTGGCTCACCGTGGGTGGTGACAACCCTGGGCAGGTAGTCCTGGATGTATAAAAAAAGCAAGCTGGGCAAGCCAAGGAGAGCAAGTTCCTGCCCCGACTTCCCTCAATGACAGACAGTAATCGGGACATGCTGGCCAAATGAACCCCTTCCTCCCCAAGTCACCTTTGGTTATGGTGTTTATCATAGCAATAGAAAGCAAAGTAGGACATTACCCAGTACAGACCCTCAGTCTATTTGCACACAGACAGCTCCAAATCTGGTACTGACACCCAGACCCAGTACTAGAGAAAGCAGGGTGGGCATGTGCTAAGGACAGATGTGCAGGGAGAGGCAGAGAGGGAAGGGAAACCGAGTCCTGTTATCAGAGTAACAAATAGCTACCTGCCAGCCCCAGCTTCTCTCCTGAGCTCTCTAGCCTTGAAGAGAGGACCAAGATGTGCCCACAAACATTGACGAATGTGGGAAGAAAATGGCGGGATAAAAACACAAACTACCACTCTGTATGTGACAAACTGTCTATACCCATCCTTCCTCTCCTGTAAGTCACACAGCCCTGAGGGGAGGTGGTCCTGGCTCCAGTACTAAGAGGAGACAGACTTGAACCCTGACCTTTACCAGTCCAGAATTTATGCTTTCTCACCAATAGGTTGCAGAGCCCCGTTATGTGAAGGCAGTTCAGGGGGGGGCTGCAAGCTGACAGGTCAGGTGACCTAGTTATGCATGGTTCTGTTTATTTCCTAACTGCCATCTAAAACAATCAAAAAATCTCTAGTCCTTGCTGCTGAAGAAATAAAAGGGATGATCCTCATCTGACCATAGGACCAAAATATTAAAGGAAAAGTCAAGTAGTAATCTAAGAAAAAGGAGATTCTCAAGGGAAAGGGCCAGACTTGCTCATACTCCCCAACCACTTTCTCCTGTCTCCATCTATGCCAGCCTTAGGGACAGGCTAGGATTCACTATGGGAACCAAATGGGCGTTCTGTGGGGCTGGCCTAGAAAGCCCGGGTAGCAGGGCTTGCCATCCTGGGTGGTCTCAGCTGGTATGTCCACAATGCAGACTTGTAATGGATGAGTCCACAGGAGGAATGACTGAGAGTGGAGGTGTGTGGTGGCTGGTGGCAGAGGGGAACTGGTGCTGGAGATGAAGAGACTGGAGAGGGCAGGATGGGTATGGGGAGGTGACGACTGAACGGGATGGAGTGGAGGTGACCAACGGTGACAGTAGTGGTGTGGCATGGTGTGGCGAAATGCACGGACAGCATTCTTACCTCTGATTGGTGAACCACCTGGCGAGGTAATTTGAATGCAAATAAGATCAGAGAGAAACATTAGTACAAAAGGAAGGAGAGCCACACAAAGCCAAATCAGATAAAACAAGACACTAGAAAGGGCTTAACTATATGGAGAACTTGAGGCTTCAGTGTAGGTGACTCAAGTGTTGTGTGAGCAAGCACCAGGCTGGGCCAGGCTGAGTGTGGGTGAAGCATGTCCCCTGGGTCACTGGCACTGCTCTGAGGAAGTACAGAGCAGGAGCTGGCGGAGGTGTTGACAGGAATCAGGGAGGCAGGACTAGGCTCCTATGACCCTTGCTGGCTCGGTTGATGGAGAGAGGAAGGGAGCAGCACCCATCACAAAGACCGCCCAAATCCCACAGGGTAAGCGTCTAAGGAGAGCACTTACCAAATCAAAACCAGGGCATTTAAGCAGGCAGGGATAAGGGGAGAGCTCACATAGGTTACCATGAATCAGGGATCCCCAGACACAGACCAGCCCTGGCATCCAACAGGGGAGGTGTGGGACTCAGCTCACAGTCCAGTGGCTAACAGCTTGTAAAACCCACCTGACCCTATTAGGATGGAGTAGTCAGAACCCCTCTGGTGAGAAACAAAGGGTCAGCACACCCCTGTGTGTCTGGTGTTTCAGACCCCTGGGATCAGCAGCCAAAAGGGGCAGGCACTTGTCTTCCAAAGCCAGACCTGTTATGAACCCTGAGTAGGTTTGCCTTTCCAACAGGTGCCTGTCCTGAGACTCCCACTTCAACCACTGGGGCCAGGAACCTATAGACATATGCAGATCCATCCTTCCCCTCCTATCTATCCCCTCCTTCAGTAGAGGGTGGCTTGGAAGTGCTCAGGGCCAGAGATCAGTTCTTGTCTCATTGAACTTGGCAAAACCCACCTGGAAAAATACCCACTCTATGCACAAATGAGGAACAGGAGGCCTGGAAACAGTTAAGAGGCTTTTACGAGAGACAACAGGATCTAACCGGTCTAACTTGGAGCCTTTCTGATGGACATCCTGCAGATGTGGATGCTAGAAGGCAAAGGTGGTGGCTGGGGAGGAGCGTATGTGTTCACACAACATGAGATAGACCAACATAACAACTCTGTGTGTGTGTGTGTGTGTGTGTGTGTGTGTCTGTGTGTTTGGGGGGGAGGAAGGAATCACTGAGAATCTTTTATAATCACTGGAATAAAGCCTACAATAAGTAGTTCCTACAATACTAAGACTGGGGGTGGTGGAGTCTGCCTGTAATCTCAGCACTGGAGAGGCTGAGACAGGGTAACTGCAGCAAGTTCTAGGAGAGGCCGGACTCTACAGACCATCATGCCAGCCAGGGCTATACAGGAAGGACCTTGTTCAAAAACAGATCCATCTACCTTATTCCGATGCTTTCTTATGAATATACAGTGGCATTTCCTGAAGAGTATACAACCTGCAATACTGTTAACATGCTGAATGCAGCCACATTTATGCTCCGCATTAACAATGAGGTTTTCCTAACTAAATATTTTTTGTCTTAGGTTACACAATTATCTTTTTTATTTTAGAATGTTATTTATGTTAACACTTCATAGTTTTTAATTTATTTTAAAATAATTAGTAAATATTTAAAATCTTCTTTCTTAAATGTCTAATAGGGTAAACATCAATAGGTATAAGCCAGATAAGCAAAACTACCTTAAGGTCCTCTGAGTTAAAGTTAGCAATACTAAAACCAGAAAGTTGACAACCACTGACATCTTATGGTCTATGCTGGAGCTAGGGCGGTGGGGTGGTGGTGGAGGTGGTGGTGGGGTTGTAGTGTACACAGCCTGGCACTGAAGCCCTGAAACTCTGCCTTTTCTGTTTCACTAGACAAGTATATGGGACTGAAGGGGTCCAAGTGTCAGCCTCCCCAGGAGACTTGTGCCAACGAGCTCAGAAATTGTAATCATACACTGACTGCACCATTCTGGAAGACCCAGCCAAAGGCAGAGCAGAGCAGTGTAGATGGGCATTTACAGCCGGAGCTGGGCCAGCCAGCAGAGGGAGAAGCCACGAGCATCTCATCAGAGGGACCAGAGGCTTCCTCCTTCAGCCAGAGCTGCCATCTCCACTTGACAGCCCTGATTCTGCCACAGCCACAGCAGGCATCCTTTCTTCACAGGCTTGCCTGAGGTCTCAAGCTCAAGTGGCCCATCAGGATACTGTGGCAGCAGATCACATTGCAGCAGGAAGAGAGTCCTTCAAGCAGAGCTCACACCTAAGCAATGCATGCTGCCAGCCCTTGTTCTGGGGCCACATCATATGCAGATGTGTACAGATGTACACTGTAGAGACCGCCAGGGGAACCTGAGGTCTGGACTCAGGGTTAGGATACGCTGTTAGAAGACACTAAGGTCATTTCCTAGAACTCCTAGACCCTCTACATGTGACCCCTTGACCTGTGTACAGAAAGTGGACAAAGTCATCGTTGCAAGAGACTCCGCCGAGGTAATGAAGCGCTCTGTGCTGTTGGTGATATGAAAATATACAAGTGTATGGAGTCCTGAACCCACTCTGTGAAGGGATGTCCCCACATGGCTTCATCCCAAGCACTGAACACACACGCCCTCCCTAGCCTATCTATGATCCTTAAGTCACAGTTTCCTGGTGGCAGGAAGGGTCAAATGAGTAGATATTGTCTTCATTGATAAGGCCCAAAGGTCAACAAATTAATTCCTCAACGAGGAACCAGGTATGGTGGGGAAGGGCATCTTATCAAGCAAACCTGTCCCAGGTCCTCCCATATCCAGCCTAGGTAAGTAGGGCTGGAGACAAACACTGACAGAATGAAGCAGGGTGGCTCCCGAGGGAGTAGCCAGAAGCTGGGTGCAGGCGCCCAGTGGAGGAAGCTGAAGTGAGTAAAGGGACAGGTGGGCAAGGATGGGTTACTGTGGTTACCTGCAAGTGTGAATCGGCAGGAGGCAGGAACGGAGCCTTTACCACAAACCAGGCCGCAAAGTGCCACTGTTTCCTTAATGCAGCTACTTTGTAAGCTATGAAAACTGACAAAGTTAACTAAGGCCACAGAACTAATAAGGTGCATGTAAATAGGACAGGCTGAGATAAAGCCAGCATGTGATGTGAGCAGGGTCCCTTGACCAGAAGCACGTATCTGACCACGCAGGCAGGCAGGGTCAAGGGTTAGGAGCCCAGGGTCCAGCACTGGCTCTCAGAGTCTAGGAGGAAGATGAATGGGCAATACCAACAGTTGCCAGAGGACAGAGTTTTCAGAGCGAGTCTAGAGGCAGGGAGAACAGTGGTGTCCCAGGCTAGAACAGAGGCCACAGAAAGATAAGAGAGCACCAACTTGAGATCATCTGCTGAGACATGAAGAGGATATGGTTCCTTACTAAATGGGAGAGTTGGGTCTCTTTCAGTTGGGGACGGGTTGCTACATGGACAAATGGTCAGTGGGAGCAGGAAACGGCTGTTTGTAAAGAAGTCACTGCTTATCGAGGATGGGGTGAAATCCAGACGACATTGAACTCGGAACCTGGAGCTCATACAGGATATCTGGGCTGGCTCCACCAGTATAAGTACAGATAAGGAGGTGGAGACCGAAGCACCAGGAACAATGGGTTTGCCTGCCAGAGGACAGACTGTCAGAGCAAGGGTGAGGCTGGCAGGTCTCTGGGTTAGAGGAACCAGCACTTCAGGCAAAGGACAACAGGGCAGCTAGAGGAAATCAGGGGTGGCAAAGCCCAAGGGAGGGCAGGAGGTTTGCTCAAGGAGGAGGAAGGGCTGTTGGCCACTGTGAGGGTAAGAAGGAAGAGGCCTGCGCAGCATCCAGGGCAGGGGAGGGGTGGCACGGGGTCTAGCACACAGCAAGCGCTACATAAATACTTGATGAACAAATGCTGGAGACAGCAGGCCTTCCCAGAACTGCTGCCTGCCACAGACAGTCAATGCCATTCCGGGGAGGAGTCAGGCCTGTAGGGAGGACTCTCTGGCAGCATGGGGAACCTGCCCGGGGGCACCCATGAGCAAATACAGGGGAGCAGAGCCATGCCGGCCTCTGTGCTGTGCTGGGCAGCAGCCACAAGCGCTGTCGGACCATTTCCTGCCTTGATTATGGCTGTTTTAATTAACTGCACTACAGCTGCCTCCATCTTGTTGAGTTTTAATTAAATTAAATGAGCTAACACTTCGTGGGCTGTCTCAGGCGGCCGTGGCTGGGGCCGGAATCCTGCCCTGCTGGGTGGCTCATCACTCCCTCTTCTTCCTGGGTACCAAAACGGTGTGGGCCTGATAGGAGTGGCTAGGGTGGGGCTGGGACTGGTGTGCACCTCTGAAGCCAGCAGAACCCTAAGAGAGGCAAACACATCCTTCATGATGTTGACATCACAGATGATAGGCAGCAGGAGTTCAAGCCATACTACAGAGGCCTACCTTCCTTCTCCCAGCTAGCAGGACTTTTGGAGCCAAGTCTGTGGGTCTATCCTGAGCTGCTAGCAGGTGAAGAATGCAGGCCAGCTGATTCTGAGCCTCGTTTCCCACCCACTCCATCCATACAAAATCAAAATCCATTTCTTTGTGGGAGCCTCACAGGAAGATCGATCAATGGGGCGACACTTCCTTCTTGGTCACAATGGTGTCCTTGTTCCCAGGGCTCCAAGGTGGCTTGACTGAGACATCCACAGGAGGGAGACAGGTGGCTCTGGTGGCCACACACAGAGGCAGATCTCCCTAGTTTCAGGCTCTTAGGCTCCATTTGAAGCCTGATGAACCAAGTACCACTGGCCCCTTCCCCAGCAAACCTTGCTGCCGAAAGAAGCAGAGACATGGGCTGGGCTCTGGGAAAGTAGATGAAAAGCCAGGGGCACCTTCCTCAGGACTGCCATGCTGGCATGTCATGAATGCTTGGAGGAGCAAAACTGGCTAAAAGTGTGGTGCCTGACAATTCCAGAAGGATTAGGACAGTTCTAGCCACCACATCCTGTTCCCTAAGCAAGATCTGGCCCATGACATTAGGGACATTCCAATCAGTCTTCCTTAGAAAGTTCATCCCCTAGCACCTAACTGGACTAGGCTAGACGGTGTCTTCCCCAAGGTATTCATGACACCTTAACTCTGCCCTCAGCTCACCTGAACGCAGCTGCTTGATTCGACCGTTGCTTGCAGCAGGATCCACAGGAAGGAAGTCTTTGAACCAAGAGATCTCAGGGTCTGGATTTCCTCCAGCTGCGCACAGCATGGTGGCAGTGCGAGCCTTCTCCACCACCTTCAGTTGAGGTCCCATGTCAATAGTCGGGAACCCAGACGGCAGCTGGTCCTCTGCAAACAGAGTGACTTGTGCATTAGGACTCGCTCTGCTTACCTCTGAGGATCTCTCTGTACAGCTTTCTCCTGACTTCCAGGTTAGCTGGGACTCATAATGCACTTCTCTTTCCCACCCCTGACTTCTAAGCACAAGCCCTCCCAAATGAAGAGTCAGAGTCCTAGGTCCCTTTGGGCAAGGCAGGGGCTGCAGGAGGGACCATACCACCACATCCCTGCTGGGGAGTTGCCAAGTCTGGAAGCACAGACTGAAGATGTCAGCACTTATCTCTCTAGGTCCTGGGAAGAACAGAGATCAATGCTCTGCTGGCTGCAGCAAAGTGCTACATGGATGTGGGGTGGGGGCAGCAAGGGAACTAAAGTTCCCAAAGCAGCAGCAGCAGCAACCCCACCAGAGGCTGTGCTTGTCTAGCCTCCACTTCCTTGTCAGCACACACGATAGCTCTCCTTGGCCTGCATCCCTTCAGCGATACCATGTGGCAGAACCTTAGGTCTCTGACCCTGGGCCCTGCCCTACCAATGACCTAACTCTAGTCTTGCCTCTGACCAGTCTCTACTGCAGCCATGACCCCTGGCCTTTCTTACTCATTCCTGACCCCAAGAACCGGGATAAGGCCTAAGGGCCATGTCTGAGTATGAGCAGGCTAAGAAGACAAACAAAAAATTAAAACAACAATAACAACAACAAAAATCCAACCCTCCCGATATTTTCTAGAGTTGGCAACTCACAAAGGAAATCATTTCCACTTGACCCATTCTCTCCTGCCATACGTTTCTGAAGCAGTCCCCATGAGCTGACACAAAGCTGCCTGATCCCCACCTCTCAGAAGCACCAGGAGGTGGGAAGACAGGCCCTGGAACAGTGTAGACCATGTGGGACTGACATCTCTACCACTACCTACCACCTCTAGGGCCTGTGCATGTTCTTTTCTCACTGATGCTTGCTCTATCTACTAGGTTTAGGTGTCCACCTTGTAAAGATACCTTGAAGACTACATCAGAAAAAGAATCCAGGGTGCTGTGGAGTATCTGACACAGAACAGGCACCTAGTAACTATTAGAAGTTATAATTAACCAGGCTTGAGCCACTGGGGCACTATAGCCTGGGTCCCCCTTTCCCATTCTAGGCTGATAACAAGTCTTTCCTATTGGAACAAAACCATCAAGTGTTTTCCAGAACTCAACAGTGCCTCTCCTCCTCCCAAGCTTGGGTCTGGGCACAGAGCATGTCTGCCCTTTGGCCGTGGGAGGTGGGGGAGGGGAGAGACAGACACCACTCTGCTCTTTCCTCTCCCATGCCCAGCACAGGTTAGTGTGTAGGGACATTTGCTGCGCCCAGGCTCCCATGCCAGGAAGACTTAGCCTCAGAGGGTGAAAAGTAAAGGGCAGGGAGACAGCACCTGCTTTTCCTGCCTACTCTGGCAACCTAAGAGGAACACTTAGGGGCACAGATGAGATAAAGCTGGAGGAGTCACAGCAGGCAGAGGAACCCCAGTAAAGTTGCAACTTCTGGGGACATCCTAGAAGAGTATTTGGCTGGGGTTATAGGAGAACACTCATTATGGCCCTGAATCCCTGCCTTGGCCAGGAATTGGCTGTACACTTCCCTGTTCGCAGCCCTATAAATTCCAATGGAAACCCTGGGTCTTGTTGTCTATAAGTATGATCCCTCAGCACCCAGACTCTCAACTGATTCTTGAAAGGATCATACGAAACAGCAGCAGGAGAACGGAAAGAAGAAATGAGGACTGCAGATGCACAGCTTCCTTGGCCTGCTACCACTTGGAAGATAAGAGCAAGACCTGAGGCCTAGGGCATCCTCCCCAAACCCCTCCTAGCAGTGGGGATGCTCAAGGCATGGGGTGCAAGATGAGGGGTGGCTAGGTCCTACCAGAGTCAGAGCCCAGGAGTTATCTAGTCTCTATGGCCTACGTGCAAAGTACTGATCAAGAATGAAAGCAGTACAAATGCTTGCAGCCCAGTGTCCCAGGGATCTACTCTGAATTCTTGACACGGGGAAGGTCTTTGGGACCTATGCCAAATTAAGGACAATTAATTTTCCTCCCTCAATTATCACACCCTCAAATGGCTCCGTCCTTGGCTCAGAGCGTCCCTCAGGCACCAAAGCCAAAGCCTAAAACCAGTGAGTGTAAAGAACTGTCTACTGAACAGCAGGACCCAAAAACCAGTCCCTGGTGCCAGCTAGGCTCCAATCAGTGCTGGGAGGGCCGCTTCTTAGCCCACTCCAGGACGGGAAGTCAGCCCCAGAGGGCTGACCTGCTGCAACTGCTTCCTCCTCTCCCACCTGGGAGTCTTCAGCACACACCTATCAGTCAAGGACAACAGACATTCCCCAGATGCCTATGTAGTGACTGGCCCCATATGATCCAGTATGACTGGCCCCCCTGCCACCTTCACACACACACACACACACACACACACGTATCACCAGAGCTGAGTCTATAGTAGTCTGAACCACTCAGGTTAATGACCAAGGCAAATTTCTCAAGAGGATGCACGCTACCCTGTCACTTCCACCCCATCAGCAACTGAGAAAACAGGCCTCTGGACACAGGGATAAAAGGTTCCAAGCATGAAGCACTCATTCTACTGCAGGTACTCTCTAACAGCTTTACAAAATGACAATCTTTACCAAAACCCTATGAGGCATATGAGCAAATGGGGACTTGGCAGAAATCTGGAAACCCGCCCAAGGTCACTCAGTTAAATTGGAGGTGGGGCTTGGAGGAAAGCAGGTGGTAAGACCCTGGTGCTTCAGACTAGAAGGCACAAAAAGGTGGGCAGGGCAGGGGACCGGAGGGGCGTCCCTGGGAAGAGCCACGCCCTTCCCCCCTCTCCCCGCCCTCAACTGGCTTCCGGCTACGGGCCCTACTGCAGACCCCCCCATGTACACACGCCCCTTCGTTTTCAGGTGCTGTAAAGGAAGCCCAATGCTCCCCACATGTGGACACCCCTGGCACACGCCTGTGTTCCATAAGGGGAATGCACGGGTTACGCTATAGCCCCTCCAAACACGTCCTGTCAGCATAGGGGCTGCCGGCGTGGGAGGCCCCTCCCCCCTCCAGGCCACCCGGTAACCATGGCGACGGCAAAGAGGCGGGTGCCACGGTGGAAGGGCTGCGCGCGCTAGTGTCCGAGCGGGTGCGCGCCTCCGCGTCCAAGTTCTACTGGGCGTCGCCCTTCCCGCCCCCTCCTAGGCGGAGCAGCCGCGCCCCCTCCCTGGACCCTGCTGCTCAGTTGGGGGGGCTCTCCCCCTTAGGCACTCCAGCTCCACCAACGCAGCGCACCCAGCTCCCGCCTGCTAGGGTCCAGAACAGTGCAGGAGGCTGCAAGTTGCCTCTGCATACACAGTCCGCAGTGTCCGCCAGGTCCTCCACTGTACTGGAGTTCCCAAAGCAGAAAGAGAAGCTCATTGGCTTTGGGGGACTTTGGACAGCCTGGATAACCTCTACACATAAATAGCAAACACAATCGAAAGTCTGCCCCACCAGCACATATGTGTGCACCTAGAGTGAGCATCCAAGTGTTCATGAATGGCTCCTGCAACCAACTGGCCCTTCAGATACTGTGGTTGGGAGACCTGACCCCTTCCCTGGAGAGGTCCTGTTGTCTCAAAGCTCAGAGATGACAGGGCATGTGGGAGGGCGTGTCTAAGGGGTGGGGTGAGGAGGATACACACAACAGGGACAGGGAGCATGGTTGATGTCCCTCAGCAGTAGAGCTAATTACAGAGACTCCACCTCTCATCTGCTATCTTGGTGACTTCCTGGAGGAAGGAGGACCGAGAATGATCATGCAAAGCAGAAAGCTTTCCTGCACACTGCCTGAGTAAAGACTATAGCGAGGATGGAGGAACACTAAATAGCAAGGTGAGTCTGGGGTATGTATCGGAGTTCTGATAGCCGAGGACAGGGCAGGGGTGGGTGGGAAGTTTAGACCAAACAGGCTGCAATAACTGGGGGAGGGAGGCTGCTGAAGGCCCCTAGAGAACATACACAGGTCTCTTTGTCCAGAGAAGCCTGGGATGCCTGGGGCGGAGTCTGGGCCAGAGGCAGGGGGCTGCACCAGGAAAGCTAACAGATGGAGATGCCATAGAGGGGAGGTGGTGGCAGTAGGGGCGAGCACCCACCGTCTGTCAGTGAGACCTCTTCACCCGTGTTTACCCAGCTTCAAGGCATCTCTGAATACAGGCACATATGCATGAACATATCCTCGCTCCCTGGGGTGGCACCGTCTGTGAGGCTGACCCCTCCTCTATGCATGAGTGTATCACCCTGTCCCTGAACACACAGACACCTTAGAAACATGCACAGCCAGGGACCTAGAGAACTACATGGAGAAAGAGACAGGTGCAAAAATAGAAACCTACATGTGCCTGTGGAGGGGCATCTGCAGTGACAAGCACCTGTGGAAATAGACTCCTGCAGGCAGATCCAGAGGCGGCATGCACAGAGGTGTGGGAACACCAGTGTGAGGACATGCAAAGTCAGACACACATATGAAGAGACATGCGCACCTGGAGACACAGTAAGACCAAACCCACAAAGGAACCTCTGTGGGTGGCCAGGCCCCACCCTGCCCTTTGGCACTCCAAGGAAGCCCAGGGCCACCTCAGTCCAGTCCCTAGACCAGCTCCATCCTCAGCAAAAACAGGGTCAAGACAGAGCCCTCCCAAACCTGAGCTCTCACGCTCAGTGCCCCACACCCGGGCTCCCAGGCAGTAAGGGGGGCCTGAGGGGCCTCAGGGCCCATCTCCCTTCGCAGCTTTCAGTCTCGACTTTCAGCTGTTTTTCCAAGAGAAAACTCCCACCTCTTCCAGCACTCAGATTTCATCAAACTTGGCATCTTAAAAGCCTGTTTTGTTTTTGAGTCTGAGCTGTTTGGGGCCTGTCGGCAGCCACGGCCTCCCCCTCACAGTAATCCCCCCTCCCCTGGGTTTCCCTGGCACTCCACATGGTCCTACCCAACCTGGCAGGTGAGGCTTCCCCACCAGGCGGACTCAGTGGACCCAAAAGCCATTGCCTGGTCCCCACACTCTAGGCTCTGGCTCATGCTGGGCTCTTCCTCCTGAGGTTCCTCTATTCCAGGTCTGCTCCAGGAATTTTCTTTTTAACCATTTACCTCTCTAGGTTCAGACCTTGCTCCCAGTCACTTCAGACCACTGACAGCCTCCCACTCGCTCTTCAGCCCCCTGCAGCCCTGCTGCCACCCCTGAGGCTTCGGGAAGCCTGCTCGCCAAGGTCAGTGCCAACTGCGGTGCTAAATCCAAAGGACACGGCCCAGTACTCACCTTGCTTGGCTTCTCCTTTACACTCTTCCATTGCCTCCCCTGCCCGGGCTTCCCCCTTAGCTCTCAGGAACCTCCTCCCAACAGTGAAAGCCAGTTCCTGGGTATCCTTTTGGCTTGGCTTCTTGGCTCTCACGATTCCATCTCCAGCTGCCCCTCAACAGTGCCAGGCAAACCTATACTAGGCCTCCTTGGATGCCTGCACACACCTGACTTGACAGATTTCAAATTAGACTTATCAATTCACTTCCTCAGACCTGGGTCTCTTCCTATATAGGTAGAAAATTGGTCCCGCTGTCTACCAGCCTTGAACCAGGAACCCAGAGCCAACCACCTCTGAGGTTTCACGGGCAGCTGGGCCAGATGTTACCCGGCATGCTCTTGATCTACCTCCCTTCCTCTGTTCACAACAAGGTTCGGGGAGATGCTAGCTTTTGCTAGCTAGACTGACTACACCTACCTCTCACTGATACACTTCCACCCTACTTTGCATCAACAAGGACTTCTCTGAAGCATGAATCTGCCCTTAGTAAGCCCTTCTCTCCCCTGGCAACCAGGGTGAGAAGGGTACCTTTCCAAGGATGAAGAATATACATTCGGGGGCATCTAAGACCTCCAACTTTGAGAGCTATTCCTAGCACTGCTGGTTCAGCCCACAATCATAAGCCAGGGGAAAGGGCAAAAAGCACAAAGCAGACCAGACAGACACCTGTGAGCACAGGGGTGGAGAGCCTAGGTGGCTACAGGGAAAGTGTTCCGTGTCCACAGCTAACAGAAGAGGACTCCATTCAAAAAGGAGTTCACTGAGGTCTTTGGAGGCTATCAGAACTGGGGAAATGAGAGGACTCCAGGAACCAAGGAACCCTGTGTCTGACCTTCTAGCTGCCACTATGGCCCCATTCCAGAAGTGCCTTTCTACCCAAGAATATGTTGAGTCTGAACCTCCAAAATCTGGCTATAGTACTTAATGTCTTCATGGTTCTGAGATTTATTGTGGTCACAGGAAATGGAGGTTAGGTCCCAAAGGCCGCTGGAGCAGAGGCATGTCAGTGTCATTACTGCAAGGGGAGAACGGGGGTTGCCTAGAATTCTAGGTTTGAGACTTCCTTTAGTAGCTCTTCACCCTAATCTTTCCACCACGAGTGAAAGGTTTATGGTAGGAAAAAAGATGGGGCAGGGAAAAATGATCCCTAGGAAAACACACTCATCCTGCCCAGCCTAGGCAGGACACCTCTGGACAGGGTCATAGGTGGCTCATCATCAGCCTTTTCCCCTGGAGCTATTTCCAAAGATTCTATGTGTGTGTTGGGTGTGTGTGTGTGTGTGTGTGTGTGTGTGTGTGTGTGTGTATGAGTGTTTGTCTCAAGAAGTTATCTATTACCCTAAAGCCTCAGAACTCATGAGGGTGAGAGTAAGTGCAGAACCCATGATCCAGTGTTACAGCGAAATACCCTCAACTCTGGCCATTGCCTCATAGCCTGCTCTCCAGGTGGGCCAAGTGGCATAGGTGGTGCAGTCTGGTCCACTTAGCAGACACAGAGGCCAAGATGGAAGCAGGTGGAAGGACAAGTGGGGTAGGTGGGGGGTGGGGAAGACAGGAGAGGTCCTAAATCCTCCTAAGGCCAGGTACAGTCAGGACTCCTAGTGTGCCCTCTTCCTGGCTTGGTTACAGAGAAGCTGCTGAGGTATGACTGCAGCGGATACCAACAATACTTTAACCCCATCATGTTGTCCAGCATCCATCACTGTCCAGCTGTTCTGAGTAACTAACTCTGTAGGGTCTCAGAAACAACGAATCTGAATTCAGCACCTGACTTCTCACCAGCACCAGACTGACCTTATACATCCAGCTCAGACTGCTGACTCTTGCTGTTCACAAAACTAAGGTATACCACCTGCTGTAAACCTGCATCACACACATACACCACACACCACCTGCTGTACGTATCCCACAATCCAGATATTGCCTGCTGTGCACATGTGCATGTGTACACATCCTACTACTGCACAGAGCCCATAAAGTACACACCACCTGCTTACTCATCATGCCCCTCCCCAACTGCCTGAGGCACACAGTGCACCCTGCAACACAACTTCTTTTTGTGTGAAGAGGCACACTCCTGGTACACACAACGCTTCACACATGCTCACACCATTGTAAATACATCATCTTCTATGTCCATGAAATGACAAACATTCAGCTCTTGAGCCTGGCCCCCCAGGACAAGTCAGAAACAGTCTATTCCTACTCCACTGCCTCTTTTTCCCATATTCCTTTGATCATTCTGTGTCCCTTTCAGAACTTACCCAGTCACTAGGGCTCCACCACACCTTTGGCTGTCTAGCCTCCTCCCTGAGGTTTTCCCCAACCACGGTTCTGCCTGGCCAGGACTCTGCAACCCCTGGGGACTCTAGTGACCTCCAAACTGAGCTCAACACCCTCACTATCCCCCTCCACCTCTGAAGGGAATGCCCAGAATCAAGGCCTTACTCCCTTCCCCCACCCCTCCCCTCCCTTGTGAGGGAAAATGTCAGATTCCCTGTCTCAGTGGCGGCAGCGGGCGGGTTGGAGGGGGAATGATTCAGCCACCGCCTCAAGAGTGCGGAGCGAGAAGAGCTTTTCCTGCCATTACCCGGCGAGGGAGAGGCTGGCGCACTAATGGCTTCAATTACCACTCAGACAGGAACGCCGGGCGGCAGGGCCCTGGTACTCATCATAGCCCAGGACAGGACAGGCCCACCCCCAGCCAGCTTGTGCTGGACACCCCACCTTGTACCCTGACAGGGATGTTGGCACATCGGCTGGTCATCCCAGCACAGTGGGCTAGGTCTCACACAGGCTGCACCAGAAGCACAGTCTTGCTCCAGGAGTGGCAGAGTATGGAGAGTCATGAGGGACCTGGCATGGCAGTGTCCCAGAGGCTGCAGTGAGTGGACTGAGCTAGGCCTAGGTTGGTATGAGGCAAGGGCAGAGGACCCTGAAGGAAGTATACTACTGGGGTTTCCTTTTGAAGATACCCTACTCCTGCACCTGGACCAGGCTCCCCAGGCATTTTCCAGGTACTACCCAAAGCACCCATCTCTTGATGCACAGACTTACATGCCTGTGTTTAGAGGGCACATGTAGTGTGAGACATGACTAAGGCATTCGGGCACTATTTTCCAGACCCACTATTATCTCTCACTACTAAGATTTTATGGTGATCTCACAAAAATGGCCCCAGCTCTCTCCTCGTGTCAACCCCAGAGCTCCAAGAAAGCCATCTTTTCACCTATTGCAGGCAAGCACCCAGCTTTCCTGCACCCCCTCAACCCCTAGCCAGAAAGAACAGGGAGGAAATGAGGCAGGGTTGCTTTAGGCTGCCTCTCTGAGGTCCCATCCCCTGTGACATTCCTTTCTGCCAAGCCTTAAGCTGGTCAAGGTTACAAAGACAACAGGACAAGTCAGCACTTTGCTTTGCTGGTGCAATGTCTCAGGAGCAGGAGGGGCCGTGAGGCCCACAATTCCAACCCGTCTATTGTATAAGGGACCTGTCTCACACTTCACCAGACATCTTCCAGGCCCCAGAGGCATCAACATATGTCCTGAAGCTCAGGACTGGAGATAAATGTATGTGTCTAATACTGGGATCCATTCCCAACACCACACAAGAAAGAATAACCTCTAATCCATGAAAAAGTAAAACAAAACAAAAAAACCTCTTGACCAGGAAGGCTGTTTCTAATGGCAACCCTCTAGTATGAGTGTATGAGTTCTCTTCCCCAGGCCTTGAGAGACCCTTTAAAGGGTAAAGTTGACAGGGCAGTGGGATGTCTTGGAGGAATTAGCTCTCCATTCTCACAAGGAGACTACTCCCCAGCCTGAACGCCTCAGAAGATGCCCACCATGATAGGGATTATATCGTTCCAGTCTTTTAGACTCTATTCAAATACAAGGCAGGGTACATGACTGTCAGGCCAACGGGTGGAAGTTTGGGGCAGAAATCCTTTCTCCTGGGTCACAAACTGGAGGTCAGAAATGACCAGAAGGAACCTCTGAGCCAGTAATTTCAGCTCGGTGCTGGTTGTCTGACTCCCTGTCCCCAAAGGGAATGGGTAATGGGGCTAGCACAACCCAGATGACACCAAACAGCAGCAGCTAAGGTGTCTAAGCTTCAGAATGGACTTTGAGATCCTGGGATGTAGCTAAAGCTGACACTCGCTTGGACAGTGGGTACGATGTCCTGGATCCTGGATGGAACAAACGAGGCCCAGAGTCCCTGTCTTAACCATTTTCAACTATGGCCCCTCTACAGGGGAGGGCCTAACACAGCCATTGATTCACACAAGACACACAGATGCAAGAATTATTGAATGGATGTATGTGTGAACACATAAAGCCAAAGCGTAAAAATGGCCAATGTGAAAAGATGTTCAACTGCTCTTGTAATCAAAGAAATGCAAATTAAATTGAGATGCCATTTTTTGCCTATTAACTTGGCAAAGCTTTTTTTTTTTTAATGGTAATTTCTACTGCTGGTGAAGATGTGCAGAGAAGAGGCCCTCTATGCCCTCCCTAGTAAGAATATAAACGGATACAATCTTCTAGCAATATTGAAGCCTTTAAAATGCAGGTACCCGTTGACTTAGCAATTCTATTCCATGAACCTAGAATCAGGAAATGATCAGCAAAGCGACAGTATCTTCATGCACACATGTGACACCTTACTTATAAAGGCTGAAAGCTGAGAACATATGCACCCAACAAAAAGGGAACAGCTAAATAAATTAGGGTGCTTCCACGTGACAGCTTACCCACAGCCATTAAAAATAACGATGCAGAAGAATATTTAATGGCAAGGAAAGTCTTCACAATATATATATTTTTTTAAGCAAGAGCTGGGGAGATGGCTCAGTAACAGACCTGCTGAGCAATCATGAAGACCTGAATTCGGTTTCCTAGCACTCATGGAGGAAGATGGGTATGGAAGTGAGTGTCTGGAACCCCAATACTGGGGAGGCAGGTAGAGATAGGTAGATTCTTAGAGCTCGCTGGCCACTGGGGTAGGTGAGCTCCAGGTTCAGCGAGTAAGCCTATCTGAAAAGCCCTGGGTTTGCCTCTAGCTGGGGGAAAAAACCCCAAAGGCACGGAACAGTGTGTGATCACTATTCTGTTTATATATATTAATACTAATATACATACATGTATACAAAACATACACACAGAAAATGGGCCACCAAGAAATATCCAAGAGCACTAGGGGTAGGATAATAAGAGATTATTATTTCTCCCTATACACTATCCTATGCTTCTCAAATTTTAAACAGTGAACAGATATCGGTATTGCATTTAAAAATGAAAGCAACAATCAATACGGTATTTTGAAAATGCACATTCAGATTCATGTATCCATTGTGGTCAAGGTTTAATCATGTCACTTCCCACCCTATTTGTGGCTTTCTATGTCCTCAGCCTGATCCTCCAGCCTCACTGAATTACTCTCCCCCTCCTCTCCGTGTTCTCCACTCTCCAGCCGCCACTTGAAAAGCCCCAAATTGACCACTCAGAGTTCTGGAAGCTCTGCTCCCCTTTTATACCCTGGGCCTTGGCGAAGACCTAGAAGCAAAGTGTCCACGTTCCTTACAGAATTTACTGGATACTGACTGAAGGCAGCATGTATCAAGTGACATTCTGGGCTTAAAGGCAGTTCAAGCAATGTGAATGAATAAATGAATGAATGAGCCACCAAATGAGAAACACTAAAATTCACATGGAAAGCCCAGCTCCATCTCCTTGATCAGGGTACCAGGAGTACATTGCCACCAACCGCCAGGCTTCACTGCCACTGTCATATAACCCCAGTGCCACACCTCCAGCCTGACCCAGACCCAAGGAAGCAATGACCCAGCACAGCAGGAGATCACACAGCTGCCAAGCTCATTGCTGGCTTCAACACAGACCAGTGACCTTGGCCTGTTGAGCACTGACTCTCAGCCATCCCAGGACGGCCAGTCCTGGTCACCTCAATCTACCTGGCCACCGTGCCATGTCTCTCTTGGTACATACCTTCAAGCACTGACAGCTTGGCACTTGTATTGATCTCTCCGAGACTGTTCGTGGCTGTGCACTCATAGATGGCTTCGTCCCGCTGCACTCGTAATGGCTGGATCCGCAGCACTGACCCTGCTCCATCGTCAAACTCAATTACCTGTCACAGGACAGATGTGGTCACAGCCTGTTAGGGGTGTGGGGATCTACTATAGTTTTCCTTACATCCCCAAAAGGCCCTTGAGGGAGACTAAGAAGAACAAGAGGAAGACCACACAGAGAGATCAGGCCAACCCTAAAGCCTGCCCAGCCCTCCCAGGCAGTCCAGGACGAACCTCAAAGCGCTGGGAGCTGACTTTCTTCCCCTTCTTCATCCACGTGATTCGAGGCTTGGGTTCCCCTGTGGCTTGGCACACGAAGGAGGCTACCCCTCCTGACAGTCCAATCTGGTCCTCGGGGACCTTAACAAAGACGGGTTTGCCTGGAAGAGACAGAGACATTAAATCAAGTGGCAAGATCACATCAGGCATGGCCAATGCTACAGGTAGCAGGCCTTGGGGATGAGGGGGCAAGAAAGACTTAGAGAAAACAGTAATAACACCTAACTTTTATACAGTGCTTAATAAGTGCCGAGCCCTGTTCAGAGCGGAACCCCTGCAACTCTTTGAAGCCGAGGAGGTGGGTGCTATAATTACTGTTTACAGAGAAGAAATCAAGGTGTGGGGAGGTCAAGAGATTTGTCTGACAGGACACAGCTGGTCAAGACGGAGTCTGGAGTTGGGCTCTGCCTCTGTTTGTCTCTGGCTCTTGGTCATTCCAAGCTCCAGGAATAATAAAAACCAAAAAGGGTACTGGAGAACTGCTTTCTGGGAAGAGCCCCAGACTCTCCTAGAGACTTTCTATCTACCCCAAGCCTTAGGCAGACCCGGAGGACTCCTCCTTTTCCCTACCCCTACATTCCAACAGCCCCAAAGGCCTGGACATTCCAGCTCCTGAGAGGCTCTGGATGGCTTCCCAGAGGGATGCTTTCCTGTAACTCCCTGCTCCCACCCCTGCCCCCACAGGCTTGGCAACTGCCTTCCCACAGCATGGGCAGCTCCTGAGTTCCTACTCCTGAGGAGGAGAACAGGGGTTCAGCCAAGGCCCTGTCATACTCTGGTTTACATGCCAGGGCTGACCCAGAGCCTCTTATCCCTCCATGTCCCACCACCCAGGGTCAGAAGCCCCAAGAAACCTGGCTCATTGAGACATAGCAATGCCTCGTTAATCCTGACAGTGGATCCATTTCCTATTAATCAATTCAATGCACAGTTCCAGGAAAGCCAGTACCTTGGGAACTGGCCCTTCAGATGACCTACTTGTTGCTCATGAGTTCAGGCTTAGTCTGGGCCCTGGCAGAAAAGTACCCACTGTGCACCAGGTACTTTGTCACTTCTTGCATAATCAGTGTCTCCATTTTATAGGCTGAAGGGCCAAGTCACATGCCCAGAGTCACACAGCCAGTGAGTATGACACATTTAGGACCCAAATTTAGGCCCATCAGAGTCCAAAACACCTGACACAAAAAGTTCACGAAAGACAGGGGATCTTGTCAAAGAGAACAGCCAGTGGTCGAAAAAGTCAGACAAAAGAAGCAGAGGAGTGACCGAGGTGAGGGAGGGGCACAGGTGACTCTTACGCATGCTGTGACTAGGAAAGAGATGCCAACTGGAAGGCTTGTAAATTCTTGGGAGTTTTATCTGTATTTATATATACATATCTGCTTGTCTGTATGCGCACCACATGCATGCAATGCCCACAGTGGCCAGAAGGGGGCATTAGATCTTCTAGAACTGGAAGTGGCTGTGAACTGCCTGATGTGGGTGCTGGGAAGCAAACCCAGGTCTACAAGATCACTTGCTGCAAGCTCTCTTGACTACTGAGCCAGCTCTCTAGCAACAATTCTGGTTTTTTGGTTTTGGTTTGGTTTGGTTTTTATGGCAGGCCTTCACCCAGGGCAGGGAGTCACTTGTTAGTGTCGCCAGTCCTTTGGGTCAGTAGGTCCATAATCCCCCTCATTTTAGGGACAGGGAAACACATGCAAGTGGTGAAAGGATCAAGGACCAAAGAGTCAGTGTCCTGGGGTAGAGCTGGGCTTCAACCTACATTCTAAATCCTAAACTCACTTAAATACCTGTGTCCTCCCCAGGAAGGGAACTTGGGACCCACCACAATCTGTTCCTAGGGACTAGGCTGAGAAACTCAGGGGGACCAGTGCAGGAGCGAGAAAGTCATGCAGGTGACCCAAAGTTCTAAACTCCTTTCTGCCTCTACCGCCCCCAACTGCCTCTGCAGAGAGGCGTGGATCTTTCCTAGTTTGTAGAATTTACAGAGCCTGTCACTGTTGCCTATACTTGCCTGACAAGAGGCCACCTCCAGGGTCTACTGAGGGCATCTTTTAATCCCTCCCCCACCCCAGTAGCTTCCAGTTAACCATCTGCACCGCCACCACCTCATATGCCATTTTTCCTCCATGGGACAACTGGCTGGCTGAAGAGGCTGATGGCTCTGCCTCTGTCACCCCTACCCCACCTCCTCTATTCTCTATTCTGAAGCCAGAGAACAAGCCTCCCCCTGATCAAATCTCTCCAAAGGCCTCCCACTGCTCTTTACAAAGAGTAAAGCTCCTATCACTCCTATCACTGGCAGAGACAAAGCTCTGCCAGGTCTGACCCAACCATTCTCCCTAGAGTCCTGGCTTTAGAGCCCTGAATAAGCAATGCTGCCGGCTGCCTCAGGGCCTTTGCGTAAGCTGCACCTTCTGCTAAGAGCCTCTTAGACTACCCCTTACCCACTAACTTCCTAAGTCACCTTCGAACATCATCATCTCAGAAAACCACCCCCTATCCCTACCCCTGCACCCCCCCCTTAACTTAGTCCATGATTTTAAGTTTTCTCTGCCTCCCACAGTATGCTCAGAGTTTTGGCGTGCACGTGAGGTTGCAACCTTCCCACCTTTTTGGTGTCTAATAGTTGCTTCCCAAACAGACCATAACCCTGGGCAGAGCAGACTCCATGTCTGTCCTGTCTTCTGCCCTGTCCCACTGTCTGACCCAGTTCCTGACGCGCAGGGGTGCAGAACAGAGGAAGAAGAGGGCAGAGGAAGGAATGTGAGAACAGGGTAGAAGACTGGGGCCTCACATACTCCTTCCCTCTAGGCAAGAGAGAAACCCAAGGAATAAGTGCCCCTCCAGGTCCTGCCTCAACGTGTCTGCAGTGAAACCAGAGACTGGAACCTGAAGAACCAGAAAGACTAGGAGTGTGCTGGGGTGGGGTGGGGTGGGGCCTCCCGAGCCAAACAAAGAGCAGAGGCTGGGCAGGAGAGTCAGGTAGATCATGAGCAGCCAGGAGGAACAAGCCTGGAAGCTGTGTGGGGGCTGGACTGTGCCTGAGGCCTGGGGCCATCAGGGAGGTGGAACTACTTACTCTCCCTCAGAGGCTGGAGAAGAGCCAGGGTGCTGCCCAGGATCAGGCTGGCAGGCTGGCAGTGCTTCTCCAGTCCCAGGCTACCTACGACTGGGGCTCTTTCTGTGCCCAGGCCTTGCCTTGCTTTCTACTGAGGGGACCCTCACAGAGGCCTAGGCCACCTGGCTCTTCCTCACTCCAGAGCCCTAGCTAGACTTGGATCCTCCTGTTCCTCAGGAGACTTTCAGAGACCACAGTCAAATCTTGTCTCTATACCGTCTCCCCAGATTTGCTCCCACTAGCCCCTCCAGATTCACCCCTTTCCTTTTCAACAAGTATCCTGTTTTGTACTTGCCAGAGGTCAAGCACTATGCAGAGAACTTAGCTTGGGCCCTGGTGTACGTACCCACCATCCAGGCCTGCCTCTGTGTATACCCTGTATCCCTTATTAGCCCCTCTTTCAGGCTGGGGAAGCCTAACCCATGCCCCACCGCCAGCTGGGGTGGCAGGGAGGCAGGTAAAGCCAGGCACTGTGCCCATTCTGCCCTGGGCCTTATTAGCTGGTGCTGTGTGTGTGTGTGGTATATAAATGTGTGTGCATACGTGCCATGGTGCACATGTGGAGGTCAGATGACAACTTGGGGAGCCAGTTCCCCCCTTCCACTATGTAGGTTCCAGAGACAAAATAAAATGGCCTGGTGATGAGTGCCTTCACTTGCTGAGCCATCTTGTTGGTCTATGAGCAAAACTTCTGAACCAGAAAACAGGGTGTCATCTGAACAAGAAAGGAACAGCTTTGTGCCACAGTTACCTGCTGTGTCACCCAGCCATGTGAGCAGCTACTCACAGTACCCTGGACCATCCTTTGAACGTCAACAGCTGACCCTGTACATGAGAGGAAGTTATCAAAGAGAGGGGCTGGCTTGGGCTAGAGGGAGCACACCCCCCGGAGACATGCAGACATGCAACTCCAGAGACAGCTAAACTGGGCCACCTCCAAGGCTCCTCCACAGGGAGACTGATTGCTATTTTGTGCCTCCCCTGAGGGGTACATATACACAGGCACATAAACAGTGTTGCACACGGAGGAAGAAGCACACACAGCAGTTTAGGACCACAAGGGCAGGGGAGCTGCTGGAGAGGTGATTTCCCAGATCCTGAGTGGCTCTGAGCTGGGGACTCAGTTAATGAGCTCCTGTGACTGTTTCTGGCAATCTTCCCCAGCCCTGTCCACTCAAGGGCAATCCTAGCTCCAGGAGGCACTCCAACAGGGGGAGAACCTAATAGGTGCCAGGTGCCTTGCCCATGTGACCTCGGTTAACCTTTACAGGTAGGAGTGATTACTCCTGTTGTGCAATAGGAAAACAGGCTAAGAGAAAGCACTTGTGCCGGAAGCTCCAGAGGGCAGGGTCTAGACAAGTCACCCATAAGCATGGGGTGTGTGTGTGTGTGTGTGTGTGTGTGTGTGTGTGTGTGTGTGCGCGCCATGTTCCAAGGCAGGGGCTTTGGAGGAGGGGACACAGTCTTCAGTCTCTTGCATCTCTGCTTCATACCACCTACCCCTTCAGCTACCAAGCTCAGCTTTAATGCCTGTAAATAACCTGGTCATAACCAGGATCCAACGTGCACCTGGTCTGGGGGGAATCCTGTCGCTGGCCTGTGCTGTCTTCAGGCCTCACTCTGGCTTTCTCATAAGCTCGTAAGGCCAGCGGTATGACTTTCTTTCTGCCAGTCTCATTTCTTCATTGGGCAATACTCTATGTTAGCAAATGCCCACTCATCTTCAGGGGCCCTCTATTCCAGGAAGCCTCTCAAGATACTCAGGTTACTGCCTGTGCCAGCACTGCCCCAACCTGCCCCCGCTGTTCTGTTGGCTCACAGACTTGTGCCCAGCTCAGTGGGTTCTCTCTTATGATGGGTCTGGGTGTATTCTTTCTCTCCTAGCACCTACTACACGTGATCAGCAGAAACCTCTGCCTGAGGGCTGGATCAAGACCACTTCTATGCCCACATCCATATACCCTCCCTCCCAAGAAGGCACAAATCTCTGGGTTGGGGAGATGAGCTGAGGGAGGCCCCAGAGGTGTGCGTGCATGCAAGCAAGCATCCCTTTATCCCCAGGTTTCCACTGGCGCTGACTAGGCATCAACTCTAGGCCTCCAGGCTAACTCTTGGTAGCTGCTTCTCTCCACTCCCCTCTGAGGCCAGGGCCCCCATTCATTTGTCTCGTTAAGAGGCCTATAGAAACGCATTTGTCCGCTCTGCGCTTCACTGCTCTGGTCGTCAATTCTCTGGGGGCACCCGCCCTGCCTTCTGCAGCAGCCCTGTCGGTGTCTGGCTGCTTGCCCCTAGTGAGAAGTCTTGCAAGTTCAGTCCAAGCCTGGCCATGATGGGGAGGGAGATTCAAAAAATGAGAGTAATTTAAAGATAGGCTGGGAGGGCAGACCCTGGCCCCTGAGGTTGGCTTACCACAGCCCCTAGCTGATGGCTCTTGGCCTGGGACGGGGCCCAAGTCACAGCACTTGGGGGTCCACCCTTAGCAGAGGCAGGGTCTCAACCTCTTCACCTGGTTCCCACCTTCAAGTCCCTGTTTGGTCTCTGTAACCAAATTACTAAGGAGCCAGCAGGAAGATTCCTGGAGATCTGCCCCCAAAGCAGCTCCCCTCACTCCTCCAGACTCATGTCGCTCAGGACTGCCTTCCCCTTTTATTTACTCACCAACTCCCTCCAGACCCTGAGCTGGGGATGTCTAAACTCCCAGGACTCCCAGCCTGCAGGGGCAGACAGACCAAGGGCAAAACGCCACAAGAGCAAGCTATGAGGACTGCAGAGGACCAGAGCACGACCCACACTGCTACAGGAAGTAGTGACAGTTGAGTCAGATCTGGTCATGTAAAGGAAGGGAACACCCCCCCCCCCCTTGTTTGTATTTGGAGACAGTCATGTAGCCCAGGCTTGTCTCCAACTTACTATGTAGCCAAGATCCTCTAAATTCTTAATCCTCCTGCTTCCACCTCTCAAAGGCTAGGAATACAGGCCTGTGTCATCACACCTGACTGGGAAAGAGGAAACAGAAAGCATGACGGTAGGCCTGGTCACAGGGAGCTCTGTGCAGCGGAAAGGAGAGAGCTCAGCAGATTCGGGGGAAGAGAGACAGTGAAGGGTAGGGTAGCAGAGAGTCAGACACTAAAGCTGACCCTGCAGGCTTGGGGAGCAAAGGGGCGCAACCTGACTCCCACTGTGGAATAGAGAATGGGTTCAGAGGGAAGGGACTGGAGGCAGGGAGACCATCAGAAGGTTTCCTAATCCACACTCAAACTCAAGCAGAAGCCGAAGAAGGCTTGGCAGGAGGGGGTGGGGAGAGCCAAGTGGATGCATTCCAAAGACACTCAGAAGCTAGAGGCCACAGAACCTGGAGACAAATCACATGTGGGATGAAAGGGAGACAGAAGCTGGGAGAAGGCCCAACTTTCTGACTTGGTGACCAGGTGGATAGTAATGCCAGTCACAGAGAAAACGGGGTGTGGGGGGAGGCAGGCAGGATGGTGGGACTGAGGGGTACAGGCTGGGGCGTGCTGGGCCAGAGGGTAGATGGAGAAAGCAGTTATTCTGCCAGGCCTCACTGCTTCTCAAAACTCAGTGGCATGTCTTTCCTTGCTGTCTGGGCCCTGAGACTATCTGAGAAGAGTGATAACAGTCCTTCACCATCTGAGGGCCACTGACTACCCTGTCAATGTCAGTCACACCTAGGGTGCCGGGCCCCAGGATCGCCTCCCGTTCCTGCCCCTGCAGCTAGCTCCAAGCTCTCTCCCATCAGCCCCCACCAGGCCTTAGGATCACCCCCACACTCCTCTTCTAAAGTTTTCCACCTGACTTCTCTTCTAGACCCCTAGCCCTGCAACCCACTGGCTAGACTCTCCAGAGAAAGGCCCTCCCCTCCCATTCTCCCCTACCCAGGGCCCAGCCTCTGAGGACAAAGGGAGGGGTGCTCCAGGGCCACCCTCTTCTATGACTGGCTCCTGAATTATTAATGAGCCATTTAGATAGAGCCCTGGTGGGATAAGGCTCTTGTCTAGAGACCTGGAGGGGATAGAGGGATCCCTATGGCCTGCTGTCCTGGGGCCTGACCCCAGGGTTGGCCCTGGACTGCCTCTGGGTTCAAGACAGGCTGGGAATAGCCCCTTCCCCCCAAGGGACCTCAGTTCCGACCTTGCCCCTCCCCCCAGTCTACAGATTGGCTAAGCCTGTCCTGTGCTCC
>JADRCH010000291.1:2665345-2710886 GCA_019843965.1 Rhynchomys soricoides
GGGCAGCAGCAGGGAAGAGACCAAAGTTCAGAGTTGGATTGGAGTAGGGGACAAATCATCCCCCCAACACACAAACACACAGACTCACTTTCATTCCCTGCCCCCTCTCTCCTTCTGTAAGCCAAGTGACATAGTCCTTCCCCATTTTCCTGGGATTGCCAGGCCTGCCGCAGGGAAGGATATGGGTAACTGAGCTTCTGAGTCCTCCCTGAACCTGTGGATATGTCTGGTACCCTGCTTCCTTCTACTCAGGGCCTGCTACAGAGATCTGCAATGTGGACAAAGCGCATGCCTATGCATGTCACACAATGATCACATGAATCCAAGACACGGCTCCCCAACTCTATATAACAGGGTCACGCTTAGACATGCACCACTCTGCAGAGCCTAAGGGATACCCAGGTGCTCGGCAGGATGTTCAGAGGAAGCAGGAGCAGGTACTCCTTAGAAGAGGACTTTCCAAGTGCAGGTCTCTAGGGCAGGAGGACTAGAGGGTTATCTATGGTCATCTTGTTTCTTTTTCCTGGGACCTAGCCCAGTATTGCATTCTAGAGACCTGCTAGGAGGTAAGTCACTTTTCAACCTGGTGTATCTGTATAATGAGGAGTCAGACTTACTGTCGCCATGAGCACCTGCCATCAAACCAAGCATCACAAGGGCAGGCACAAGGGGCATCATCCTCCTTCCTGGGGCTGGCTCGGGGGCCATCCAGGGTTCTAGCTCCACAGCCAGCCACAGCCCAAGACAATCCACCTGTAATGGAGAGAAGGGCAGAGCTAATTAGCCAGTGTCCCCTTGAGTTCCCACTGCTCGTGCTCCTGTGCCCCCACCCCACCCATCCCACTGCCCATTCAGAGTTCAGCAGTCCCACAATGGGCTGTGCAATGGCTACTCGAGCTCCCTCACCACTGAAGGTCAACCCATCCTATGGGAAGAGTGCAGAGACCTTCAGGGCATCCTCTAAGTGCCAGGAGCAGGAAGAGAGCTAGTTAGAAATTAGCATGAGCGTAGTCTGTCCAGAGCTTGAGTTTCCAGCCTATACCATTAAGGGGATGGGAACAGGGGAATGGAGTCAAAGATACATACAGGTTGGAACAAAAACCAAACAAAACCAAGACAGAAACAGTGAGCAGCCAGGCAGGTCTACACAGTCCGGGACATCTCAGTCCCTGGGGCAGCCTGTTGCTCTTCCTTGGAAAGCAAGTGGCCAGATCCAAGCATACTCAGCAAAGGCCCCAGTACACAGATTTAGCAGCAGTTGGTTCCACGTCGTCAGAGGCTCACAGCCAAAGCCACAACCCGTCGGGGCTCGCTCTCTACAAGTTACAGTTGCTCTGTCTGGTCACTCTCAACCTACCCAATTCCCGTGGCAACTTCCTATCCCAAAGACAGACTATAAAGAGGCTGGGAATTGGAATTCTAGAACCTGGGCTTCGACATCCATGTTTTCTCTTCCCTTGTTCGGGTATCCAAAGCAGATGGAGGAGGGCTGTGCTTGGGGCTAGCTAGCCGAAGCCTTCCAGACCTTGCTCACCCTCCTGTCTACATGCCTTTCCCACTCTGCAAACGCATGTTAAAGGCTTTCAGTGGCCACACTATGTAACCCAGTGGTGAGCTCCTAAAGGCTCCCATTTCACGTTCCCTGCCTGGGGGCTTAGGTGACATGCAGCAGTGCCCACCAATTCTGCTCACATTGCCACATACAGGACATTGGCATATGACCAGGCCTCACCCATGCTCTGAAAATATACCAGGGGTATAACGGGGGAGCGATACTGGACATGACCTAGTGTGGCTGGGCCTTTGCTACTTTGCGGGTTCTTTTTTCTTCCGCCTTTCTTACCCCTCCACCCTTTTCTCCCACCCTTTCCATCCCCTAACATTAGATAGGAGAGAAAAAAAGGGCAGAGGAGAAAGGGGGCAACATCCTCATTAAACTGTTTCCTGCTAACTAGGGTGTTGAGCTCCTTGGGGCAAGTTTGATCTTCAAAGTCAGAACACCTAATTTCTTCTTCTCATCCCTTCTTTGCACACAACTTAACAAACAGCAACCAACCAACAACAGACAACCATCCCGCCTCTCCGGGTATTTACACCCTCTGAAAAGTCCCCCAATTTCAAAACATCATACAATTGCAGAAACTACCTGCCACTGGCAAAAATCATGCCCTGCTAGAGCACAAGACAAATCACAATCAGCTGCTGTGGACAGTCTGAAGCCGCCCCATGTCCCACACCTGGGATTAAAGCAAAAACATTCCTATAATATCTTTGTGGGTTTTTTGGTGTTTTTTTTTTTTAAAAAAACCAACAACAAATAACAAAAAAAAAAAACCACAAAACAAAACCCCACAGATTTCTCACTACAACTTGGGATGCCATGGGACCCTACAGTGCTAAGAGAATTTTCAAAGTGAGAGGACAGGTGAGCAGGAGAGATGGAGCACAAACATGGTTCTGCTCCTCCCTGGGATTTAAACCCTTTTCTGAACTTAGGACAGTCAAGATCATGAGGTGAATGGGCAAAAGCAAGGCAGGTGGGGCTGTGAGGTGAGATGGATGTTTCCTGTCTCAGAAGCTTACCCAACCTGTAAATAAGGGGTCAGCAGCAAGAGCCCTCCTGCCACGGACATGGTGCAGTGTCCAGCACTGTTTATTCCAGGCGGGGAGTTCCTCTGAGAGACCATAGAGCTGAGGTGGTTAGGTCCACAGTGAGGTCATACACTGCCATGTCAGGGTGGGGTCCTATACTGTTAAAGGCTTATCAGGGCTTGTTCATCAAAGCACCATGGTTATCTTAGTGTGGCCATCAAGACATCAGGTGCCTGGCCTGGTTACCATGGGAACATTGTTCTTAGACAGGACCCTAGCTTTGGTACCATTACCCAGGGTACAACTCAGAGGTGTGACACACACCACACCACAGGCAGAGTGGTCTAGGCAGGTCTCATGGGTGAGACATCCCAAAAGACTGAGTTTAACTTCTGCGCTCAAGTATTCCAGGCACACTTCCCCAGCCCCAGCACAAGTAATATGGACGTAATCTCCAGCACAAGTATCATGGGGACACATCTCCCTGGTATGGACATAAAGGGACAAAACAGAATAGATGTTACAAGGTACGAAAATGCACAGCACAGTCATCATGGGACAAAATTCCCCAGAACAATTACAGAGCCTTAATCCTCTTAGCTGTCTTAGGATAGCAATCGCAGCATGGTTAACTCCCAGGTGCAGACATCATGGTAACACCGTCTGGTCCAGACATCATGTGGGGGTTCACATAGGGTCTAGACATCTTCGGGTATAGCTGCCCAACAAGGACATCACAGGGATGTGCACAGAGGTATCACAGACACGGGTGGGGATGCCAATATTAACTATCAAAGGGGAACAAAGCTCCACTCAGTAAAGCCACCATAGTGCCTCACTCCCAGAACAGGTAAGTGAAAATCTGGCCACAAGTGTTATCTGAGCTCAATCCCCAGTATAGCAAAGGCCAGTGGCTCTGACTTGGAGATTCAAGATCCCCTGTGTGTCAGGTAGAGTGTTCAGAACACGGTGTACACTTCCACAGTGTAGCAAATAGGCAGACAAGTTGAAAATAGGGGCCAGAGAGATGGCTGTCCTAGGACTTGCTTTAGATTCCCAGCATCTACAGCTCACAACTGTCTAACTCCAGTTCCAGAGAGGATACAACACGCTTCTCTGCCCTCTGTGGGTACCAGACACACATGGTACACAGACATGCAGGCAGGCATGTCACAAGATATGTTTAAAACTTTTTCCTTTTTCAGTTGAAAATCTAGACGTTCTCCCCAAAGAGAGCTGTTCCCAGCGGTCCCTGAATACAAGGCCACAGACAACTAGAAGCACCAGGAGACCCCATGGACAAACAAGGAACTGCTCTGACAACCATACAGTCTCCTGAACCAGGGCCTCTCTCTCTCAGCAGCTCCCAACCCTGGACTCTGGGCACTGAGCCTGCCCCTGGTGTCAGGCAGTTCAGGCTGCTCCCAGCTCCAGGGCCTCCTCCCTCATTAGAAGAGGTGAGCAGCCCTGAGTCCCAGGCTTGGGCTTAAGTCTAGATGTTGGTCGTGCCCACACCCTGGTCTCCAAGTCCCCTGCAGAACAAGTCCTCCCTGCTAGATTGCCATGGCCTCGAGCACCCACCCAGCACAGTGGTGCTTGGAACAGACAGTCACTCCACCAACATGGACGGGTGAGTTTGTGCCTGGGACAATTCAGATGGAATCAAGATCCAAACATGTGGGCACTGAAGCTTATCCGTGAGCGGCACTGTGGACCGTCGGTCCTATCGAACTGACATACTTGGTCAGGAAAACAATTACATGGCATACGATATTGTAGGATTAACTGAGGGTGATTTTCCTGCGTCCAGAACGGCTTTGATACATCATCTTTCCTTGCCACACCACTGTAAAGCTGCCAACTGCCCCTCTTAGGAAGAAATGTCCTTTATTCTCAAATTTTGTCCTTGGTGCTAAAATATCCTTTCTGGTATGAAGTGATAGGGACAGCAGATAGCAGTTGTTTTTTTTATAATGTCCTTACTTGGCAAAATAAAAAAACCCTGCTAACCCCCTGTCTGGCCCCAAGCACTTTTGGAAACTGAACTGTATGTGAAACCAAAGAGCCTGGGAACCTCTTCTCTGAGGAAAGAGGGCTCAGCAGGCACAACATCAAGCCACAGGAGCCATGTATGTGTCTCATGGAAAATGCGTGTCACTTCCATAAGGTCACCATCCTTGCCAGGGCCGAAGAGGACCCCCAAGAGACCATGTGACGCCAGGACGGAGGGATTCCGGGTGGAAAACAACTGGGATCATTCTCAAGGCCCCCTCATGAATATGCAAACACAGATTGATTTGTTTCCCGTGGGCATGAGCTATTATTCACAAATATTAATTAGTTTCCAAATACCACCTGTTCCTCTAGCCTCACCCACCACTTCTCTTCAGGCCAGGACCCTGGCTCCCAGGAGACTGGAGACCAAACATGGCCATGGGCAGAAAAGGGGGCATCCAAGGTCCCACAGAGTGCTCTGCCAGGGCTTAAGCAACAAGATGCACTCTGGGCACGGAGAGCTGTGAGCTGTTCATCTTCTAACCTGTGGTGGCAGCTAACCGAGCCCTTTTGTCACGTCCTGGACAGTTCACCGCGTGGTACTGCAGCAAGCAGCCACGGAGGTAGAAACAGGCCTTGTGATTCTTGGGAAGGGAAAACCAACATGTTTCCAACTCTCACCAAACCAACCGCTGGATTATGATGCGAATAAATCACAGCCTTATCCTTGACCCCAGCCCAGAGAAGGAGGCTGGCAGGAAGGAGTCTGAGACTGTCTCACCTCCTCCAGCCAGGCTGCCAGAATCCATGTGAACAGCCAGGAACAACATCCCCGCCCACCCCAGTATTGGGGACCCTCTAACTACACTGAGGCCCCCTTTGTAGCCCTCAGCTTCTGCATGTCTGGGAAGCCAAAGGGGAAACCACGGGTGTCAAAATCTCTGTGAGTGGCAGCCAAGAACCTAATAGGGGCCTTGTTATGAAACAAACAAAAATCAAAATAGGTTCTTTCTACAGCTACAACCCCTCAGCCTTTTCCTTGGGGTGTGGGTGAGATCCCTTAGATTAATGTTCACCATCCTTTCTGCCTTGAGGCCTCTATACCCCGTATTGTCTCGACTGCAAAAGATGCTCTTCTCTTGCCCAAGCCACTATCCACTTCAGAACCGGGTTCAAGTGATCTATAAATACATCTTCCAAGTGACTCCCCCTAGGTTTCCAGGTTGTACAGTTTAGTGAAATCACAAGAGGTGATACAAACCAGTGGTTCTCACTCCAGGGTGACTCTGCCCTGCCACAGGACGTGAGGTAATGTCTGGAGACATCTCTGATTGTTAGGATTGGAGATGGAGGTAGGTGGTACTAGCTAGCACCTAATGGGAAGAATCCCGGGATACTTGAGACATCTTACATCAGACCAGCCCCACAAAGAAGTATCACCTTGTCTAGAGAGTTCACAGTACTGCAACTGAGAAACCCTGACAGATGACGAGCACTCAGCCTACAGGCTGACCTAGCCCTAGAAGCCAGTCCCCTAAGGATTGCTCACACCTTCAACCACAGGCAGTCCTATCCTAACCTGCCTGGCATTCACATCAGCACCTTCCTGGTTTGTAGACTCTCAAAGCATCCCTCTCTACCCTCAAATTAACTCAGCCTCCAGGAGCGGGGGCCCCATACACACCCCATCTCCACCCTCCAGACAAGCCATTAACAAGCCGCATCCCAGAGCACAAAGGCTCTTCTTTCCCAGCCTCTTCCGGACTTTTAAGCAGGTCAGCCCCTCACCTGAGGATGGACAGAAGGGCGCATGGTATCCTTACACCCATTCTCCCCAGCCGACCTTTCCAGTCTGTGGCGGCCCCCTTTTATCCTTCTGTATAACTCCACTGCCAGTTTCACCAAGTGTGACTACTCACAGCATCCACGTTCCTCTCCATCTAGACCAGATCCTTTTCTTTTTTAATGCATTTGTTATAATTGTGTGCGGTTACGCGGGGGTCAGAGGACAACTCTGTGGAGTCAATTCTCTGCTTCCACGTTTACCACTGGGTTCTGGGAATGGAACTCGGGCTGTCAGGTAGCAAGCACATTTCCCTGCTGAGCCTCTTCACTGGCTCCAGATCAATCTTTGTCATGGCTTCCTCTGCTGAACCATCTATCTAGAACTGTTCAATGAACAGGGTGATGGCCAAGAGGCATGGGTCTTGTCTTCAAGAAGCTTACAGAGAAAGGCTCACCAAGCTCAAGGACACCCTGCTATCCAGGTCAGCAAATCTTTGGAGGCTCTTTCTTCCTTCCAAACACCAGCTTGTGGGGAAGTTTGAATTTGCCTCTCCTCTATCCCGACTATCTCTCAGTGGGCATCCTGCCTTCCGTTACTTCCTTCCAATTCATCCTGAACACAAGCCAATGGTGCCTTTAGCTCACAAAAATGCAAACCTGGGGCTGAAGAGATGGCTTAGCAGTTAAGAGTGCTTTAAAGCTCTTGCTGGGAACCCAGGTTCAGTTCCCAATACCCACATGAGGGCTCACAACAATCTGTAATGAATCCAACCCCCTCTTCTGCTGCCTTTCGTGGCAGGCATACATATGGTATATATACATACATGTAAGCAAACATACACATAAAATAAAAATGCTTTTTTGTTTGTTTCCGAGACAGGGTTTCTCTGTGTAGCCCTGGCTGTCCTGGAACTCACTCTGGAGACCAGGCTAATCTCAAGTTCAGAGATCTGCCTGCCTCTGCCTCCTTTGTGCCAGGATTAAAGTGTGCGCCAGCACTGCCCAGCTTTAAACACAAATCTAACCGTGTCCATGGGGTGTGTTCTGTCTGCTGCTCTGTTTTGCAGGAGGCACCACTAGCCAGTGTTCCCTGAATGAAGTGACAGCTGGAAGAATGTAAGGTGTTGTTATTTTAGGAACCTTCGGTACTTCTGAGGCCCCCTTAGGAAGACATCTACAGCCTTCGGCCTCACATCCAAGCCCATCAAAGACTCTTAACTAACTCTCTGACCTGTTCCCTAAAGCTCCAGCCCACTGCCCTGAGTACCCTGCTCCATCTCCCATACTCCTCAGTTGACAGGCAGTCTATTTTCCATACAGAAACATGGTGAATGGAGAAGCAGGCAGACTCTGGTGTCATCTGGAAGCCTGTTTCACACCTACAGCAGCTGATGAACTTCATCATTCCCCACCTACCTCTGTCCCCCATGCTAGCCAGACAGCTCCCCTCCCTCACGTCCCACCCTCCACCCTTTGCAGTGGCCTGTCTTTCCCACCTCCCTAAATAACGATCACATCCCTTCTCTCCCTCACACCAACCTACCATCTCTCAGCCATATGCACACAGGACATCCCATCCACAACTTTATCTATGGCTCTCATGGCAAAATCCAAGTCATTCAGCCCAGCCCACAGCCACCCCTGCAGCCGTGGCCACACACTGGGGCACACTCACCGGATCTCTGCTTGTTTATACCAGTCACTCTCGCTGGGCAGTCAGCACTGAGGGCAGGGCACCAGGGCCTCCGCTCCTTCCTGGACAGGGAGGAAAAGATGAGAAAACATTAAGAATTTCATCAAAGCAGAATACAAACTGACACAGACTTTTGAAACTCACTGTTCATGTGGGGAGAAGGAAAAGCAGGTTAAAGATCTGTTGGTGCCAGCTGACCCCCATTTAGTAAAAATATCCATCTGGTTGCCTCACTGCATTTGTTTGATGTTCCCTAAGCACCTACTATGTGCCTGCCCCTCTGTCCATTTCCCTACACCCATGAGCAACACAGGCTAAGTCTCGAACCATGGCTAAGTCAGATCATGGGTCTGAATTCCACAGTGATCCTGGAGGAGAGCAGACACCCACCTACCACTGGAACCACACCTGCTGGTTTCTCTTCTCGCTAGTCAGCTACAAGAGCACCCTTTTCCAATCTTCCAGTGTGCCCTACTTTCTCCTGTCTCAAAGCCCTGCCCATGCTGACCAGTTACCACTCAGAGTTCAGATCCAACAGCACTTCTCAAGGAAGCCTTCCATGACATCATCAAGTTCATGCCTGGACTTTGCCTCAAAGCAGTGACCACAAATGTATTTACTTACTTACAGGACTCTGAGTCACTAAAATAAGATCAGTAGACACATGGGGCACACTTGCCTGGCTCAACTCACTATCCCCAGTGCCCAGTGGGAACCCAGCACATAGTAGGTGTTCAGTCAACACGTGGTAAGAACATGAGTTCACAGGAAACAGCCCAACCTGAAGACACGCCCCACCACATACACCAGCCTTCAAAGAAGCTTCAGGAGCAGTATTTATTTTTGACTTTCTGCTTCTCTATAATTTCTAAAATGAAGGTGTGCCCCTGGATGCCTCCTCCGCTGGCACACACGGCGCGTCAGAGCCCTGCCCCTTCCTTCTAAAACTATTACTGAGCTCTCGCTAGCACTGTGCATGGTCCTGGTCAGGCAGAGCTTAAGTCACCCCACATCACCTCATCAGGAGCTCAGCCACCCTGCTGGTGAGCATGCTGCAGCCCATTCAGGGCTCCTTCTGGGCTTCACCCCACACTCCAGTCCTGCCACCTGGCTCTTCTCTGAACAGGAACCTGTGGTGTGGGGGAGGGGTGGGAACACCCTCACTGACCCCGGACTGATGCTCATCACTGTCTGCAGACTTAACAACCTGCGCACGTACCTGGGACATGTCCTTGCTTTCCTTTTTTTTTTTAAAGATTTATTTCGTATATATGAGTGTTTTGCCTGCATTATATATGTATACCATCTGTGTACATGTGTGATGCTCAAGTTCTGAATAGGGCATTAGATCTCCTGGAACTGGGGTTATGGAGTTGTGAGCCACCATGTGGGTGCTAGGAACCAAACCCCGGGCATCTGCAAGAGCAGCCAGCGCTCCTAACTGCTAAACTATCTCTCTAGCCTTTGTCCTCACTTTAGACTGGTCACCTTTGGAAAGTTAGAGAATCTTCTTTGGTAAAAAGACACGGCCTCACCCAAGATGTCACCAACCCAGCCAGCCTCGACAGACCCACCCACCCCTTGCCAGACCAGAACCAAAGGCCCTAGGCCTTAGGATGCCAGCATGGACTTCCTACCCCAGTACACCACATTTCTCCACAATATTCCCAGAGGCCACTGCTCCTGCAGCAGGCTGCCAAGCAGGTCTGGCCAGAGAAACCAGCTTCTGAGTTGCAAACTCAAAGGCCCGTTTGTCTGGGGATGCCTGCCCAGCCTCACAATGCTTGCTGTGGGGCTGTTACAGCACCACCGTTGCTCAGAAACCCAGGCAGAGTAGTAGTGTTCAAGGCACCATATGGTGTCACGCCCCATGCCAGCAGCAGTGGGCCTCCTGCCTGATGTCAGGGACAGGCCCTACCTAAAGCAGGAGCCATAGCTAAAGGGAGGTATACATCCAAAATGGTCATGAGGCAGGTCTCTGAAACACACAGGACCTCAAGGCTACCAAGACCTCAGGGAACATAGAACAGCCCACTGCAATATTCTAGAACAATGCTCTGGATCACACTGGTCCAGGATCAAAGAGCCCCAATACCGACTATCAAGTCACCTTTAGTCAACCACCAGCAGCCCATAGAACCACTCCAAACCCACAAGAGGACGAAGCCTAGAACAGTCAGGATGGCCAGCTACCCAGAGAACAAACTGGCAAAGGCATCTGGAAGGTAGACTGGGCCTAATTGGATAGGACTTCAGTGAGGAATCACGCTGGCGTTCAACCCAGAAAGGTCTCAGACCAGGCTTAGGTAACAGTCATGAGCAAGATCACGTAGAAGGAAGGCCCTTGCATCAACCTGGCTGGCCTTGCTTGGGCTCTGCATCACCTGCCAGGCTGAAGCCCGGCCCATCAGTGGGACCAGGAACAAGTAGAAATCCAGAGCACAGACACTGACTGAAGCAACCTCTAGGCAGCCCTGGGGCCACACCACCAACAGTCCCCAGAAGCAGCAGATTATACACAGCCAAGGAAATAAACCCGAGTTCTCAGACGCAGAGGCCCAGAGCACAGAGATTTGGTGCATCTGGACCTTGGAGGCAAAAGCAGAACAAAGAATCTTGAGAGGAAGAAGGCATTAAACCATGGAAGCTGCCCTTCCTCAGAATCCTCTCTATCTACCTCAAGAACTCTCTTTTCCAGGGCCCCACCTGTGCCCTGAAGGTCAAATACACTAGTATAAAACAGTCCCACCAGTGAACATGAGGCTGGGGAACAAGGTAGCTGATCCCCCACCCCTGCCTGGTTAAATGCTCCACCAGTAAAGCCCCAGTCTAGAGCAGCCGTGCAGGTGCCTTTGCCTGGACAGTGTGTGTTCCCAAAGACAACTCTGTGACTTAGTGATTCCAATGGAAGAGTTTATTTTCAGCACAAACATCAAAACAACTGCTACTATGAGCGTCGATACAGAACGAGGCCTTGTCCCAAACACTCTGTGCTTACCTTCAATCTGCCTGACAACCCTACGGGGCATGCATTTCTCATAACCATTTGAGAAATGAGGTTCAGAGATGGTTAGCAAGCTGTTCAAGGTCAAGTCGAACTCCAGCTGTTCACATTGTGGGCTCCAAGCCACTGTTGACAGCCGTCTTGCCTGAGAGAAGTCACTCCTAGCCCTCATGGAACTCTGGGTGTCCTTCTTTGGCTTAGACACTCCCTTCCTACTAAGACGTCTCATAGGATCTGTATCTTCACCAAAACTCAAGTGCTTCAAAGACAACACACAGGGCCTAAGTTCAACATCCACCGAGCCTTCCTTCACCTTTCCTCCCCAGGTCCCTAGCTCAGGGACTTCAGCGAAGCCTGGTCCCCTCCCTCACTCTACATGCCACCAACCACCCTGTCCCATCAAATGTGCTTTCTCAGTGGCCCGGTGCTCCTCCCCACCAAGTTAGCTTTCTCTCACCTGACTTTCTGTACACAGCATCCTTCTCACTTGGAATCTGTCTCCACCCAGAACTTTCCATAGCCCAGAACCATCTTCTAGGAAAGCAATCTGGCTGTAGCATGACCCATGGTCTCCACCCAAACCCCAACCTTAAGCTACTGGTTTCTGCCCTCTGGGTTTTCAGAAGTCACAAGTACCTCACAGAACATCCAAGGTTCTGTGAGCTGCTGTGTCTCTGAACAAGCCACAAAAGATAGCAACTCTCAATCTTTACTCATACTGTCTAAACTTTTTAATTAACTAATTAATTCTGCAGTGCCGGGAACTGAATCCAGAGCCTCAAGCATGGTAGGCAAGGGCTCATCCACTGCAGTATTTCCTGGGCTGCTCATATTAATTTTCTTCCCTCCATCCAAAGCATCCTTTCTCTTTTCAACTGGCAAACTCCTACTGATCTGTCAAAGCCCACTTCAGAGAGCCATTCCTTAGTCTCTGAGACTTATCTCACACTGAACCTGCAGCTCTACCCTGTCACACAGGAGTGACACTTGCTTTATGTGGCTAACACTCCCACCTCAGCAGCTGCGAAGAGAGGTTTCCTTTTCTACACAGCTGCTAGTCCCACAGAAAGCAAGTCTGCCAAGCCAAAAGTGCCTAGCCCTGTGCCTGGCACACAGACAGCAATCAATAACAGGTTACTAAATCACTTTTGCTTTCCCACGAAGTGCCTGAGGACTTGCACAGCCACATGGTTCTCCTGGCGTCACACAGCAGCCCTGGGGCCCACCCTACACTTGGTTATCATTCCGCAGGGGACTAAACCTAAGACCCGAAAAGAGATCTCCTTGCTGTGTCACAATGGAGCATAGAGGATGGCCAGCCTAGCCTTGCTGCAGTCCACCCCAGGCCAACAGATGCTTCTCCAGCACCCAGAACTAAAGTCCTCTTCCCATAGTTAAACACATGAGCCTGGACAGAGGGAAGGGAGTGCAAGCTGTAAGAAGAAGGAAGGGAAGAAGAATCCTAATAAAACTGCCCCCATTAAAGGAAGGGAAGAGGAACACTGTAAGTCAAACAAAACCACGAAGAGACCGAATTAGAATGTGCAAGAAAGTACGTGTACAGCAAGGCCCAAGACTGAGTGTGCAGGGCGCACAGGTGTGCTGTGTGTGCAAGCACAGCAGGTTTCTGCAGGAGGGCTCCTCCTTGCAGGGAAGGTGAAGAGTGCTGGCAGAATGGAGGGTGAGCTGAGAACCAGAAGGAGGGTAGGAAGGTGGGGTCTATGGGGTGTGTGGCCTGAGCCCTGGCTGAGAATGAAGGCTTGTTCTTAAGGAGTCATTTTTTTTTTGGAGCCCTAGGCAGATTCACATAATCTGTAAAAACAGGGATTTTCACGATCCCTGAAGCAAGAGTTAATACGGAGCCAAACAGAATCCCCCAGATTTCCTGTCAGACCTCTCCTCTGGATCCTATCAGATTCCTGGTACCTCCCGAAGGATCCCAGACCAGGCCCTTCATCCAGGACCTACCACTGCGCTTCCTTTGCCAGGCCTCCCACCATAAAACACTTCCCGGTATTCCCAGGCCAGAGCCAGTACCAGGTCACTCAGGATGCTACCCTGGTCCCTTCAGAAGCACAAGTGGAGCCTTCCTCAACAACAACCCTTGGTCATCCAGCATCCCCAGGCCCGGCCTGGCTGCTCTCAGGGTGGTCCTCCCTCCCATTCCGCAGCTCGGGGCAGGTAGGGCTCCCACCCCACCTGCTCCAACTCAGGGGCCCTGCAGAGGGAGGGGGTGAAATGGGGAGAAGGGCTAGCCCCTCCCCCTCCCGGGGTAGAAGAACCAGAGGGGCCGCATTCCAGAGAAGTGGGGGAGGGGGCCTGACAGAGGGGGATTCAGAGACACCAAGCAGAGAGACACCTAAGGAGGGAGCTACAGAGACACGGAGGCACAGAGGCCCGGAGAGAGGGAACAGGGAGACCAGGGGAGAAGGAACAGAGAGACCCGAGGAGAGGGAACAGGGAGACCCAGGGAGAGGGAACAGGGAGACCCGGGGAGAGGGAACATGGAAACCCGGGGAGAGGGAACACGGAGACCTGGGGAAAGAGGACGGGAAGACCAGGGAGAAATAACCCGATAATCGGGGAGAGAACACTGAGACTGGGAAGGAATAGAGACCCACGGCTGGACAAGCTGGGACCGCAGGGAGTAAGATCGGGAGGCAGTAAGCGACACAGGAAGCCGGAGACACCTAGGGAAACCGAGAAAGGCGCCGAGACGAAGACGCGGGCGCAGAGACTGGGAACGGGGCACACCCGAACGGGACGGGGCGGGACGCCGGGAGGCGAGTGAGTGAACTTTCGGAGCGGGTCCGAGCGCACCCGTCCTCCCGGGGCGAGCGGTTCTGGGGCTTCGGGGTCGCCGCTCGGGGTGGGGGTTGGGACCGCCCAGTCGGTCCCTCTCCGGCCCATGCTCCGCACGGAGGCCAAGGAAGGGGGGCTCGCAACTCACGCCCCGCTCGTCCCGGAGCCGCACGTGCGCCCGGTTGCCCGCGAGACCCGGCGTCGGCTGCGGCTCTTCCGCCGGCGGGGAGGGGGCGCCGTGGGACGGGGAGGCGGCCTGGACCCGCCCGGGGCCGGCGGGGGAGGCTGAAGGCCGCCCCCGGGAGCGCGACCGCGGCGGGTGGGGAGCCGGGCACCCACCGGCGCGGGGAAACTTTGCACGGGGGCGCGGGCTGCGGCTCAGGTGCGGCGGGGGCTCGGTCGAGATCGCGGGCGCGGCAGGTGGGGGCGCGGCCCGGCCTCCGGGCGCCCCAGGGCCCGCCCCCGGCTCAGCTCCGCGGACGCGGGGGCAGGGTGGGGATGGCGCGGAAGGACCGCGCATCGAGGGGCCCGAAGGGGGATCGGGGTCACTCACCGCCTCTCCGGGGGCCGTCGGTCTGCATGTCCCCCCTCGAGCCGCTGAGGCCGCCGTTCTCAGTCCGCCGCTGCCGCCGTCGCCCGCTCCCGCCACCGCCACCTCCACCGCCGCCCGAGCAGGAGCCGGAGCTGGAGCCGGAGCCGCCGCCTCTGCCGCCGCCGCCGCCACCGCTCCCGCGCCAGCTCCAGCCGCGCGCGCCCGCCAGCCCGCCCGCGCCCGCGTCCCTGCCCCTGCCGTGCGCGTCCCCGGCGCCGCCCCTCCCCTCGTGCACTCTCGCTTGTAGAGGAGTGGAGCTGTAGGCCCAACGAGGCTGCAGACCAACACCAAGTCTAACCAGCCTGGAACGCCAAAATTGAGCTTAAACCTCAGTCATGAGCGCGGATATACCCGAAACTCTGACACAAAGTCCAGACCCTCCCAAATCCTCACATGAACCTAATACTTCTCTAGGGTCCCCTGCCGCCAGTACAGCCCAGAGCCACCTTTGAACCTAATGTTGAATCCAAATCCCAGAATTTGCCTAGCAATCAGAAAAAGTAGTAATTTTTAACTGAACCCCTATAGTGTATTGACTCCAATTACAAATTGTAACCCTAAACGGCTTCATTACTTCTACCTGGCCTAAGTTTGATATTGATAGCAGCCCCAAGCCTTGGTCTGAATGGAGTTTGGTATAGATATTGAGACCTCTTATCCCCAAGAAAATCCTAAGCTAAGGCAGCTGCCTCACACTGTACTTTTGCCTCACACCAATGCTTTTCTGTGTTCTCGTCTCTGCTTTATTTCTATCCCAGACAAGAACATTTCCCCACTGGGATTCTTGATTTTTAAAAACAATTTATATTTATTTACTTGTGTGTGTGCAAGTGTGTGTGCACATGTGTATGCATGTGCGCCGTGGGGGTACAGGTGCTGGAGTTACAGGAGGATGTGAGGAACCCAATGCAGGTGCTGGTAACCAGACCCAAGTCCTCTGCTCTTGACTGCAGAGCGCTCTAACCCTGAAACTCTCAATTTCAATAGAAAAATTGGAATTGGGTCACAAGAGGAGGTGGGGAACACACCCTAATACAGACACTGACCTCAGTACCCCTCCCTTCCTTGTGATCATTTAGTACAATAACCTGATCCAGCTCTAATAATTGTGCAACCCAAGATAGGACTGGCTTTGCAGAAACTCCACATGAACCTTTATCTCTACACTGTTCTTCCCCTGCGCTCTGACCTGAGATCAACCCCACCCAGAGGCTGACCGATATCCCAACATCTACACTAATTCTAGCAGAGATAAATTGATCCCCAGTCTTAAGACCCAGGTTCAATATAAACCTTAGCATTGAATTTCAAACTCTTTGTCTACAGCCATACTAACCTGAACCCATCCACTCGCATCTGAATTTCATAGTCCTCATACCAAATTCAAATGCACACGCTACCGTGTCCAGTGTGTGCAGTGCTGGGGACTGCTATGGACTAAACTAACAACCTATTTGAAGATTTATATTCTTTTTTTTTTTGGTTTTTCGAGACAGGGTTTCTCTGTGTAGCCCTGAAGATTTATATTCTAAGTTGTGCTTATAGATACTTGGTGGTCTCCAAACAAGAGCCAGCCTTGGCACCAAAGCCTTCAGGCTCCTCACACACGCAACTATCACTTAGAAAGTCATCAAGGCCACACCTGCCCTTTTTTGTTTCCATTCCCACACCATGAGGCTTCACCATTAAGGCAAGAGGTGAGACCCTTCTGACCTCTACTGCCCTGGTCAGGTGAGATCCTTTGTGAGGGCTCTGATCTCTGTGTAGCATCTCTCTGATTCTCCTGTGAATTTAAAATCAGATGAGAAATAAAAACAAGATCTGGGGACAGTTGAGGCTCCTGGATTCTCAGTGGTTACCTGCTAGGTTTAGGGATCTGGGTTGAGGGATCAAGTTCAGGGGAACACCTAAATCACAGCCTGCTTTTTGTCTTGCAGCTGTATTCACAAGCAGTGCTCGTGCGCCTCCTGGTGTATGAAAAGGCAATAGGACTGGCTTCTGAGAATCTGGGCAATTCAGCCCAGATGACAAATAGATCAAAAATGAACACTCCTAAGGCAGTGGTTTTTCACCCACGGGTAATTTTGTTGTGCTGTGGGAGAGCTGCTGCAATTTTTATGCATCTTTAAATATATTTTGTCTGTTTTTCAGAACTCTGACTGTTCAGTTCCTCAATTTAAAAACGTACAATTTTCAACCTCCTTTTTGCTGACTTCTGGAAACAGCTCTTTCCCTTGGTTTTGCTGGCCTACACTGCCCTCCATGACCACTGGTTCTCCAATTTGCCGAGTCTCTTCATTTCCAGGGCTCATTACTAGGTCTCTCCTTCTGCCTCTTTCCACCCCTTGGGTCTCTTGTGAGCCCCAGATCCTTGTACTAAGCACCTTCTCTATGGCACTTCTCAGTTGTCCCTCAGATAGAATTCCCGTCTCAGGTCTATCCCCATTCATCTCAGGCAAGGGACTCAGTCACTGGTCCGGAAATACAATACAGATCTCCTTCCCAGTTGGTTATCCGTCCTGTAAACGTTGTGAAAGAGACAGAGAGACAGATGAGATGAGGAGAGACTGATTAATTCTGACCGCCACATTAACCCAACCAAAGCCAAACTTGATTTTGAACACTCTTGTACATAGCTATATGATACCGCCCCCCAGACTTACTGTACCTCGAGTGAATTGTCATACTTCCTAAGGACATTGGCTTCTTCCAGGAAGCCACACCTAAGCCTTGGGCTGGGTTAGTGAGTTACCTCCACCTAAGTTATCATGTCAACATCTGTATGCTTCCCTCATCTGAGACTGTAAAGACAGGGGAGATATGTTTGCTTCATCCACTGCCTTATTCCAGTGGCCAACAAGGGTTCTGACACTCAGCAGGTGCCTGGTATATGTTAATTAAAACCAATAATTTTTTTCCCCTTCTGTTTACAAGGAGATGTGAATGACCAGGTGAAGAAAGTTTCCCTCACCAGGGCTTAGACAGTCACACCTCAGTCTTCTGTGAGCCTGACATCTATGGAAAGAGGAGCTCATCCGAGTGTCAGTAAGTGTGAGGTCTACTTGGTGGCCCTGTACCTCTGCCCAGTTTAATGACTGTGACACTCACAAATAGGAGGACAGGAGCCCCATCCCACCCCCAACCCCTGGCTAAAGGCAGCAGACCCACTCACTGCTAAACCAACTAGGCTTATGCTTTGGAACACTCAGAGGTACATTCTGGGGCCACCACAGGCATCTCAGGCTCTCAAAGTATTGGTCTCTGTCCCATTTCTCACCCATCTTTTGGTCCCTGATCAGTATAGTATATATGGAGGCTGGGCAGAAGAACACTGGGACCCCCATGTTCTGATCTCAGAATGTATAGCACCTGGCTGTACACAAACTCAAGGGAATGAAACCAGAGGTTCAAGGGCCTAAGGCCACAGGATGAGAGAAAAATCTCAGGGGGCTGGGACTAGATAGCATATAAAGAAACAAAGCCAAGTCTCAGACCAGATTGCCAAACTCTGAGCACAGGGTCCATGTGGACCTGCCCCCGCTACCCTGCTCCTAGGCCTGGCGGGGAGGCATGTCCTTGTACTCATATGTGACGGCCAAGTGATGTCTCATGGTAGCTCTGTGTCTGCTGTGTTCCAGCTCCAGGGTGCAGGGTGAGGGGAGCACCAGATGTCAGTTTCCACTCACTATTCACCCTTTGTCCAGACCCTGGACCCACTGGATGCCCCTCAAATTCATGACGTCAGTACATCTCTTAGTTGGTTGAAATCAAATTACATTTCAGCCTGAGTCCCCACCCCACCAGATCAGCAGGAGTTCTGTTATCCCTCGCAGCTGCCTTTACCCTCTCCTTGCCAAAGTGCAAGAATTCTGGGGCTTTGCACAGCCCCAGAGTTGGTCCATCTGTGCTCCTGAGCCTTGCAGGGAGAGATTTAAACAGATTCACAAACACTGACCATCACTATAAAGGGGTATACACTATGCACTGCCCCCTTCTCCAAGGCCTCACTTCCCCATCCCCATCCCCCTTCATCCCAGGCTCTTTTAAGGCAGCCCCCCCCCAATAGACCCTTCACAAAGCTGCAGCCTCTAGGCCTTGGTGGTTTTTTTTTCAGCCACCCACAGCCGCTTTCCAGGGTGGTGGGGGTAGACAGTGCTGTTTACCTACCCTCCTGCATGCCTCCGATGTCAGGAAGAGCTCAGAAGGCACAACTACCAGACTGCCAGTTTGCCTTCCCTGGTACAGATGGGAGGGAAAGGCTGAGTCCCTAGAACACAAAAGCCTGGCTAATGTCTTTGCTTCATTGCCAGTGAGTCACTGTGATGGGACATGATACAGGAGCTAATTTCTCAATGGAACAAGCTGCTGATGACCTCACCCTAGCAGGACTCCCTAATGTCCTTATCACCAAGTGAAGCCACCCACACCTGCTCCTTCCTGCCCATCCTCATGGTTTCTAAGGGACTGGAGGTTGCTGCAGCAGATGCTCTGGCTCCTCCAAGGCTTTGCTCCCCTGTCCCCATTCATTGCTTCTTCTTTGCTACTTCCTGTTCTCTGTCATGCTCAAGCCTCTCCTGCCCTAAACAAAACTTCCCTCCCTCAGGCCCACACCCCCTCCACAGTGGGAGAAACTTAAGCTCTTCTCTCTCCTCCCCAGCAACCTCCTTCAGCCTTCAGTCTCTTGCTCACTTCCTGGGTCCACTGCAGGTCAGGTTTGGATGATGGATGATCACTAACTTCCTCTTCTGAATCACTTTCTGTGTGTATAGCGTGTGCGTGCACTGTATGTGTGAATGTGATAATCACTTTGTGTGTGTGTATGTGTATGTGCGTCGTATGTGTGGACGGGAATGTAGGTGAGTGTATGGGAACCAGAGGGCAACCGTGAGTGTCTGTCCTTGCATTGTTTGTGTCTCTTCTTGTTCACCATTATGCCACATTAGCTACATTATAAGCTTCTGGGAATTCTCCTGCCTCCACCTCTCATCTCACCAATGCTGATCTGGTGTTGTATGGGTTCCCTAGTCCCTGTAATGACATGCGGTGACTGTGCTGTGTCTAGCCTGGTGGACCTCCCAGCAGCTTCAGCTGCTACCTGCTCCACACTGAGTTACTTCCATTCCCGTTGTACAGTTCTTTGACCTTACTGTCACAATGTCCATCTTTTATAAGAAGTGTGAATCAGGGCTGGAGAGATGGCTCAGCAGTTAAGAGCACTGACTCCTCTTCCAGAGGCCCTGAGTTCAATTCCCAGCAACCACGTGGTGACTTACAACCATCTGTAATGGGATCAGATACCCTCTTTTGATGTGTCTGAAGAGAGCTACTGTGTATTCATATACATAAAATAAATAAATAAATCTTTTTAAAAAAGAAGTTGAATCAATCTCTCTCCCTCTCCCCCTCCCCCTCCCCCTTCTCCCTCTCCTCATCTCAGTACCCCCCCATCTTTCCATCTTTTCCTGCGTTTCATGTTGCCCACAAACTCTCTCTACAGCTGAGAATAACCTGCAACTTCTGATCCTCCAGCTCCTACCTCCAGAGTGCTAGGGTTACAGGCCAGTACCACAATGATCAGTGTATGTAGTTTGGGGGCTCAGACTCCAAGCTTCACTCATCCCGACTGAGTACTCCACCACCTGAGCTGCAAGGCCCCACTTCTTAGCAGCACACACTGGGCCTGGTCCCTGCTGCACCTCACTGTCACATCAGGCTCCTGTGCTAGTGACCCTGCACGCTCCCGATGTACCGCCTCTCTCCTTCCTTCCTTCCTTCCTTCCTTTCTTCCTTCCTTCCTTCCTTCCTTCCTTCTCCCCCATGGCCAATTTAGGTCCCAAAGCCTAACACTTCATGACTCTCTTGTCAGTCCTCCTAGCTCCCTTGCCTGCCACCTCTTCATCACGTCTGGATGGCAAAAGCCTGCTGAATGAGCCCTTCTGCCTTCTCCTGTCTGTGCTAAAGGGACCAAGCGACCAAGCAACACTGGTTTGGTTTTGTTTTTGAAGGAACAAACGAGTGGAATAAGTGCATGCAGCGGGGGGGGGGGGGGAGCACCTAGCTTCTCGGGAGGCTGGAATACCAGAGATGTGCACAGGGGGCCACACCCCCCAGCCAGGAGAACATATGGGGTCAGTTTCTCCATGGGGCAACAAGCATTACCCTGCAGACTCCTATTCGTTGGGCAGCCTGGTCTTTTGTGGAAATTGGGGTGGAACCTAGGAGAGCACCAGGCAACACAGGTGAAGGGATTCAGAAGCCAGGAGGGGCCTCCTGAAGCTGCATAGGAACTTTGTGCTGGATGCCCAAGTTCTCAGGGACTCCCCATCCACGGACATCCTATCCTCCACCCCCAAGACTCAGAGCACAGAGCCGCTGGCTGAAGGGGAGCCTGACATTTAAAGAGCTGCTGACCTAGGTCTGAGTAACACCCACAGCACAGATCACTTCCCCTCGCTAATGCCTTACTTTCCTCTTTGTGAAAGGGGATAAAACAGCAGAATTGGAAGCAGGACACAAAATCGTGTTTGTAAAGCACTTAATCAGAGCACACCCTAGGTTCTAGAGCTTAGAAGCTATTTGATGGTTTTAGAATTAGCATAATCAAGCTTCTAATAGCATCAGCTTGGAGAAGCATTTTACAAGCTCATCTTGCTGGGTCTCCTATACTGGATAACCCTGACTACTCTCCAGTGAAAGCCCAGCCTTCACCCCCATCTGCATCCTCTGGCACACGCCCCGCCCTTGTCTAACTCTACTTTCCTTCCCTTATGCCTTAAACTCTCAGGCCCCTTCAGACAAGCATCCCTCCAGTTCCTGCCTAACCAAGGAAGCAGCAACCGTCCCAGGGGAGGCTGCCATTCCACAATTACAGAGCAGAGGCCTGGCAGGCTGTCCTGGTCTCAAAGCCACTCCCCGATCATTATTCCTGCAGCCTCAAGGAAAAGCCCTGCTTGCTTCAGGCTCCTGCCCTCTGGCTCACACTCACACACACAATCCCTTCATTCAAGCAAGATTTATTGAGTCTCAGTCTCTCTCTCTCTCTCTCTCTCTCTCTCTCTCTCTCCTCCCTCTTTTTAAAAAAAGGCTTCAGGTACACTGGCACTGCGGCAACACCTGTAATTCCAGCCCTCAGAAATGGAGCAAGATGATCATGAGTTTGAAGTCAACCTGGCTACATAATGAAACCCTGTCTCAAACAAGCAAGAAATAAACAAATGAGGTAGGTCAAAATGCAGGCTCCAGTGAGGGTCTTGGGGAGGATAAAGGTGATGTGGGCAAGGGCAGGAGTGAGCTGCTAGGGCCCAGGGAAGGAGACGAGACATCAGGGTCCAGGTGCTGACCAACTTCAAGAGAAGTGATCCCTGCCAAAAAGGTTTGGCTCATGATAGGAGTATATTCATTATAAATTACACTTTAAATTTTCATATAGGGGCAGCTGAGACGGTAAAAGTACTTGCCATGCTAATCTGGTGACCTGAGAACAGGAGAACGGATTCCCGTGAGGTGTCCGCAGTATGTGTGAAATGGCACACACATATACACACACACACAAACTCATTTAGGTTACCTCTCTCCAATATAGGTGAATTTCAGCTAACTTAAACAGTGAAGTAGAAGTGTTTCTTTTAAGTACATATGAATTTATTTTATATAGAACAGGAGCAATGAAGGGTTCAGGCATTATCTTTGTAGCTTCACTTGGAAGTTGTGAACAGTCCAAGCCACTCAGAAGGAAGTCTAGACAATAGCATCGAGCATGCTACCAAGGGTGGGAACTTCTGAAAAGGATCAAAAGTTAGACAGCCATATCGTTTTAGTGCTCTCATCACTGAAGACGATCCAGTCTGCTGCGAGGTCAGGAACTCACTCACCACGGTATAAATAGCCTAAGCTGGGCTGGGAGATGACTGGGTGGTTAAGAGCACTGGCTGCTCTTCCAGTGGAACCAGGTTCAATTCCCAGCACCCACATGGCAGCTCACAACTGTCTGAAACTCCAGTACCAGGAGACCTGACACCCTCACACAGACATATGCAGGCAAAGCACCAATGCACATAAAATAAAAATAAATAAATTATATTTTAAAAAATCCTAAGCTCTGCAGGGATCACCTCTCAATGTTGGCCAGCACCTGGAACTTGATGAAGTTCCATCTCCAGAAAGTATTGTCCCCTTCCCTGAGCCCTAGCAGCCCCTCCCCTTCACCACATCACCTTTACCCTCTCCAAGACCGTTTATTGCCCGAGTGTGGGCTAGCACAGGTGATTTGATTTAAAGAAGAGAAATGAACATTTTCTTCTATTAAGCAATTGATTCATTTTGGGAGGAGTCTCATATAACTCATGCTAGCCTTGAACTTCTGAACTCTTGACCTTCTATAACTCCACTTTAGAGTGCAGGATTTATGGGCATGCACTACCACATCGGGTTTTATGTGGTGTTGGGGATTCACACCTGCTAAGGAAGCCCTGTGCCAACTGAGCTACACTCCGGACCCTCAGACTGTAACTTGAAAGACGACTCACGGTGTAGATAGAATGTGGCATCAGGATAATAACCAGAACTTTTCAAAGACCAAAAAGAAAAGAACTTCAAGTCAAATGAGGCTGGCTATGGTGACTCATACCTGTAATCCCAGCACTTGGGGGGGATAAGACTGGAGGATAGCCACAAGCTGGAGGCCAGCCTCAACAGCATAGCAAGCCTCTGTTTTAAAACCACAGAGGGGCTGGGCTATCTATAGACTCTTCTTTTTATTAAAGACTTTTAAAATTTAAATGTATGAATGTATTTGAATGGGGAGAGGTGTGTGTGTGCTTGTGGAAGCCAGAGGACAACTCACTAGGGATAGGGTCTCTCCTAGAGCTGTCTCTCCTTCCACCATATAGATGCTAGGCCTCCTACCCTGTGGGTTCCAGGGATTGAACCAAGGTCCCTTACTGTGGACCTACCTCAGCCTTCCTGCCCGTCCTCTCAACTATAGTCCCTCAACCCTTCCCATCCCCACAACAGAGAATTCTTCATCTTCAGAAATCTCTTTCCCAGCTCAGGTAGCTCAGACCTGTACTCTCAGCCTTGAGAACCTGAGGCCTGAGGCAGGAGGGTTGCCGCAATTGTGAAGCCATATATATACATATATATGAGAGAGAGAGAGAATTCTAAGCCAGTGTGCCTATAGAGAGTAAGACCCCGTAGCAAACAACAGCAGAAGAAAACATCCTTTCCTCCCCAGAGCCCGTCTGTTTCCCAGTCCCCTTTCCAGGTCATATCTACAGGGTACATCGAAAAACTGAGTAATGCTGGGATTGGAACCACTTTCACAGATCTTTCTAGTAGGGAAGAGCACTCTGTTCCCTGAGCTTCAAGTGGGCGTGGGCTCACCGTATAGGGCCTTCTTTCTTTCCTTTTTTTATTTTATTTTATTTATTTACTTATTTATTTTTATTTTTTTTTTTGAGACAGGGTTTCTCTGTGTAGCCCTGGCTGTCCTGGAACTCACTCTGTAGACCAGGCTGGCCTCGAACTCAGAAATCTGCCTGCCTCTGCCTCCGGAGTGCTGGGATTAAAGGCGTGCGCCACCACTGCCCGGCTAGGGCTTTCTTTTCAATGCCTGCTATTCGTGCTGGCTTCTTTATTCAACCTGCTAAATAAAATACTTTCATACTTGTAGCTCAAAGACAGACATTACTTCTTCAGTCTAGTACATTCTGAAGCTGTAGTGAGATGGGAAATAATTCCTTAACTGCCTCCTAATTAGCAGTGTGTCTTCCCTATTCCCCTAGAATCAGTAAATCCGATTATTGTGGCAAGGGTAGATGTCTGTTCCTTTCTTGATCCCCTTTGGGGTTTGTTTGAATAAGAATATGGTTGTAGTCCCTTTAATGGCTTTGCAATGATGTTCGAGAGAGAGGCCTTGATGGTTTGATTTTAGGAAGCCTCAATTACAGTTTTGCCAAAGGCTAATATCAATTTGGGAATGATATATTTTCCCAGTTAAATAAAATTAAAGATAAGTGTATGAAAACACAGAAAGAAAGAAAAAAAAAAAGAATACAAGGACAGTAATCAAGAGTGTGGGTCTAAGGACAAGCTTACGAATCAATGGAACAGAATCCAAAGTTCAGATAGAAGCTCGTATATTTATGGCCAATTGATTTTTTTACAGAGGTGCCAAGACAACTCGGTGCGGAAAGGACTGTCTTTTTAACAAATGGCTCTCAGAAAACTGGATACTTACATGCAAAATGTAAATTTAGACTCGGTGCCAAAATTCACTCAGCTAGTCAGACACCAGCACAAGAACCAAATCTATAAAACCCTACGGAGCCATGGGATCAAGTGGCCGTGACTTCAATTAGGCAAGGTGCTCCTAGATCTGACAACGGCAGATAATAAAGAAAATAGACTTTAGAAAGTCTAATTTAATAAACACCATTAACTGGGTGGGCGTGGTATTGCATACCTTTTAATCTCAGTCCATGGGAGGCAGAGGCAGGCAAATCTCTATGAGTTCAGGGAAAGCATGATCTATAGAGTGAATTTCAGGCCAGCCAGGGCTTTACAGAGAAACACTGACTAAAAGAAGAAAAAAGATGTTTAGCATCATTATTAGTCATTAGATAAATGCAGAGCAAAGGGCCTGGGGGTTTTGCTCAGTAGAACGACCTTGCCTTGTACACAAGCTCTGGATGCAATCTCCAAACAGTAAAAAGAAAGAGTGTGAATCAAAACCGCATCGAGCTAGCACTTCACGCCTCGCAGAATGGTTCTGATCAATAAGACAGGCAATAGCAAGCATTGATGAGCGTGTGGAGACACCAGAGCCTTCCTCATGCTTATAGCTTATGGGAATGGGAAATGCTACAGCCCTTTGGAAAGCAGCTTGTCAAGTTTTTAATATAATTTTACCATGCGACCCTGCAATGTCGCTTATAGGTATTTGCTCCAGAGAAATCAAAGCCTACATCTATAGAGGAATGGATACGTTGATGCTCAGAGCAGAAGCGGCAGAGATGGCTCAAAGTTGAAACAACCCAAACATTTATGACTCAGTGAATCACTAAACAAAACATAGCACATCCATAGCATACTGCACTCTTCAGCAATAAAAGGAGCAGGCGACGAGCAAGTGATGGCCACAGAGGAACCTGAAAAGCATAATCAGAGAAAGGGACAGGGCATAAAAGGCATATTGTGGGCTTGGGATGTATGTTTAGCTCAGCATGCAAAGGCTAGCATGCAATAAACCCTGGGTTCATTCCTCAAGGGGGGGGGGGATATTTAATCCAAGGAGGGTGTCTGGTGAGATGGCTTAGCAGGTAAAGGTACTTGCTGTAACTCTGACAACCTGGGTTTGTTCCCTGGGTCCAACACAATGGAAGGAGAGAACTGAGCTCTACCAGCTGTCCTCAGACCTGTATTGGGAGCCACTCTCATGTGCACACACACATATACAATTAATAAAGAAGTGCAATACTTTTTGTTTGGTTGGCTTTTTGAGACACAGTCTCACTATGTAGCTCTGGTTGTCCTGGAATTCACTGTGTAGACCAAGGTGGCCTTGAACTCACAGAGATCCTCCTGCCTCTGTCTCCTGAGAGCTGGGATTAAAGGCATGCCCTGCTATGCCTGGCTAAGAAATGTACTCAGTTTTATAAAGGGACATGCATATTGTGTGATTTTGTTTCTGTGAAATTTCCAGAAGAAGTTTTAAAGACAAGATGTAGATTAGTGGTTGGCTGTGGTAGTCGATGGTGACTGACTGGAAACTCTTTTAGGGTAACACATGTAATTTTAAGTTCAATTGTGCTTACTATTGCACAACTTTATTAATTTACCAAAAATCATTGAACCATAAACATAAAGAATGAAACACGAGTTCAAGGCCAGCCTGGTCTACAGAGTGAGTTCCAGGACAGCCAGGGCTACACAGAGAAACCCTGTCTTGAAAAACCAAAAAAAAGAATGAAACACAAGCCAGGTGTGGTGGTGTACACCAGCAGTCCCAGCAATCTCAGCACTTGGAAGCAGTAGTGTGAGGACTGCCACAAATTCAAGTTTAGCCTCAGCTGTGTGGTGAGTCTCCGGTCAGCCTGGGCTACATAGCAAGAGCCTGTCTCAGAACAAATATAGAGGCTGGGGAGGTGGCTCATGGGTTTCAAGAGCACTTCCTTCCTTTCCCAGCATCTACTTAGTTCAGGTGGCTCACAACCAACCTCTCCTAAGTATATCTCTAGGAGATGCAACACTTCTGCCCTCTGTGTACATATACGGCATACACACAGACACACAGACATACACACAAAGTTAAAAAATAGAAATAAATCTTAAATTCCAAAACAGAAAGATGAAAGTTTTCAGAGAAATGGACTGAGTGTAATAATATGTATCTCTAATACAGAGATGTCCTAAAACATGCTTAGCATGTGCAAAGGTCCTGGGTTCAATCCCTGGCACTGCATAAAAAGCATCCCTACAAAGGTACACATGGAAAGGTGCTCACTGAGGACAGCTGAGCTTCCTAAGGCCAAAGGAAGAAAGGGAACATGACTGACAATGAGGTTTGTTGTGGTTCCCTATGATTAAAAATAAAACAAAAGATAACCTTCAACTACTCAGCTGTTTCAGAGCGGCTCACTGTCTGAGGAGGAGTTAAACTCCAGTTGGGCTGCCACTTTAGACGCTGTCTTTATGTGGCTATTTAAATAAGAAGTAATTTCAAATTCAATAAAATTAAAAACAATTTGGGAATGAGGAGATGGGTCAGCAGGAAAAAGTCCTTGCCCTGCAAGCATGAGGGCTCCAGGAACCCCCATTAAAAAGCCAGATGCAGGGGTTCACATCTGTAATCCCAGCACTGGGATTAAGGGAAATTTGTGGGCCAGCTAGCCTGGAGCAAGAAACCAGCGCACAGAAGCAGAGACAAGCAAGCCCTGAATGTTGGCCTCTGACCCCTTCATGCACACTGGCTACGTATGTGTACCCACACTCTCTCTCACACACATACATACACCAAACACACACAAAAATTTTAAAAAGAGACGGTTCCTGGGATGGAGTAACAGCTCAGTAGTTCAGCATTTGCTTAAGGCCTTGGCTCTGACCTCCAGAACCATTTTTTAAGTTAAAGATGGCGTCGTCTGGCTGCCCCTAATGCTTGTGCAAGCGCTCAAGAGCTCAAGGCTTCCACCTTCAACAGGACCCTGGAGAAAGCTCCAATCACTGCTCACTGCACTAGCACCAAGAGCAGCAAGAACAAATACAGGTTTGGGTCTGGAATGTCAGCGAGGGAGTAACATTGTCCCGTTCTCGGCAATAACTTTTAAATAGACTTCTGCACATCACACACTGAGAACAGAGAGAATTTGGGAATGGAGGAGTCAAAATTTTAGCTTTCTTTCTTTCTTTCCTTCCTTCTTTCTCTTTCTTTCCTTAGTGGGTCAGAGATTGAAGCAGGGTATATTCCAGCTTTTTCTAGCTCTTGCGTGGAGTGGTAGGACAAGCTGAGACCCACCAGGACACATTCCAGGAACAATATTTGGTTAGTTTCGCTGTTTAGCTAATGACTGGGCTTTTGTTGAGCAAAGCGCCCTTTGGCTGGCTTCTCTTTTGCTGAGTGGTATATTCTGGCTGGCAGGATGCTGATACACAAAACAGAGAGGCAGAGCCAGCCTGGCAGGGGAAGCTGGGAGTTGGTAGAGAGACGGACATGGAGGAGGGGATGGCTAGAAACTGGAAGCGTTTGACCTCTGCCTCTGGGGGTGGTGTACTGAGGGAGCAAGAGCTTAGGTTTTATCTTAAATTACATTGTTTTATTTTGAGTGTGTTGATGACAAGAGATGTTTTTCTCCTTCCACCATGTGGGACCTGGAGATCTTTTGGCTGCAGGCGCCTTTACATATTGAGCCATTTTGCCAGCCCTGGGAACATAGATTTTTGAGTGGGATTCTCAGGGGATCCTCTTGTGCATGGGTGGTGTCAAAACATTCGAGTTGGGTTTGTATTAGGGGAATTTCATGGTGTGTACAGACTGGCTTCAAGTCTGGCTTAGGACAGTAGAAACAATACTCAAAGGAATACAGTCTAGTATGGGTTAAACGCTGGACCTTTGGGGTTGGAGAGGTAAAGTGTCAGTAAAGTGCTTGCCCTGCAAACATGGAGACTTGAGTTCGATTGCCCATGACCCATGTAAAAAGCTAAGCAGGCGTTCCTGGGAGAAGTTAGGATCCCGAAGGCTTCCTAACTTTCCTCCCTAACTCATTCAGTGTTCTCAAGTCTTAGTAGGAGACCCTGTCTCAAGAAATAAGGTAGAAAGGCAAGTAAAGAAGACACCTGCCATTTCCCGCTGGCTTCCCTAGGACCTGCACTAACACACATGCGCAGCAACACCCGGAACGAATGGCTACAGCAGCAACAGGCTGGGCCTTGTCCGTGGTGGTTTTTAACCCAAGAGCGGTATTTAGCTACATCTTAGAATAAATCGTTCTCAGATCCTGAAGTGTAACTGCCTCAGTAGAACTGCCAAGCTGAATGACTGAGAGCATGAGAAATTGAGAGTTGACTGGAATGGCGATGTGACGCGCTCTGGACAGCTCCTGATGCGTCCTGAGCGTCAGGTCTCTGAGACTGGTGCTGTGGCTGTGGTGGGGTAAACTCCCATGATGCCCACATCTGCCTCCCTGACTTGTGGAACATGGAAGGCTAGAGTCACAAAGGGCCATGAGAGATTGCTCATTGGTTAAGGTTGCTTGTTTCTTTCAGAGAACCTGAGTTCTACTACATCCCATGGCTCACAACTACCTATAACTCTACCTCCATGGGATCCAATGTCCTCTCTGGACTCTGGGGCACCTGTATTCATGCACACATAGTCTCACATACACATAAATAAAAAATAAGCACACAGCTAGATGTGGTGGTGCATACCTTTATTTGATCTCAGTATTCAGAGGCAGAGGCAGACATATCTCTGTGTTTGAGGCCAATATGGTGATTTCTGGGCTAGCCTGGGCTATATAGTGAGACCCCGGTCTCAAAACAAACAAGCAAACAATAAAACACCCAGAGAAATAACAAGAACAAAAATGAATACACAATAACAAAGGGTCATGTGACCATTGGACCCCTGATCAGAGACACACAGGACACATGACCTGGAGGATGGAAGGGGAAACTTAAGAAGTGTGTCTTTGACAGTGATGTTCTACCAGCCAATGGTCCCCCTCCTGCTATTACCCTCCCCTCTAGAGTGAAACCAGGTAGCACAGAGCCTGTAGCTCAGTGCTTGTACCACGGGATGTAGAGGCAGAGACCACAGAAAGTAGGGCAAAGAAACACCTGACACCAGAGAGCAGGGCTAGGGGTGAAAGGAGGCTTTTGCTTCTGACCTTGAGCAGTAGGCACTTCCGGTCCCATAGGAGATGTCATGGCTTTTCTACAGAGTGCTACTGGGGTTCAGCTACTTCTGCAAAGAGTTCTGGAGACATTGTCATGAGTCCAGATTAACTCTCAGATTAGGAGTCAGCAGTAACTTCCTGTGTTTTTCTCTGATTTAGATATGATTTTTTTCTCTTTTGGTTAGAATTAGGAGTATGATTTATTTATAGTAAACTTTCTTCCATGTTTAGAATGGGATCGTCTAGAAAGTTTTTTTGTTTTTGTTTTTTTGTTTGTTTGTTTGTTTGTTTGTTTTGGTTTTGGTTTTTGTTTTTTCAAGACAGGGTTTCTCTGTATAGCCTTGGCTGTCCTGGAACTCACTCTGTAGACCAGGCTGGCCTTGAACTCAGAAATCTGCCTGCCTCTGCCTCCCAAGTTTTGAGCATGGCTATTACTCAAATGTATCGGTGAATCTAGCCAGTGTGCTCCTCATGGGGTCTGAGGCATGTCTAAGAACACACTGAGGGCTAAAGAGTGATGGATGGAGAAGCCACCCATGGTGGCAGCTGTGTCAACACTTAGGCCTGCCTCTGGATCTTCTGAGAGGGGAAACAAGAGTGGGGAATCCATCCCACCAGCCCCAGCCTCCAGTGAGGGATCCAGTGAGGCAGCAGCATGGACATAGCTGAGATGTAATTTAGACAAGAGTAGTGAGCAGTCCCGACTAGAGGGTGTGCAGATCGCTGCCCCTTTCCAAGCTGGTTCTTGGACTGTGGCCACCTTGGGATTAGCTAGTTCGTGACAGGAACTACTCATTCCACATATTTTAGATCGTTGGTGGTTTCAAGGATAGAGTATGGCTTTCTGCTTTTTATTTTCATAGAAAAGGATTAAGACTTTCCTGTGTTTGAAGAAACAACCAAGCCACTTGGAATCCACAAAGGTCAGGGATCCGGTGTCAGGACTACATCCTCATGAGCGGCATCCTCATGAGCGGGGAGAACGACAGCAGGACAGGGATGGGGCAGGGCAAGGATGGGTTTCAGAAAGATGGGTTTTGGCACAGGAAAGGATTTGTTCGGCTCACCCCTATCTGTACAGCCCCACTCTCATTAGTGGGTCACGGAGCATCCTGGAGCCCTAGACACAGTGCTAGTGCCAAGCTAGAGGTAATGACAAGGCTCACTGGGGCAGGCAAACCAGGGAGGGCACAGTTTTCAGGACACTAGGAATCTGTGCACCCTTGCCACGCTCCTTGGAAGGTGTGTTAGTGGGGATTCTGTCCGTGATTCCTGGAAGTGTGAGAAAAATGTGATGTTTTTATAAGTAGAAGAAACAGCTTAAATCCTGCATCTTGTTTTAAGTTCTTAAATCGCATTTCTTTATTTATTTTGCGTGCAGCAGGGGAGGCGCACACACACACCAGGATAAGAAGATAAATTTCAGGCATTGGTTTTCTCCTTGTACAATGTGGTTTCCCAGGATTGAACTCAGGTTGCCAGGCTTCCAGCTCTGGGGAATTACATTGTTTTTTTTTATAGGAGTCTGTTACAATCAGTGTTTTTTTTGTTGTTTGTTTGTTTTTGTTTTTTGTATAACCTTTCTTTTTCTTTTTTTAAAAAACTTTTATTTATTTATTTAATTATTTTATTTTATTTTTGAAGCCATTTCTTAAGCATCCCAGGCTGGCTTCAAATTTATAACACAGTCTGAAGGTGACCTTAAACTTCTGGTCTTTTTGCTTCTAGTTCCCAAGTGTGTGGCTTACACCATCACACACAATTTATGTGGTGCCAGGGATCGAACCTAGGGCATTGTGTATGCTAGGCAAGAACTCTGTCTCCTGAGTTATGTCCTTGCATATTTCTGCAAACAGAAAGAAGAAACCTTACAAGCGTTTTCCCAAATAGCCAGAAACTCTCTCACTCTTATGCCGTTTTAAATAAGAACACCAACATCACGCTCAGAGGGTTAAATATTACGAGGTTGACGGGAAGTTCAGTTTCCTATAACAAACTTACAGTGTGTAAATACAATTCTCCACAATCAACAAGCATCATAGTCTTAAGGTTAAGGGTTATAAAACAGTAAAATATTGTAATTAGAGTAGACTGTCACAGAAGAGCTTCTTGCATACAAATTACTCAATATCAGGTTATCGAGACATAAGAAGGGATGTAACTGGAAATAAGATCTTAACTCCATATGGTTGATATTCTCTCTCTCTCTCTCTCCCTCTCTCTCTCTCTCTCTTTCTCTCTCTGCCTCCCTCTTGCTCCTTTCAAATTACTCCTAGCTTTTGCTACACAAAAATAATTATATTCAGGCCAGTGCTCTGCATTCTTCCCCCAGTCCCTGTGTCAATAACTAACTTCTTGGGGTTCCTTATTTCTTTCTTATCTATTGCTATTGGAACAGGTGATCTCGGCTACAGCCTTAGAACCGAGATGAAATGGTAGATTAGCGGATTATAATGTTTTAGGGAATGTCTTAAGAGTGTGGATATCCCACAATGGTTCTGTCCGCACACTGGAGGAACACTCCGGACGCCTCTGTCTTCTGAATTTCTCATCACTGCTTCTTCTCGTGGTCATCTTGCTTGTTGTCTTCATTCTCTTTACTTTAACCTCTGCCCCCCCCCTTTGAGAAATGTTTCATGTAGTCCAAGCTAATCCCAAATTCCTTATGTTGGTGAGGATGGCTTTGAACCCCTGATCCTCCAGTCTCCACTTCTCAAATGTCAGGATTATTATAGGCTTGTCTACCACACCCCACTTCCTCATTAACCTTACTGTGAAACAGTCCTTCATGTGGACACAGAAAGGCCACTAGGAGCTTTGGCTCAAACTCTCAGAGCAGGAGAGCACTTTCTTGACAGTTTGGATGGGGAGAGGGAGAGACTCTCAGTGAAGGATCTGATTGGCCCACTCCATCATGTGCTCATTTCCTGGCTATGGCCAGAGAAATGAAATAGAATGGTTTGCAGGCTGGTGTCTCACACTTTCAGGGCCTGGAGGAAGGACTGAGTGGGGAATCAGAAACCCTTAAGACAGTGTACTGGCTAGTTTTGTGTGTCAACTTGACACAAGGTGGCGTTATCACAGAGAAAGGAGCTTCAGTTGAGAAAATCCATCCATGAGATCCAGTAGTAAGGCATTTTCTCAATTAGTGATCAAGGGGGGAGGGCCCCTTGTGAGTGGTACCATCTGTGGGCTGGTAGTCTTGGGTTCTATAAGAAAGTCAGCTGAGCAAGCCAGGAGAAACAAGCCAGTAAGAAATATCCCTCCATGGCCTCTGCATCAGCTCCTGCTTCCTGACCTGTTTGAGTTCCAGTCCTGACTTCCTTTGGTAATAAACAGCAGTGTGGAAGAGTAAGCTGAATAAACCCTTTCCTCCCCAATTTGCTTCTTGGTCACGATGTTTGTGCAGGAATAGAAACCCTGATTAGGACAGACAGTATGCAATAAACAGAAGGGATTCACTAATAGAAGGGGTGCAGGCAAATGAACAACCCTGGTTTAGGACGAATAGATGAGAGGTGGTATTTTATTAGTTTGAAAGATGCAATGACATTGTGTTATTTGCTCATTGAAGCCTGCATAGCAGTGAGGTCCAGTGTTTTAATAACAAGAGAGGGCTCCCCCATCCACACTCCTCTTCTGGCAGTACTGGAGTCGGGGAACCTGTGCATAGCCACGCAAGAGTTCTGCTGCTGAGCTACGCCCCGAGACAGACTGGAGCTTTTAATTCTGGTGTATATGATCAGGACTACATCTAAGGTATGTGGAGCCCTCGTCTAGCTGTGCCAGGTTATGGTCTTCAACTTCCAGGGCTAAACTAGGTATCAGAAACTCCATAGGGTGTGAGATTCTGGGCCTGTAGTTTTAGTGTTGATATAATATGTTCTGAAGGTGCAGCAGCTGTGTTCTAAAGGCCTCGAGTCGCTGAGGCCATCAAACAAGAGAGTATAGGATATTGGGCATGGGGAAGGGGTCTGGAAAAGACAGTTGGCTGGCAGGGAGAGCCACCATCAGAAGCTGTATTTATAACCTTGAATCATAACCCAAATCTACCTCACTGTCCTAGGTGAGGACCCAAGAGCCTCAGTAGGAAGGTTCCGAGTTGTGGTTGATCGTGTAATGGAATTAAGGCCTTTTGACAGGGAAGATGCAAAGGCTCCATGGCAGCCAGAAAGTCCTACTCCAGGAATGGCTCAGAGCGCTCTAGTTACTGGATCCTGTACAGGATGCTGTATGCATCATGAACGAACTGTGGAAACATTTGGTACTGCTTTAAAAGACTGTCCCACAGCACAGAGGTCCACGAATGATGAGTTCAGGCCTTGGGGAGGGAACAGATGCTGGGGCTAATTAGGGCATGGTTCCTCTGGTCCAAGATGGCAGAGAATATCCAAATAAAACTCGACACCTGCGCCCAGTGTGGTGCATGGGGAGCCCTGCTCACTCACCAGCCTATTGGACGTGACTCCGAATGGATATGCTTAGGAAAAGGAGCACTTGATCATTGTCCTTGAAAGCCAGGCTGTAGGGAGTGAAGAAGTGCTTTCTCCTGTGCCCCTGAGTAGTCCACTGGGGGTCTATGGTGGGTTCTTTTCAGATTATAGACCTCCTGTTTTGAGACATTCTTACAGAGACATTGTGAAGTTCATTTTACTATCAAAATTTCTCCTGGCAAGGTGAAGATCCTTTTCCCAAAGGGTTTGCCCTGACCCAAAGACTTAACAGACTGTCATTAAGCACTCTCGGAGCGCCATACCCAGATTAGAACAAGTAGTGGGGTGGCACCCAGATGCCCTTGGGGTGGCACCCAGATGCCCTTGGGGTGGCACCCAGATGCCCTTGCTCATGCTGCTGGAAGTACTCTGCTGTCTTGATAGTCAGGTTGGAGCCATGTCCACTTATTGATCTTGTCTGGTCTTGACAACAAGGGGACACTCAGAGACAGTCTCAGGATCACCATGGAGGCTCAGGGTGATGCTGCACACAACATGAATGGATGTCAAGAGGATATCTGCTGCTCTGGACCACTCAGAAGCCATTTCTCTTCCGGTTGGGGGTTGGGGGGACCACAGCTTAGCTGGGTAGGGAGGGGACCTGATAACAACCTTCAGGCAAGAAAGGGTTAATGTAGAGTCCTGATGATACTGTTTGAACTCCGGGTTGGCAAAAAGAGCCTACTATGAGTATTTCTAGCTGAGTGGCATATAGGGTCTCTGCTGCAATCACTTGGTACCATGGAAGTAAATGATATGTAAACATGTACAAAGCATTTGTGGACCATATATAAACAACTCATCATGACTAATGCCCCAAAGAAAGCATCTACAAGGAAGGTGGCAGGTGAGATTTGGCTCAGAGGCCAGTTTAGCCAAATTTTTCTGGACAGTGTCAGACCTTCTAGAACAGGGCAAGGCATCTACATTCAGACTCACAGAGAGTATGTCCTCTTATTGGTTACGCAATTGGATCCAGCTAAGTCTGAAGCTAACCACCTTCATGACTTGCCATTTCAGAAGCCAATAAATTCCCTTTTGCCTTCCTATGTATGGGTGTTCTTTTCAATGCTACTGAGAGGTTCCTTCAAATTCACCCAGCTGCAGAGCCAGGGCCTCAGACTGGACACTGGGTTTCAAGATGTAGTTGGTAGCCTCAGCTAGGCAGAAGGTAGGTAGTCTAGCAATAAAAAACCTTCAGGGCCAGTGAGATGGCTCTGTGGGAAAAACCACTTGCAGTACCATCCTGACAGCCCGAGCCTACTTCCTGGATCCCTTGTAAGGATTAAAGGAGAGAACCAGCTCTGTAAAGTTGTCCTCTGACCTAAACGAAGTGCCTTGGCATGGTCACACCCAACCTCATAATAATAATAATAATAATAATAATAATAATAATAATAATAAATATAAGTTTAAAATTTCATTTTAATAAATAAGAAAATAAAACCTCATATCTGACAGGAGACCTGCCAGGTTGTCTTGACAGCTTAAGCACACAGCTGGAAGGCAGAGCTGTTAAGATGGTGCCTCGAAGCCAACCCAAGAGATGCCCTGGGGGAATGGAATCCACAAGTCACACTGGAAATGCTCCAGTGGCCTCAAAGAGAGCCAGCTTTCTCTTTTTTTGAGGAATGAGTATCCAATGGATGTTGAGGAGGGGAAGAGCGGAAGGGGAAGGTAACTGGGAAGCCTCTGGGTTGGGACCCCAGAATGCCTTGACCCCAGTACATAAAGTCTGTTCCTCAACACTTACTCAGAGACAAAAAAAGACAAAGGCTGGAGATGAGGCTCAGTTGGTAGAGTGCTTGCTTAGCGTACGTGGAGCTCTGAGATCCGTATCTGGTACCACAGAATCAGAGGGTTGTGGCCCATGTGTGTAACCTCAGCATTCAGAGGGAGAAGGACTAGAAGCTTCAAATCAGAGAGTTCCAGACCAGCTTGAGCTGTCTAAGGCCCTGTCTAAAAAAGAAGGGGAAGAAGAGGAGGAGTGGGAGGAGGAGGAGGAGGAGGAGATCATTAAGAGGAGTGAAGTACGAGCCCCCTACTCTGAGGTAGAAGGTGGAGAGTCTGTACTGAGACAGAGGAGCAGATTTCAGTCTCTGTGGGAACACAGGGCAATCTACTGGTTATTCCTTTGGTGAGTTATAGGCTGACTAGTTTTTCCCAGGTCAGACCTCTGCCTGTCTAAAGGTGTGTCTCTAAACAAACTTTCTTTAATATTATTTTTTAAAAAATCATGTGTATGTATGGATGTGAATTCATGCATATGAATGCAGGTGTCCATGGAGGCCAGGGAGGTCATCTGGTCCCCATGAGCTGGAGTTACAGGCATAGGCATCTGTCTGTGAGCCACCAGACATGAGTGGTAGGAACTGAACTCAGGTCCTCTGCAAGATCAGTATGTGCTCTTCTCCTCTGGGCCCTGACAGTTTTTTCTTAAGGGTCAGACCTCTTCCTGAAGAGGAATGGGGGGTAGCTGTACACCTTCACTAGTTGTGCCCTGACTTCTCCTGCAGTAGAACAGATGTCAACATTCAGACCACGGAGTTCCAAGGAGGAGGGGGAGGAGGAGGAGATGATAAAAGTGGAGGCTGGAGCGTGCCAGAGAAGTGTGATAGCATGGCCGGCCTCAGAGAGTGAGTTCGCATTTAGAAAGTATGATAGACAGATTATAGCCGACGCTGCCCGTGGACCCCTGGATCATTTTGCACATCATCAACTCAAATGCTTTCACTTCCAACAGCCTTCCCTCCTTTGCCAGATAGTAAGACAGCCTCCTGGGACCCACTGCAAGTCAATACACAGAGTGTAAGTATCTGGGAAGCTGCGTGGGGCAGGGGCAGAAGTGAAGGAGCTTGAGACATAAATTACTAGGACTCTTTCTTCCTGCCAGGGCAATCCTCACACGCAAAGCTCGGATGGCACAGTGCCACAGTCACCCACCCCTCTGTGTGACAGTGCTCTCTACTCTCTCCTGTCCTTGATTCCCATCCCCTCTCCCTTCTTGGTTCTTCTTGGGGACAACTCCCCCTCTTCCCTCCCCTCCTCCTCCTCCTCCTCCTCTTTTTTTCAGAGGTGAGGCGAGACAGGGTCTCATATAGCCCAGGATGACTTGGACATAAGTTACTATGCGGCTGAGGATGACCTTGAAATCCTGATCCTCCTGCCTCTACCTCCTCAGTGCTGGAATTACAGACATACATCACTATGCTTTGCTTCTGGGAACCCTTCCTAAAGCCCATGCTTGTGAATCCTCCATGAAGGGTTTGCTTCTGGAAAATCAAACCAAGTCAAACTCCCAGTTGTTAACACCACAGGCTCTGATCGCTGACCAAGGAGAAGGAGGAGGTAATCGTGCCTAGTACAGATGCTAAAATGCTCTAGATCGGGGATGTGGGGATGTGCTCTTACATCTCTGAGAATCAGAAGTGGCTGGATCAGTCCATAGAGGAGAAATTTAGCCAGGATTTCCTGGATGGTGTTAGACTTCCCAAAAGCTGGAGAATCACTTAGAGGAGTTCTTGATGAGGGAAGCTGAATCAGTCTGGGTTTGGATCAGAGGGAACGGATGTGGGGAGCTGGAGGCCACGCAGACCCAGTTCATGCAGACAGGCTGTGGTGTTTGACTGAGAATGGCCTTAGAGGCTTGTATGTTTGAATACTAGGTCTCCAGTTGGTGGGACTGTTTGGGAAGGATTAGGAGGTGTAGCTTTGTTGGAGGACGTGTGTCACTAGTGGCTAAGCTTTGAGGTTTCAAAGGACTAACAATATTTCCCTCCCTCCACCTCCTACTTGGGGATCAGGTATAAGCTCTCAGCAATTCCTGCTGCGTGTCTTTGGTCTACCATCATGGACTCTAACCCTTTGGAACCATGAGCCCCAAATTAAATGTATTACTTTTAAGTCACCTTGGTCATGGTGTTTTATCACAGCAATAGGAAAACAACGAAGACGGGCCCCTCAGTCAGGTTCTGGACTTTGCTAGTCCCCACTTCTGAGTTGTCTGAAGTAGCAAGTTTGTTATATTGGAGTTTGTGGTTTCCAGGCACACTATCAGCCCCAGTAAGGGTCAAATGGCATTGGGGAGAGGGGAGAGCAAGCTGGCTTAGTGGCACTGGCTGTCAAGCCTCATGACACGAATTTTAATTTGTGACACCTACATGGTAGCAGAGAAAAACTGGCATCTTCAAGTTGTCTGCTGATCTTCACACACCGCCATAGTAAATTAATAAATGGAATAATAAAAAGTATCGGGAAACCCAGAATAGCCCAGGGCTTTATGGCATGACACCCTTCACTGTCCCTCAAACAAGGGTGACAGCAGTAAAAGTCGTCTTGAAGGAGACAGATATGGAAATGTGAGGGGATAGGGATTGAAATGATCAGAGAAGCCATCTCTTCCAAAACATGGGGCTTGCTGATTCTGTTCCCAGAGAGTCCCAGGACTGTAGGCTTGTCTACAACAGTCACACATACATGCTCCTGAGCCTCAACACTGACAGCCCCTTCAGTTCAGGCTGGGCACGACAAGGACATCCCTAGATGGCACTACTGAGATGCAGGCAGGATGAGAGGAGGGCACTGTGGGGCTGGGTTCTAGGGCAGAGCAAATAACTTCCCAGCTCCTCTTTGTTGCACAAGGACTTCCAAGCCAGAGAGGTTGGAGAGATGATTCAAGGCCTCAAGAGATGCCAGGGGACCTTGTCAGCAGCCTCTGTCAGGATAATGTTGACTGAGTTTTATAGGATGAAGCTACCACGGAAGGAGAGAGCAAGGGGGAAAGGCTAGAGGCAGGGGAGGAGGAATAGGCAGCAGCTGTGAGCAGAAGACCTCCTGGGAGGAGCTTGGGGCGGGGGGAGGTGTTGAAGACTCTCCTGCTCTTTCAGTGAACGGCCATCTGCATTATCCATCACTGCCTTCAGAGCTGGAGTTCTGGAGTTTTGGAACACAGCAGCACTTGAGGACTGGCCTCAAGGCTATCAGAGGGGGAGCAGGCCCAACCCGATATAGCTCCCCCCGCTCCCCACCGGCAACATGATGATAAGTTGGTGAGATCCAGAAAAAGTTCAAGTGTGGATGTGAGGGGGGCCCCTGTGCTTAGAATTCAAATGAACAGCCTGTGCCCACTCTTCTGTTTGCCAGGACAAAGCTGACTCGTAGCATACAGGTTGTGAGAGAGTGGGGAGCCTCTAGTGTGGAAGGAATGGCTCTGGGCTCAGAGATAGCAGCCAGCTCCCAGCCAGCAGGGATGGACAGCCTTCCTGATAGCCACATCCTGCCTAGAGCGTGACTGGAATGAGACCCACCTGTTAGGAGATGATAGAGGGACATAGACCTAGGGAAAGGTGGATTGAGGGGTGCATATAACATTGTTTTAAATTTGATTCTAGGTCAGTGAAGTGTGAGTTCTTCATGGGGAGCAAGCCCTCAGTGATACTCAGAAGTAGTGGCTGGTGAAATCAGAAGCCCAATGCTGAGGGGAGAAGACATCTTCCTAAGCCCGTGGGAACCTGTCACTGCCAGGGGTCTCCATCTTCAGGGTGTCTGGCTAGGGAGTAGACACGTCTAGGTGTGATTGATATCTGTGAGGAAACAATGGGGAAGTCTGAATTTGACCTGGTTTTGGGACCCCAGCCTTAGAGGCTAGCAAGCCCGTTAAAAGGAAGGTCCCCTGCCATTACTATGGTTCCATTATTATTATTAATCATTATTATTTTAACTGTCCTTTTATTATTGTTATTGGTGTGTGTGAGAGAGTGTGTGTGTGCCACAGGGTGTGTGTGGTGATCAGAGAACATCTTTTGGGATCCAATTCTCTCCTTTTACTGAGGGTTCCCTGGACAGAGCTGAGACTGGCTCAGCAAGTGCTTTTACTCACTGAGTCACCCAGATGATCGTTAATGTTATTAGTGTATGTGGACACCATGCATGTGCATGTGTGTGTGTGTGTGTGTGTGTATGTGTGTGTATATCCATTGTGTGGCTGAGGGTGTGTGTGCTCTTGCCACAGCACACCTGCGGAGATCAGAGGACAGCCTCACATGCCTCCTGTCCTTGCTTTCCATCCCATTTGAAATCAGGGTCTCTCCTTTGTTGTTTGGCGTGGTGTAGGCTGGTCTGGCAGGGCTCCAGAGCTTCTCCTGGCTCTGCCTCCCATCTCCACAAAAGCCTTACATTACAGATGTATACTACTCCAATCTGGCCTTCTTTGGGTTGTGGCGATTCTAGCTCACACCTTCATGCTTGCTCGGTTAGTACATTACCCACTCAGTCATTCTCCAGCCCTGTAGATGTACCAAGGAAACTGAGGTGCTCTTCTCTCTCGTTATTTGGAATTAAACCCAAAGCCTCAGAAACGCTAGGCAAGTGCTATACCACTGAGCTAACAGTCTTGACCCTTCTTCAATTTATATTCAGTTGTTTATTCACTTACTTGCTGAGTCAGCTTATCATATCTCCAAGACTGGTCTCAAACTCACCTTGAAGCTGAGGGTCATCTCGAATTCCTGATCTTCCTATCCTGGGTGCTGGCTTTACAGACATGAGCCTCGTTTATTATTTATTTATTTAACTTAGAAAAAGAATCTCACTTTTCATTTTTTGAAGACTTTGAATATAGGTGTAGCTTGCCCAGGCTGACCTTGAGCTCAAGTCTCTCTTGTCCCAGAACTCCTGAGTAGCTGGGATGACAGGATGTGACACCATGCCCAGCAATCAGAGTTCTCAACAACAACAAATTCCTACTTGTGGCTGACATCTGCCAGACTCTTAGCTTAGTGTTTTCAACTTGATCACATCGAGTTCGCATTTATAATGTTTCACAAAGTCCCCTCTACTATCTTGAAATAAATGCATAAATAATGTTGATTAATGTATATAATCATATATATGTGTATATGTACATATGTATAAAAGGTTTCAAATATCGGAGTGGTTTGAATAGGAATGGCCCCCATAGACTCATGTATTTGAATGCTTGGCCCTCAGAGAACAACACTATTAGGAGGTGTTGCCTTGGAGGAAGTGTGTCACTGAGGGGGCGGGCTTTGAGGTCTCCTATGCTTAAGCTATACCCAGTGTGGCACACAGTCTCCTCCTGCCTGGGAATCAAGATGTAGAACTTTCAGCTCCTTTTCTAGTGCCATGTCTGCCTGCATGCCACCTTGTTTCTCTCTGTGATGATAATGGTCTAAACCTCTGAAACTGTAAGCCAGACCCAATTAAATGTTTTTCTTTATAAGAGTTGCTGTAGTCATGTGTCTCTTCATAGCAATAAAGACTCTAACTAAGACAAATGTTTAACATATTCAAATGCCAAAATACTTATAGAGGCTGTACTTCTGATGGCAGATACAATGTGACCAGGGGTCTCATACTTGCAGTCATGTCTTCCCCATCATGATGACTATATCTGTTGTTTTTAATTAATTAATTATATGTATATGAGTATACTTTTGCTATCTTCAGACACACCAGAAGAGGGCATCAGATCCCATTACAGATGGTTGTGAGCCACCATGTGGTTGCTGGGAATTGAACTCAGGACCTCTGGAAGAGCAGTCAGTGCTCTCCAGCCCCGTTCCGTTTTTAAATTTTTTAAAGACTTATTTATTTCATGTGTTTTCCCTGCATATATGTGTATGCACAATGTATGTCCCTAAGGGTAGTTGTGAGCCAGCATGTGGGTGTTAAAACACATACTCAGGTCCTCTGCAAGAACAAGTGTTCTTAGGCACTGAGCCATCTCTCCAGATGCCCTGGTCTTAAACTATAAACTAAAATAAAATCTTCCATTAAAAATTCCAACTAAAGTCCCACCAGAAAGATAAAGGGGAAATAAAGGGGAAAATGGTATTTGGTAATGGACATATGCATCCATATGTTAATGCTTAGAGTCTGAGACATAGTGAATGGGTCATGTGTGTATGTTAATGTAAAGTCACTGAAGCCAAGCTGCTACACATACACATGGGCCATTGGTGTGGTCTTGGCAGGGTCCCTCTCAATTTCTTTACAAAAAGTTGAAGCTATTAGGGCTGTTCGAAGGAAAAGGTCAATGTTTCCTTGGTCTGTACTGTAGTCTCTACTTTTCTGAACGATCTGTCCATGTGGGCATGGAAGAACTCAGGATGTAGGCATGAGGAATAATAAACCCAGGTTCAAAGTCTTCATAAGATAAGAAGCTGTGTGTAGACAGTCCCCCAAGTGCTTAGACCATCTGTGGGATGCTTTTTGGTTGACTTGATGATTGAAGGATAGCATTGGCAGCCAGTGGTCAGGTATCAGGGATGCTGGATGTTGCAGGCCACCTCTGCACAGTGTAGGATTGTTGTACATCCTACCTGCCTTCAGGATATTGCACTGGACTTTCATGCAAGTGAATGAACAGGTTTATTATGATCCAAAGCACAGTCCTAACTCTGTGTTATATAAGAGTGTGCTCTGCAGTCAGAACAGTGTGACCCTGGAAAGTTGCAGCCCCTAAAATGAGGTGGCATGTGGTGGCACACGCTAGCAATTCCAGTACTTGAGAAGCAGAGGATCAGGAGCTCGAGGCCAGTCTGCGATGCATAACAAGTTCAAGACCCCAGTTACATAGAGAAGCCCTGTTTGTTTGTTTGTTTGTTTGTTTTTAAAAAAAAAAAGAAGGAGAAGAGAAGAAGGAGGTGGAGAAGGATGATGTCAAAGGCACCCCATGTGTCCAAAAGTATCTCTAGCCTTTCGAGCACAAGTGATTGAGGGCATGGCTCATTGGTAGAGCTCTTTCCTAGGACCCTGCGTTTCAGATACAGCCAGGGAACCGAGAATGTACACAGTCTCTCTTAGACAAAGTATTGCTCCTCAACCTCAAATCGTATTAAGGGGAGAGAAAGTTCTGCTCACCTGCTCTTTGGAATGGCAGAAAGCAACTGACATGATGTGACTGCGGCTGTGTAGCTCTTCCACAGTTCATCATTACTGCAAGGAGGAGCTCCCCAAATACAAAAAAAGCCAGTGAGAGCAGTGTCCTCAAAGCTTTGTGTAGAGCAAGTGCGAAGTGCCCGGACTCCTCCATCAATGCTCTCAGCACAAAGACAACTCTTCTAGAAAAACAGCTACTCAGAACATGACAGAGGGACAGGCTGGGAGGGAGACCCATATAAAGCCACTGGCTGTGGGAAGTGAAGCAAGCAAGAAACCCTTCACACAGTGTTTGTCTTCACGGTAACATTTCCTTCTTCCTGTCTGTAACACCTGTCATTCCTCTAGGGAAATGTGCTGGAATGAAGGTTATTATGCTGCCTCCTAACAGATTGCCCCAGACCCTCAGGGAGAGGTGGACCCAAGCCTTGGCCAATCAGGATGCCTCATCTCTTGGCCAAGCCGTAGGGACAGGAGACCTGAGAGAGACGGGTTCCCAGTTGTCTGGGCTTTGAGTACAGATGTACAGATGTCGAGAGAAACAAGAGAAGGAAAAAAAAGTACTTTCCATCCTGGTGTTGCTAAGCTGAGACTCTGCGCGTTTGGAACTGTCGGTACCTATCTCCCCTGGCAACATGGAGGAAATCCATCTAGAGCTGGAAAGAACAAGATCAACACTCAGAGGGGCGCAGCAGTAGCTCTGTCAGCACTGAGTAAGACTCCAGACCCAGCTGTGCGTGATGCTACACGTGCCCACAGGCTACCCAGCCAGCCATCTTGGAAAACCACTTCATATTTATTTATTTATTTATTTATTTATTTATTTATTTATTTATTTACGGCTGGAGCTTATTTGAGATGGATTGCAGCTTGAAAGAAGTCTTGGCTTCTACAAAAAGCATCAATTCACCCATTAAGCATGTGTCGAGTGCACACTTATCTATCAGGCATTGACTTACATACTAGAGTTGCAAGAGTAATCAGCTGGCTGGCAGTGTGGCTCAGTGGCAGAGCACTTGACTATTCTGCAAGAGCTCCTGGCTTCCATAAGTAAGCAATACAAAAAGAAAAGAAAAAGGATTTGGTCCTTCCTGTTACAGAAGGAATCAGGGTGAAAATAACTAATCTAATAATTCTAAGAAGTGCTACAGAAGCATTTTTGTAAAATTAACTTCCAGGAGGCCAGGAACCTTAGTCGCTTTTGTTGACAGATCCTCTAGAACAGTGCCTGGTATACTTAGTAGCCACTCAGTAAATACTTGTTGTAAACAATGAATGGAAGATAAATATTTAGGGTCAGGACTGGAGAAATGGCTCAGCTGTTTAGAGCACGTGTTGCTCTCTAATGAGCCTAAGTTAAGTTCCTACATACCTATAGAAGGTAGCTCACAACCACCTGTAACTCAGCTCCAGAGGGATCTACCATCTCTAGCCTCTTCATGCATCCGAAGCCACGGGCACACATTCCCCCCCCCCCCTCTCAGACACATGGCTAAAAAGAAATCTTTTTGTTTGTTGGTTTTTGAGACAGAATCTCACTCTGTAGCTCTGGCTGGAGAGAGCTTGCTAGGTAGAGCAGGCATGTACCTGGTGCCCTTCAGAGGAGGGCGCTGCATCACAGATGGTTGTGAGTCACCATGTGGGTGCTAAGAGCCAAACCCAGGTCCTCTGCAAGACCAACAAGTGCTCTTAACCATGAAACCAATCCTCCAGCCCCCTAAAAATAAATCTGCACCTCACTCCTGAGACAGGTATTTGCTATGTAGCCTTGGCTATCCTGGAACTCACTCAGTAGACCAGGCTGCCCTCCAACTCAGAGATTGGCCTGCCTCTGCCTCCAGAGGGTTGGGATTAAAGGCGTGCGCCACCACTGCCCAGCTATAAAGAAATCTTAAAAGTAAAAAGAGCTGCCAGGCATGGTGAGTTCAAGGTCTGCCTGGTCTATATAGTGAGGTTCAGGACAGCCAGGACTACATAGAAAGACCCTGTCTCGAACAAACATAGGAAAAAATAAGTTAAATAAAAAAATTTTAAGAGCTAGAACAGGACATAGTGGAGCATCAGAGAATGCTTTCTTGAGGAGGCAACAGTTAAGCTGAGATCTGAAGAATCCAGGGGGGTTGCCCAGGCCCCAGAAAACAGGAGAGGGCTTGCTTAGAAGAAGCAGTGAAGGGTGGCCAGTGTGGCTGGATCATCAGGAACCAGAAAGAGCATAGTGGTAAATGAAGCTGGAGGCAGGGACACTCCTGGGGCTTCGGTGGCACACTAAGGAGCCTGGGTCACTGCAGA
>JADRCH010000291.1:2715659-2850467 GCA_019843965.1 Rhynchomys soricoides
GGGGGTGGGTTGGGAGGGAGGGAGGGAGGCTAGCTACTTAAGGTAAAGTAAAAATTCTAGACTAAAACATAATGATACAGGAGAAAACATAAAGAACTGGGAAGGATGAGAACTGTGTACAGATATCTGTTCTTACACTTACCTTATGTAAGTTTACGTACTCATTTCACACACGTGTGTATTTAAATAAACAACTGTTTAAATACAGCAAGCTAGGGCAGAAGCTGTAGCTCTGGGGATAGAGAGCACTTACCTGCTATGTATGAGGCTCTGAGTCTGATTCCCAACAGTACCTAAATCTGGTCATCATGGTGGGTGACTATAATCCCAGTTCTCAGGAGGTGGAGGTTGGAGAATCGGAAGTTCAAGGTCATCCTTGGTACGTAGTGGTTCAAGGTCAGTTTGGTATACTTGAGACCCTGCCTTGAAAACTCAAAACAATTAATCCCAGCACTTGGGAGGCAGAGGCAGGTGGATTTCTGAGTTCGAGGCCAGCCTGGTCTACAGCGTGAGTTCCAGGACAACCAGGGCTATATAGAGAAACCCTGTCTCGAAAAACAAAAGAAAAAAAAATCAAAAAACCCCACAAAACTCAAAACAACAAAGATTAAGCTGGATGTGATGATGTCCACCTGTAACCCCAGCACTCAGGAGGCAGAGGCAGGAGGATCTCAAGTTTGAAGCCAGTTTAGTCTATATAGAGAATTCCAGGCCAGCTAGGGCTACATCGTGAGAAAAATCTCAGTAAAGTGATGGCTGCACAAGCCTGGCGAGCTGAGTTCAATCCTTGGAAGCCACCTAAAGGTGGAGGGGACAACCAACTCCACAAGGTTGTGTTCTGACAGCCACATGCACACCATCACCCTCAATGGCAATAAACAAAATGGAAAAATTAAAAACCCAACAAAATACACCGATAAATAGTGCTTTGTGAAACGTAAGTTAGACACAGACAAAAACATAGATGAAAAGAATTGTACAGGGAGCGGTAGGGAGAAAACAACCTCAGAGTAAATCTAGGGAGGGGTCCAGCAGGCATATGTTTTTTAGTCTTTTAATTGTAGGTTAGTTTTAGAATTGCAGAAACATTGAGAGGATGGTTTGGAGAGCTCCCATGGGTCCCACATGGAGATTTTTTTCTTCATGGACATCTTGCCTTTTACTGCATGTCTGTCATGATTAAGAAACCAACATTGACATTTTTTCTTTTCCTTTTGAGTCAGGAGCTCCCTATGTACACCAGGCTGGCCTTGAACTCAGAGATCCACACATCTCTGCCTCCAGAGTGCTGAGATCAAAAGTGTGCACCACCGTGACAAAAGCTTCAATGTTGACCCTTAAAAAAAGGTTTATTTTATTACTTTACTTATTTCCGTATGTGTGAATGTGTGTACATGAGCTCCTATACCCTCGGAGGTCAGAGGCCTCGGATCTGCAGCTGGAGCTACAGGTGATTGTGAACACCTGACATCAATGCTAGGCATTGAACCTGGGTCCTCTGCAAGATCAGCAAGTGTTCCTAACCATTGAACTGTCTCCTTAGCCCCTGATGCTTATCTTTCTCCCTCCCTCCCTCCTTCCTTCCCTCCCTCCTTCCCTCCCTCCCCCCCCCCCCCCCGTGCCGAAGCATGATATAGCCCAGCATGGTCTTGAACTTGCCACGAGGCTGTGGATGACCTTGAATTCCTGATCCCCCCCACCTCCGAGTTCCTTTGGATTGCAAGCGTGGATACATTGCTACTTAAAACTTGTATTTTATATTCACTTAATTCTCACCTAGTCTTCTCCTGCCCAGGACCTGATCTAAGACACTCCAGTACATTCACTTGTGTCTCCTCAGGCTTCCCTTGGCTATGACAGCTTTCCATACATGCTCTCTCTCCTCAGCTTTACATCCTTGCAGTCCTGAGGAGCACTGGCAGTATGTTTTATAGGCTGTCCCTCAGTACAGATTTGTCTGATATCTTTGTCCAGACTAGAATGGAGTTATTATGGATGCACCAGAGACAGATGATCTGCTTCTGAGGGAAAACCGTTGTGTTAAAAAAGTTCTGATTTCATCACCGGCCATCAAGGGTGACATTACCATACCACCTATCTCTGTTGATGTTCACTTCATCCGAGATAGTATTTGCCAGGTTTCTTCACTATGACATTATTCCCTTCCTATTTCCCTTACTATATTCCTTTGAAAGAGTCCTGATGGCCAGGCCATACTTAGATGAGTCAAGATTTACTTAGTGGCTCCTTCGGGGCACAGCACCTGCATCAATCATTCAAAACTGATGTGCAAGAGAGACTTTTCCTTCCCCACTGAGGGTCCTACTCATTCATTTCTATCATTTCTACCGTGATTTCTTTTATACCTCGGTTTATAACTGTGCAGCTCAAGCTGGCCAGCCTTTAACTCAGTGTACCAAGTACTGAGACCACAGGCATGGAGAACCGTGCTCTACCTGCCTTTGCTGGGATTAAAGGTGTGTATCACTACAACTGGTTTGGAGTTATTATTTTTTTTTTAAAAGACATTTCTTTTCTGTAAGTCACTTCAGAAAAGAAGTCAGTGCAGCTTGGCTTTTCTTGTTTGCTTGTCTGCTTGTTCTTTGATGTTTGGAGACAAGGTCTCATATCTCCTATGTCCCAGGTCATCCATTCCTCAAGGAGCTTTGTTTTCTTTGAGATTTTCACTAGATGTGGTCACTGACACTAATGTATCATTTCTTTTAGGCTCTTAGTAGACAGAATAAGAAAAAATACATGTACTTTAGCCTATGCATACACATATGAATGCATATGTCAGATATATATTCACATAGCTTTCTCTATATAACCATGTCTATAGAAACCACTGAATAAAGAAAGAATGTTATAATAGCAGATATGATGGTTAATTTTGGTTGACAACTGGATTGGATTCAGACATACCTAAGAGATTAAGGCACACTTGTGGGTGCATCTGTGAGGGCAGACCCAGAGAAAGTTGCCATGTTGTGCAGCAACTGAGAGGGAATGGTCAGCCCTGAATGTGGGCAGCACCATCCAATAGTGGGAGGCCAGGATAGAACCAAGGTTGGGATTGGCTTTTTCTCTTCCTCTGTGATGCAGGTATAGGCCACAGTAGGCCAGATTAAAAATAGATAAAAGCAGCTTTATTAGGAGGCAGCTCTTGGGTAGGTTCACCAATCTCACAGGTGGAGGTCAGCGAAGTCACATGCCCAGGATTAGAGCAGGGGGTTTTGATGACCTGTGAGCTAGAAGCTGGGATTATGCCCAAAGAAGGTAAAAACCTGAGCCCCTGGGTGGGCCCTCTTCATGGGTTGCCTGAAACTCAAGAGACTGATGACATGTTAGCCTAGAGTTTTCTCCAAGTGGGCAGGGGAGTGTTCTCTGAGGTTGGGGTTGGGGGAAGGAAGGTAGATGGGGTTTCCCAGCTTGTGTGGTGGGCTGAGCAGGGGTTCCAGCCTCACAGGTAGAACAGGGCAAAAGACAGCAGGCCCCAGCACAGGCATCCTCTGTTTTCTGTCCAGCACAAGGTAAACTGCTTGGCTTCAGCACATTCTCCTTTCCGTGTTCAGTCTCATCGCAGGCCCGCTGACCAGCTACTGAAACACACGAACTCCTGAGCCAAAATAACCTTTCTCCAGTTAGCTACTTTCCCTTCTCAGATTTTTGTTACTTCGGTAACAAGTGTGACTAACACAATAGGGGGAACAATGGAATAATGAAAAGAAACTAGTCCCAATGATGACAGTGATGGAGAAACGAAGATGGAGGGAAGCTAGCGAAATGGGGCAAAGACGAAGCAAAGAGCAAGGTAGACGCAAAGGGGATGAATGGTAAGTGTATAAGAAAGAGCTCAGACAGCCACCACTTTATATCTGCCCTCCTTTTGCCTGTCCTCTGCCAGGGCGGAGGACTGCTGTCTTTGACAGGTCAAAGCATCCCTTGCCTGTGACTTCTCTCTAGGCTCAGCAGTACAGATTCACACACACAGTCCGTGTGGGCTAGCTGTGTCCTCTGACCAAACTCACTGCTTCTTTCTAATTTCCATGTGGCTTTTGAAAACTGTTCACTCCCCTCGTACCTTCAGACCCAGGAGTATTAAGAATGCTGTGGTTATTAGCCCTGAATAGCTGCATTACCCCTTGGTAAGCCTTCATAAACAGTCCCTTCATAAAACCTTCTAGGAGTTGTACTAATTTTCATACCGTATCATCTTTCTTCCCGTTTGGACTCAGACTGAGGCGATAACTGTAGAATCTGGAACCAGTCCTTTAGGATGGGATTCTGGAACACGGTGACTGCATATTTGAGGAAGGCTGTGCTAATGCTGGAGAATGTTTAGGAAATGGGTCCTTGGCTGTGTGTGGCACATCATCACAGCTCTGCTTAGTAGTGACGGAGCATGTGATGAGATGCAGCTGAGGGAGAGGACCACACCAGACCAGCACTCACCTACTCTGTCAGCCAGCATGGTCGCCGAACAGTAGAAGCCAAAGGTTTCTTCTTACTACCTATGAAGTTCACAGAGAGGAAAGTTGCCATGGAGAGAAAGTTGTCATGCCAAAATGCTTCCTGGTACCCTTAAAGGATGCCTTGATTTCTGGCAATTGCAAGGTAGATAAGCATGCTTGCAAACCAAGGGTAGGGGCTGACTACTGGGGCTGGGGATTTGCAGCATCTAGTAAATCAATAGTCTCTTACATCAAGGCAAGGTCACTGGTATGAGAAGTGGAACTCTGGGATATGGGGAGGGAATGCAGGATGCTTCCAAGAAAAATATAAAGATGTGATGGGGTTGAGGATTTTGAACTTCCTATTTTGATGGAATCAGCTTTCCTCTGGATAAAAGCCATATGGTAATGGTACCCAATGCAGTTGCCTAAGAGGCTGAGGCTTCCTCTCCTCAGGTCCCTTCCTTTTATCTCTTGTCACTATCAGGACCACGCTAAGGACTAGGTGTGTGTACAGGGCACGTTCCAAAAGATACTGACTACGTGCTTCAAGTATTCAAAACTGGAGCAGAGGAGATACCTCGGTTGGTGATAAGCCCGCACACAAGCATGAGGGCCTGAGTTCAGATACCTACCACCATGCTAGCTCAGTGTGTCTGTAACCTCCTCCCAACCCAGGGTTTTGGGGACAGAGACAGAAGGATCCCTGAAGCTTATTGGCCAACCAGCTATCGAGACAGATGTGCTCCAGGTTCAGTGAGAGACCTGGCCTCAAAAATAAGGTAGAGAGGTCGGTAGGATGACTCAGTTGGCGACGACGCATTTGGCCAAGCTTGATGAGCTGAGTCTGATTCCTAGAACTCAAGTGGTGAAAGAACAGACCAGTTCCTGTCAGCTTTCTTCTTTCTGACATCCACATATGCACGTCTGCATGCCCTACCCCCATTAAATAAATAAACAAACAAGTTTAATTTAAAAACGTGGAGAGTGATTGAGAATCACACTCAACATTGCCCTCTGGCCTGAAATTCATGTACACACACCTGAATGTGTGCCTGCACATATGTGCACACATCCACACATGCATATACACCACACAGAGTCACGAGCGAGCGCGCTCACACACACACTTGCACTGCAGCACTTCCCCAAGTTCAAGCATCTAATGCAAACATGTGTGTGATGCTTGACAGCTGGCTGTCCAGGTGTGGTCCCTGGACCAACAGTCAAGAGTCACGTAAGGTCTTTTATACAGGCACTCTCAGGCCCCCATCAAGTGCTATGGCATTTGAAACCATGGGAGTGATGCTCAGAAATCTACATTTTAACAAACCTTACGGCTGATTCTGGTTCATACAAAAATTTGAGAACCACAGACATGAAATATCCATTCTTGCTTTCGTTTTCTTGAGTCTTTTAGACATCACCCCTTCTGTCACTACTGAGCACAGTGGCCCTCGGTCAGAAAGACTGACAGCATTAGAACTGGCTAGAAAATTAGGAGTCTTGGGTCCACCTCAGACTTGATGACCTAATCTGCATGTGAAAATCTCCCTATGGGATTCAAAGGTGTACTGCAGTTGGAAAAGCTCTGTCCTACTGCAGTGGCTTGCAAACTTCAGGAAGTGTTTGGGAGCCACTGTGCTATGCAAACCTAATACCTCTTTCTCGCCATTACCCCCAGAAAGTATGGGTGATCCCATCATGAAAGCAGATGTTGAGCAGCCTGTGAAGATGCCATCACCAACTTGGACCCTGTTACCAGCTACAGAATAGGAATTTTGTCGTCTGCCTCCTGTATTTGTTTCTGATGCTTTCTAACAGATAACCATACATTTAGCACCTAAAAGCATCAGACAGCTGTTATATCCCAGTTCTGCAGGCCAGAAGACCAGGTTCGGCACAGATATCTGCATTCTCTGTTCAGGCTTTCAAAAGGCTGAAAAATCAATCATCAATCAATCAGTCACCAAAAACCGATCAAGGCTATGGATGAGCTTGTATTCCCATCCAGAGCTCAGTCTTCCTCCAAGTTCAAGCAGTGAAGCAGAATTGAATTCCCTGTGGCCAGGAGACAGTAGTTCCTCAGTCTGTTCTGGTTGTGAGACAGCTCTTAGACTCTGCCCACGTTCCTAGCCATGTGGCTCCTCCATCTTCACAGCCACCAATGGGGAACTGTTCGTGTACCACCCTTCGGATCTCTCTCACCAGGAAGATCCCAGGTGCTTGGAAGGATTTACCTGCTTACTTTGGACCTACCTGGGTTCATCTCCCTGTAACTGATTTGAAACCTTTCGTGTGTTGGCAAAAGTCCCTTCACCGAGGCAGCTTGTTTAGTGTTTGATTGAGGACTGAGAGAAGGTGTGGTCATTTGGAGGAACAGAGGTGGGGGGGAGCTCTCTTGGAGCCCTACCTGCCATATCTTTCCTCACTGTTTGGCATTTCCTTGTATGAGGAACATGGATTTCTATGTGAGGTTTCCGGAGTGATTCTGCAAGAGTGAGGGTGCCTGCTAAAATGGTATACAGGGGACATGTGGGTCCCTCTCAAAGAAGACATGGACTCTCTCCCCAGGGAAGAGTGAGGGTGTGTACAGATAGTGGGTGTAGAGGTAAGAGGGGAATGCTATCAGCCTGGCCTACAAAGAGAGTTTGGAATCGCCAGGGCTATCACATGGAGAAACCCTCTCACAGCCTCCAAATAACCAGTGTGTATTTCTGTGTATATTTGTGTGTTTATTAACATGTGTGGATGCAGGTGCCCACAAAATCTAGAAGAGGATGTCAGATCCCCTGAAGCTGGAGTTATAAGTGGTGTGAGGGACCCACCATGGATGCTAGGAACAAAAACCATGTACTAGGCAAGACCAGAAAGCGCTCTCCCGAGTCCCATGAATAGATTTCTTAACCCTTGCTCTCTTGGTTTTATCTAGGAAGCAAGCATGGGATCATGGAGGAAGCAGGATAACCCAAAGATGCACACTTGAAAGGTCTGAGGCTGGGTGGTCTTGACATTATTGGGCTGCCAGTTTCCCCCTGACTAGGATGTTAGAGAAAGAGAGGCCCAGAAAGTATCCAAAGCACAGTCCTCCTTGTCACCTGTTGTGCAGCAGCAACACCACTTCCCCTTAACTGGCATGATCCACCAGCCCGGGCCAGAACCATCCTTTATGATCTCCTGTCCCCAGGCTTCCTCCCTGTAGGCTTGCCTCAAGCCACCTGTGTCCTTAGCCTGAGGGTCTCCTGCTCTCTTAGTTATCCTCACAGGATTTTTTTCTCCTGGATTTCAATATTGCCTTGGCATTTTTTTTTAAGCCTGGAGGCCCTAGGTTGTTACAGGATCTGGTGTCTACTCCCCTGCCTCCTGCCCACACCTTCACAAATAGTCCCATTATGAAACCTTGGGAATGATCCTAATTTGAATATGCCATCTGTTTTCTGTTTGGGCTCTGACTGCTGTAGGATCCTATTAGGAGACAGACACAGGGCCACAGCAGATGGAGATGCCGATATTACTTTTATATTACTTTTATTACCATCAGAACTGACACTGGACAATATGGCATAGGTCTGGTAGTAAGCATGTTTACTAACATGGCATTCCGAGGTCATCCCTTAGAGACCCTGCCCCTGTGACGTCTGTGGTGTGAAGAAATGACACAGGATTCGTGTTTCTCACTGAGGCAAAGACCCAACTGAGTGAAGCAACTACACTCTCTGAAAAGAGTGTGAGGGTTTTGCCTACATATATGTGTGTGTGTTCTGTGTGTGTCTGGTGCCCATGGAGGCCCTGAACTGGAGATTGGATGGTTTGAGCTACCGTATGGGTCTTCTGCAAGAACAACCGAGTACTCTTAACTATTGAGCCATAGCTTCTACCTTGCAACTATATGCTAAATCACCAGCAGCCAGTTGAATCAGTCTTGGCCCCAGGGGAAGACCAAGGAGAGGGGACAGGGGGCCAAACACTTATTTTGGAAGAACTCTGTGCAGATAGTTTTATGTTACCTTGACACAAGCTAGAGCACTTGGGAGGAAGAGGCAGGCAGATTTCTGAGTTCGAGGCCAGCCTGGTCTACAGAGTGAGTTCCAGGACAGCCAGGGCTATACAGAGAAACCCTGTCTTGAAAAAAACAAAAACCAAAAACCACCACCACCAACAAAACTCCCTCCAAATGACTGGGTTGTAGGCAAGCCTGTAGGGCATTTTCTTAGTGATGGGAGGGCCCAGCCCACTGTGGGTGGGGTCAACCCTGGGTTGGAGATGGCAGGCTGAGCAAATCATGGAGAACAATCCAGGGTCTTCTTACACATGGTAGGCAAACATTCTACACCCTAGCCATGAAAAGAAAATAGTAATGGCTAAAAAATGTGAAATGGCGTAGTTATTCAACTCTAGTAATATTCCAAGACTTGACTTCAAAAATTTGGAGAGGAGGGGGTGAAGGCTCAGTCAGTAAAATGAGTTTGGATTTCCAGCACCCACATAAAGGTTAGAGGATACAGTCCCAGGGTGGGGGAGATGGAAACAAGAAGATTCCTGGGGCTTATTAGCCACTAGCAGAATCTATGAGATGCAGGTGATAGACTCTATCTCAAAATATAAGGTAGAGGGGCTGGACAGATGGCTCAGTGGTTAAGAGCACTGGCTGCTCTTCCGAAGATCAGGTTTGATTCCCAGCACTTGTGTGATAGCTCACAACCATCTACCACTCTAGCTCCAGGGGATCTGACACCCCCTTCTGGTCTTTGAAGGAACCAGGCATACAAAGTGGTGCATACAGACATACATGCAGCCAAAACACCCATAAACATAAAATTAAAACAGTTTAATAAAAGACTAACAAACCAGGCATGGTAGCACATGCCCTTTTGACCCCAGGACTTAGGAGGCAGAGGCAAAGGATCTCTGAGTTCAAGGCTTGCCTGGTCTACAGAGGGAGTTCTGGGACAGCTTAGTCAACACAGGGAAACCCTGTCTCCAAAAGCCAACCAAACCAAAAACCCTAACCAACTTAACAACATTCTACTTGTATCTTATTTTAAACCATATGTGCATGGGAGCTATTGCTGAGTTTAGAGTTTGCATGACGACATGCAATTAGTTAACATTCCATTAGGCTGCCAAGAGCCTTTGTTTGCTATTAAGGATGCATATGCAAGAGAAGGAAAGAAGGGTTTCTGGATGCCATCCAGCCACCCAGTAACAGATTAGAAAGCAAGGATAAAGGCCAGCTACAGGAACCCCCCTTTGAAAGAGGAACTTGTGGAACATGGACTAGCAAATATTGTAATATTCTTCTGAGAATATAGATAATTGCTCATGCAAGTGCGAATTTTGTAAAGCGATTCAATTCTGTTTTGTATAATGATACTATTATTCAATGTGTGGTGTGTGTGAGATTATTCCTTTTAAATGTGCTGACATTTTAGTTACAGGGTCCTAAATGTAGATGTATCGTGGATATTCCTGTATAAATGCTTGGATACAATAGGAGTCAATGAAAGAAATTTTACCCAAGATTTCCACTCCTTTTTGACGCTGTTACAAGCTGACATGAGTCTGTGTGATATGGACTATTACTGGTAAAATTGAGTATAGTCAGAAAGTTAAATTCTGAGGAGTTAGAAATGCAGGCTCAATGGCTCAAAAAATACCAGCAGAGTGACACTTGAATGGGGATCTTCTTAAACAGAGGCAGCTGTAACGGAATACATGGCTCAGTGTGGAAATATACAGCATGATGTATAGGCTCTGGCTTGAGCATATTATATCAAATGATAGGAAACTAACAGCTTAGATAAAGAAAGCTAAAGAAAGATGAAAATGTTCTTGTACAGGACAAGATAATAAAGAGCTTAATGAGGAGAGTGAACTAAAATCGCTGGCATAATCTATGACTTTGAAAGACAGAGATGCCCTGTTAGGCATTGGGATTTTTACATCACTGTGGGGGTCTCCCAGCTATTTACTGCTAGTAATTTGAATTACAAAGATTCATGAAATGGGGGGCTGGAGAGATGGCTCAGTGGTTAAGAGCACTGACTGTTCTTTCTTCCTGAGGTCCTGAGTTCAGTTCCCAGCAACCACATGATGGCTCACAATCATCTGTAGTGGGATCTGATGCACTCTTCTAGTGTGTCTGAAGACATCTACAGTATACTCATATAAATAAAAATAAATTTAAAAAAAGAAAAGAAAAACCAAACTAAGATTCATGAAATGATATAAATCCTGGTGCCCAAAGATTAGGTCTTTACATACAGAAGGAAGAGTTTATTTGGCGTGCTCAGTTACAGAGGAGACCCTGTGCCCACCATAGTGAGAAACACAGAAATAGGCAGGCAGGCATGGCGTTGGAGTAGTAGCTGAGGGCTCATTTTTTCATCCGCAAGAATGGGTCAGAGAGGCACACTGGGAATGGCTTGAGTCTCAATGCCAGGTCCCAGTGGCACACCTCCTCCAACAAGGCCACACCTCTTGATCCTTCCCAAACAGTTCCACCATACCGGGGACCGAGTACTCAGATATATGAGCCTATAGGGGCCATTCTCATTCAAACACCACAGTGTTGCTTTTTACTGATAGACTCAAAAATTTATTGAAATATACACAGTGTTGCAGGCCGGGAGGGTGAACAGCAGGCTACTTTCTGGGAAATCTTGATTTTTTTTTTTTTTTTTTCCCGGAAAAAGTTAAATGGAAACAAGAAAGGCAACCTGGTTGATTCCTAACAAAGTCTCTGCAAGACAAACACAGTACTTCTCTTTGTTTTTCTTTGCCTCTCCTCTCTGACAGTTACTCTCCGTGTGTGTGTGTGTGTGTGTGTGTGTGTGTGTGTGTGTGTGTGTGTGTGTCTTTTTTAGAGGGAGAAGAGAGAGAAGGGTGGGCAACCTACATCCAAAACAGATATTATACTGGCCCAGCCTGGGTCAGGAGACAGATTACTGTGGCACCTAATTATGCCTTCAGGCCAAGAAAAGACAAAAGTGGTAGACAGTAATTCACCCAAACAAGGGAACTAGTCCCAGCACAAATTCCTCCGCTAGTCAGCCGTTGAGGTTAACAAGTTAATCCCAAAGGCAGAGCCAAAGAGTTTCCTAGGGTCAGGAAACCTGGAGTGCTTCCGCCCACTCAGCGTCTTTTACGAGGTTCTGCTTTAGCTGTTGGTTGTTGTTGTAGTCACTTCAAGGCTATCTTGGGGAGATCTGTTCTATGCTTATCCTTGTGGCTCTCTGTACCCCACACACCTCTTCTTTTCTCTTACGCCCCTCTGTTTCCTGGCTTCTGTGAGGTGAGCAGTCTTTGTTCTGCACTCCTGTTGTGGTGGTATTCTGTAGTACCTTCAGCCCAAAGCGAACAGTCTGCTTGATTTTGGATTGAAACTTTTGAAATGATGAGACTAAGTAAATCCCATCTCCTTTCTGTTGCTTTTCCCAGGTGTCTGTCACAAGAATCAAATTTCTGCTGACATGGAATTTAAACCTGTGGAGAGGTGGGAGAGACACATTCAGTCATCATAACTGAGTTTCTAACATGTAGGTTTTCTACAGGGCATCTGGTTTTCCTAAGAACCAGTGAGTAAGATACCCAACACCAAGATAGAAGCCACAACTTTTTCATAAGTTACTTTCCAAGGTATCTTCCACCATCCTAATTTTTTGGAAGCGAGTCACATATTCAAATGGAAAGGGATATTCAGGCCTCTGAATGCCAGTAGGCATATATCACAAGGGACCATGGTGTAGGATGCTCCCCCATGGCATCAGAGCAGATAAAAGACCACCATCCAGAGCAGCAACAATCTGAAAAACAGTAACTGTAGCCCAATCGATATTAATGGCGCAAGGAAGCAGAGTACATAGCAAAGCTTTGAGCTGATGAGGCTCTCTCACCATGCAAAATGTTTGCATAGAACATGCTAGCAGGTGGTAGGCATGTGCACAGAAGGTCTTAAAGTTCTGTTTTTATTAAATATGAAACTGATACACAAAACTGGTGCCTACAAGACATATGTAAGTGATAAAGAAGTGTGACATAATTAGGATCTCGCCCAGTTTAAGGGAAGCGACGCCAGTGTCTTCCCAGGTCTCCAGTAGCTTCTGTTTCTCTCCCCTCCAGACACAATTGTGCTTTGTGATGGCTATTCATGACATTTTAAAAGACAGAGATGTTTGTATCTCCTCATGTGATAGTGGCTTCCTTGCTTTTGTATAAATGGAAGCAAGGCTGGTGACAAGGCTTAGTGGATAAGAGGCTTGGTGCACAAGCCCAGACCTAAGTTCAACTCCAGGATCCCACCACAGAAGAGATTGTTCCCAATATCCATGTCCTGTTCCAGCGAGTCTAACCCCACAGGCACCCACACGCATGTGCACACATTCCTAATATAAATCAGACAAAATCTTTGACAAAATAAAAACAGAAGCACACGGTACATATTTCTCTCAAAATTATGGTTCTGAGATTTTTAAAATACCATCACTTTAATGTTTTCAGTTTGAGCCAAACTTCACATTGCTCCAGTACAAGAGGAAACTCAGTTTCTCATCTGAGCCACCAGCTTTGTCTGTCCCTCTCTGTGTGACACTGTGCAGAGGTGTTACAGCTCATCTCCGTGTCTTTATGGATGTTTGGCCCATTTTATCCTTTGGCTGGGTAAACTGTGTTGCTATGAATATCGTGAGGCTTATTCTTGTGACACTTGCGACACTCTAAATCCTATCAGCTATTTGACACTGACTTTCATTTTGGCCGATCTGGAAGGTATCAGATGGAATCTCACTGAGGGTGTCACTTGTGTTGTACACGAAGCTGAAGAAGGTTTCAACACTGCACAGACGGATGCAGTCATGTGACCAGACGAGACTCAGGACTCTACCTTGAACTTCAGCTATCATCCATTAACTAATCCAGGCTGTTGATACCGTAATGAAACATTATTCCTATTCAAATTCTCTGGGTCAAAGTTAAAATGCAGAGTGGAAGCTTGGCATAATAATTTAGTATGATTCCATGTGTCACAAAGTGCTAGAAACTTAGATGACCAAGTTATGAATGAAGAAAATACTTTGTAGGCTGAGGTGTAGCTCAGTGAAAAAGCATGAGCTCTGTGTACAGGGGTCTGTGTTTGATCCCTAGTATGGAAAAAGGGGAAGTTGTTTTCATGGACATTGTGCTCTGTATGTATTTATTTTATTGAAAGTCATAAGGGAACCAAGAGGAATTGCGAGTCATGTCCACCTAGTTCGTAAAACTCTCTCTGCTGCCATAAAGGAATATGAAGAGGGTGTGGATCACTGTGGGTTAGAACATTTAGTTCCTGATTCAGAACTCGGGAGGTGGAGGTGAGATTTAATTAGAATTACCTTGGTACAGATGGGAGATTTACAGAGAAGAGCTAATAAAAACATCTTCCCTCGGTGTCACTCTGGATGGTAAACTTGCTGATTGATTAACAAGCTAAACTTAGTTATGAGGTCACAACCTGATCGGACTTTAGCCAAGAGACATGCTCCAAACAAGCCAAAGGTCCAAGAGAAAATTCAACTGCAAATGGGCAAGAAATCAGGTGATGGGTGAGCTGGTAGGTCTGAGGCAGAGCTGCAGCAGTGAAACCTCCAAGCATGTGGCTTAAGGATGAGATGAGCCTAGACCTGTGTGTCCGAGTGAGCTGGATGTCTGGAGATGGTGCTGAGCAGAACAATGGAAGCTAGCTAGGGGCGTCTCAGAATAGGCTGGCTTCATTATGATATCAGCCTGTGAGTAGTTCATGGATGAGGGCTAAAGCTTGAGGGTGGAGCCCAGTCTCACCTGGTTTGGTGATAGCATCTGCTTGTGTGCACGGAGACATTCAGAGTCCTGTGTACATAACAAGTGATGAATTCTACCTATGGAGGCCTATGGTATAAATTCACATTTTAAAACTTCTTTCTTTCCTTTTCTTTTCTTTTCTTGTTTGTTTGGTTTGGCTTTCCAAGACAGGGTTCCTTTGTGTAGACTTGGCTGTCCTGGAACTAGTTCTGTAAACTAGGCTGGCCTCGAACTCACAGAGATCCACTTGTCTTGGGGGTCGCTGGAATTAAGGCTTGTGCCACCACTGCCCGGCTTCCTTTCTTTTTCTCAGATAAGGTCTTGCTACATTCCTCAGGCTGGTCTTAAACTCACGGTGACCCTGTCTCAATCTCCTAAATATTTGGGATTAGAGGTGTACACGATCCTTATAAATGTACCTTTCAGAAAGCGCTATATCATTGCTATCAAGAATTTAAAGAGCGCGGAAGACACCCCCCCCCCCCCCAAGCACTGCCTGCTCTTCCGCAGGACCCAAGTCTTGTTCCCAGCACCTACACAGGAGCTAATTCAGGAGATCCGATGCCCTCTTCTGGCCTCCAGCGGCACTGCACGAGTGTGGTGCACAGAAATACAAGTAGGCAAAACACGCACACACAGAAAAAAGAAAAGAATTTAAGCCTGTTTTTTCTTTTGGAATATATTCTATGTATTTTTGAAATTTGTGTTTTTGTAAGTGAAAGATTTGTTCAAATTTGTTTCAAGAAACACAGGAAGCTTTATAGGTAAGATAAGTACCCAGCTATGGAGCAGCTGCCGGGGACAGTTTCCCGGTTCCTTTATTTATAAGGACTCCGTTATACTCTTCTGAGATCTACCTTTGTTTTATCATCTATCTATCTATCTATCTATCATCTATCTATCAATCAACCTACCTATCATCTATCATCTTGTATAGTTTCCACAGACCTAGTCGGCTGACAAAACTAAAGCGAACCTTGATTGGCCAGGTTGGCTGCCTTTGGGTATCCTCCTATGACCCAATCAATGGAGGCGTAGGCCGCCACGCCCTCAGCCACTTAGAGCAGTTACCCTGGTACAGCAGTTTCTTTTATGGACAAACATCCAGGACTGGCAAGCACTGTGATGGACATCATTAAAAAAGGAATCTAAGAAAAAGGTGCAGAGATGGGGACCCAGAGGTGTTTTAATGTGCTCCTACAGCGCGCGTGCGCATACTCACTATCCACAGAGATAATTATGGGTTGTCTAAGTGTGCAGTGCAACAATAAGCAGCGATTGGCATGACTTTGAAGAGTATTGAAGAACACAAGGGGATGCTAATGTGTCGTCATTTGAAAAAAGATAGGCCATAAAACTATATACGACACGATCCGAATTTTCTGAGGAAAAAAAGTGCTCGCTTAGTGTTTAGTCTGTAAGGGAAAACCAATGGGCGGGCGGTGTGAGAGCCGCTGGCATAAAGATCCGAGTGTGGCGGAGGTAGTCCTGTAATCCCGCATAGGGAGGTGGGGGCAGGATGGCAGCCGGAGTCCTGGGCCAGCATATGTGCGAGAATCGGACTCAAAGCTATTTGTTCACAGCCTTCAGGTGTTGCTTAAGAACAGCTACCTCCTTTCACCAGGCCATTAGGTCCGCCTCCTTTTATTTGAACTGGGCTGGGGCGGCCACGCTCCGCCCATCGCCAGTGGCTTCGCTTCCTGACCCGAGGCCGCGCTCTCGCCGCCGCCTTCCGCCCGCATGGCTCCGCTCCGCTTCTCGGCCAATGTCTCCTGGCTGTTCCCGGAGCTCTCCGGGCTCCCCGAGCGGCTGCACGCCGCGGGCCGTGCGGGCTTCGAAGCGGCCGAGGTGGCCTGGCCGTACGACGAGCCCCCCCAGGCGCTGGCGAGCGCTGCTCGGGCCGCCGGATTGCAGCTAGTGCTCATCAACACGCCGCGGGGTGCGCGCCCGGGGCGGGGAATCGGCAAGGCCTGCGGCTAGGCCCGTGCTGATGCTGGTTCTCTCCACAGGAGACCATGAGAAGGGGGAGATGGGGCTGGGGGCCGTCCCCGGGAGACAGGCGACCTTCCGAGAGGGGCTGGAGCAGGCTGTGCAGTACGCCAAGGCTCTGGGCTGCCCCAGGTACCCTGCCCTCCCTTGACCATAGGGCCAGGTTGGGAGAAGCTGTGAGCAGACACCACTGTAGGCCAGGGCCTTTGCAGACTGCTTTTTGTTTTTCATCTGTTAGTGTCACTCCGTATGCCAGGCTGGATCCTGTGATGGGACGGGGGTCTAGTTAGGGAGCTAATTAGGCCGAGAAAGCGGGGGTGGGGGTGGAGGTGTGGTAGGATGGGCACCTAACCCCTACTTGGAGGAAGCTGTTTGCAGGTAGTGATTTCGGGAACTGAATCTGGCAGGCCCACACATCCACTTTATAGGGGGAGGCACGCTATTCAGGCAAGGAGGCTGTGGCCCTGGCAAGAGGAGAGTTGCTGTGTCCAGCTGAGTTAATGAGGCTGGAGGTGGTAAATACTGAGTTCCAAGGGCTTGACTACATGCTGGCAGGTGGGAACAGAGACAAGAAGTGGACAGATGTGGGGAGGAGCCCTTGACAGCCTCCAGCATGGTTCTGGGAGAACCTCCTTGGGACTGCCGGAGCCCATTAACACCAGGAAGCAACAGTGGCATGAGGCTCACTGTTGGTCAACGTAGGGGCAGAGCATTTGGGAAGCGGCTAAGATATAGGGAGAGGAAGCAGGGTTAAGCAACACAAACTTTGTGAAAGGGAAAGGGTCAAAATAATTTTAAAAGGTGAGCCTCGCTGGGCAGTGGTGGCGCACGCCTTTAATCCCAGCACTCGGGAGGCAGAGGCAGGCGGATTTCTGAGTTCGAGGCCAGCCTGAGGGAGTTCCAGGACAGCCAGGGCTACACAGAGAAACCCTGTCTCGAAAAACCAAAAATAAAATAAAAGGTGAGCCTCAGGGCTAGAGAGATGCTCAGCAGTTAAGAGCACTGGTTGCTCTTGCAGAAGACCTGGATTGGATTGTCCGTACTCTCATGGCAACTCAGCCATCTACACATTCAGTAACAGGGCATCCAACACCTTCTGACCTCAAAGGCACCGGGCACACACTGTACACATACATACATGCAGATAAAACACTCATACACAAATACATTTTTAAAATCTGGAAAGAAGAATAAAAAGCCTCAAGCATGCTTATGGGCTAAGAAGGAACAAGGGAAGGGAGGGGTCAAGAGTACAGAGTGAGTGACGGGCGAGGCCCTGATGGGTTGACTGGAAGAAGGCATGGGCGACTTGCTTGCCACAGAAGCACAGGAGGCTGCTGGGATGCCTGAGGGAGACTGGGTGAGGCTGGTATAATTAGAGGGCAACTAAAAAGAGATGCACAGGGAGTCGTGAGCCCCCCCCCCCATCCTCTCCACAGGATCCACCTGATGGCTGGCCGAGTACCCCCAGGGGCTGACCGAGCTGCAGTCAAGGGGGAGATGGAGATGGTTTTTGTGGAGAACCTGAGGCATGCAGCTGGGGTTCTGGCTCAGGTAGGAGGTGTTGGGGAGAGAGGAGGTACACAGTGGGGACTGTAAATGATGTTCAAAGAGGAACTGATGAGGTCACTGCCCAGTGACAGAGGAGGGCAGATGTGGGGAGGAGCCCTTGACAGCCTCCATCATGGTTCTAGGAGAACCTCGTGGGACTGCTGGAGCCCATTAACACCCGCATCACAGACCCCCAGTATTTCTTGGACACACCCCAGCAGGGTAGGAATCTAGTCCTATGCCACCTTCTAGTCCTCTTTGGTCCACATGTTCCAAGTTTCATGGCTGTCTCCCTGGTTTTCCCCCCAGCGGCAGCCATCTTGCAGAAAGTTGGGAGACCCAATCTGCAATTGCAAATGGTGAGTGGAAGATGGGTGCTTTTGCAGGGGGCCATGTCTTCCAGGCTGGGAAGAACTGTGAAGACACTTGAGGGTTCTGACTGATATTCTCCTCCCCAGGACATATTCCACTGGCAGATCATGGATGGGAATCTTACAGGGAACATCAGGGAGTTCCTGCCCATCGTTGGTGAGGGCTACCCTCCCAAGTGCCTTCCTGGTCTGATGTTCTTTCTTACATTTTTGCCATCTTTTCCACCCTTTGCTGTCCTGTGTCTCTCTCCTGTCCCTAGGGCATGTGCAAGTGGCACAGGTCCCAGACCGAGGGGAGCCGGGCAGCTCTGGAGAGCTAGACTTTACTTACCTGTTCCAGCAGCTAGAAGATGAGGGCTACCAAGGATTTGTGGGCTGTGAATATCGGCCTCAAGGTGAAGGGGATGCTGGAGGGACAGATATTAGACAGGGGTGGTTCTTTCTCTATGGGTTGAGAAAGCATTGCCTTTCTTTTACTGCAGGAGACACAGTAGAAGGTCTGAGTTGGCTACGTTCATACTGGGATAGACGGGGCCACCCACAGACTGGCCAGTAAGGTTCTGCACAGCACCTGCATGCTGCTCTGGGGCAGTGGGCTATTGTCCTGAGTTCCCTCCTCTGAATTAAAATCATACTGAGCATTTTCATATGTGTATATTACAGGGGTGGGGGACACATAGTGTCTAATGCTTCAATGTCTCCGGGTTAATTCCCTCCCACTGAGAAGGGACACACAGCTCCAGCTCAAATCCTCCAGTTGGTGCCAGGTTGCTGTGGACACAGGAGAGTTTCTGAGCCCTCCTTATCCATAGATGAGGAACCAAAGGCCCAGAGGAGATGGGTGGAAGGAAAACTGTTCACAGGTGCTTGACAGGCAGAGTCAAGATCAGAACCAAGTCTTATCTCAATGGAAATGTCCAACAGTGATGGCCAAGTGGTAGAGCTCTTAGAGGTGAGAGCTTGTCAGATCATGTGACATTCCCTGGCACTCTACCAGGTGTGCAGGAAGGAGGCATCCTCTTCTACACAGGCCCAGGGGCCTGAGGTGACTCCAGGCTGTTCAGCAGCTATGTCCCTGTTGCCAGGCTGTAGCAGCAATTCCCCGAGACATACTCACAATCCTTTGGTGTCACTTTGTGTCTGAGTTCACTCTGGGGTTCATAATAAGTGCCAGTCTGTCCTGCCTCAAGTGGACAAGCTTATAGATCCATGATTCAGCCAACAAAGTCAGTGGTCCACTTTCTCAGAGGAGGCGGGTCCAGAGGGTGAAACAGGCTGTGTTGATGACAGACTCCAAGTGATGGTAGGTAGAGACCAGCTGGGCAGGGGGGCTTTCACTGTCCTGGGGCTGCACTGGGAAAGGCTCTCGGAAAACCACCGTCAGAGACTGTGGGGAACATGACAAGTGAAATGGTGAAAGGCCATGGAAAGGGCAGAGGCTAGGAGCAGAGGCTAGCGGCCCAAGCTTCGAAGGCTGAGGGGAGTACTTGGTACAGCCTCCAGGAAACCCCTAGGAGGCTGAGGTGGGGTACTTGGTACAGTCTCCATGCTCCCTTGCCCTCTGTTCTCACCGTCTTTCCCAAGTGTGAGTCCAGAAACACTAAGACGAAACAGTCGGTAAACTTCTGATTCAGCACAACCTGAAGCAACAGAAGGGGGAGTGGGGCTCGTCGCACCACACCGGAGTAGGTGCGAGTCCTCCTGGAAGGCTTCTTTCTTATGGAGGCAAGGGGGCGAGGCCTCCTTCTGTCACTGTGCCTGATCCTATCTGCAAGCCTGGCCCACTCAGGATGGGGTTGCCACACTGGTCCTCAACCTGTCTGTCAGAACCTTCTAGAGGCCACGATAGTGAAGGGCAGTTCTAGGCCCTTAGTGCTACCCACCCCCAGCCAGTTCTAGGTCTCCTACTGCCTCCTCCTGTCAGCTGCCCCCAATACTCAGCTCTGGGATCCACCCTCAGCCCTTCTGTACCAACTACTAACGGGCTGTAGTCTATATCTCTCTCCATCCCAGATGTCCACCTCATGGGCTACAGACTCAACTTGCCCCAAGCACCCATCCCTTCCTCTGAGCCACTCCCTCCAGCTTCAGTGCTCCCATTGCTGGTGCCCCAAATGCCCCTTTGCCTGCCCCACTTCTCTGGATGACCAGAGGCATGCCAGAGATAAATCTTGTGCCAGGCTCACAACACCTACTCTCTCACTGAGTGTCTTCTCCCTAAGCACAGCTGTACCCACCCTTTAGCCTCTAGTTTCTTACACACATTCATCACCTACTGCTGGAGCTGTCTCTCTCCCTGTCCTTCAGTTGTGCCTTCACATCAGAGTACACAGGCCTTCTGGGGATACTGCCGAGACACAGGCCCCGAGTCAGCGGTGGAGGGTGAGCATGTGTGTTACAGTGGTCTGAGTGCCATGCCTGGAGCAGGCATGCCATGTCCCAGCAATCATGTTCCCTACCCAGTGTCCAAAGGTTTCACTGGCTGCTGGTGTGCAGAGCTTGTTTGTAAAGGGTGTATGCTCTGTTAGGTGAGGATTTCTGCGGTTTTCCTTTCAGAGTGGGGCCCATGGGACTCACCAGGTACTGGGTTCCCAAGTCTGGGCTCTGAAAATGGCGGCAGCTCTGGGGGAACCGGCTCAGGAGAACCTTGATGAGGCTCTGGTACCAGGAGACCGTCATGGAGAGGAAACAGTCCTGGGGAGGGTTCACAGCCCTGAGCCTACTATTCCAGAGTCACCCAAGATGCCCTCCCTCCAACCCAGCCACTATGGCACTGCTGGAAGCAATGCTAGCCATGTGGAGTCAGGTCTCTTACCAGCTGGGGGTCAATGTCTGCAATGGACTTGGCGTGGACTGCCTCTAAGAGCTCCTCCAGCTCTGCCAGGGCCAGGCGCCCTCCTAGCCTTAGCCTGTCAGGCCCTGGTGGCTCCAGCAAGAAGAGGCGCTTCCAGAGGGTATCCCGCCGGCAGTGACCACCAGCCAACCTAACCAGCTGAGCCAGCCGTGCCCGGGCCATACCCACTTCTGTAGCCAGCGGTGGAAACAGAGGAGCTGGTCCTGGGGCCAGCATAATCCCCGAGGCCTCCCCAGGGCTACCAACCAAGCTCCCAGGAGCTTCTGGCTCAAGGGGAAGCCTAGAGGGCTTCCGGAATCTGCGCATGTCAGCAGTGAGTCTTGGGAAAAGTTCTCGTTGGCTGGTGAGCACCACAAAGAACTGAAGCCTGGGGAACAGAAGGGGCAGGAGAGTGGGAGAGTGTCACAGCAATAGACTTAGGGGTAGGAGTAGAGAATCTGAAAAATGGGTACATCAAGGTAAGAGTTCTGACCTCAGCACATGTCGCTCAGCTTCTCCTTGCTCCTCAAAGGGTGCAGCAGAGTGACAGACAAGCAGAGACACATCAAAGTCATCCTGATGCCGAAGCCCTTCTGAATCCAGATAGGAGCCAGAGCTGTGCAGTTGGGGTGGGAGAGATGCCACTTCTGAGGCTCCACTGAAACCAGTCCCAACCCCTGTGCCCTAGAAAACCTACATCTCCCTACTCCAAGTGCAGCTCGCCCCCCACCCCCCACCCCCAGCCCTACCGGGAGGAACTGGAAGCAGCCTCCTAGCCTTACCTGTGCCATGCTGACACCAGGGCATATTCATTATGTTCCGGGCCTCCGGGCCGGGCCATTCGAAGTGGCTTCATGTGGTAAGAACTGGCATGGTCAGCCACATAGTTGTACAGCTGGTGGGCAGCTATGAGTGGGGTGGGGAGCTCCAGTGTCCCTATGGGGCAAGTTACAGGAAAAACAGACACTGAGCCTGGGACAAGCAATCTGAGCTGGTGGAACAGGGGGTGGGAATACTGAGGTTTGGCTTTCCTGGGGGACCCCCCCCCGGGGATACCCCCCCCCCCCAGTCCCCTGTGGAATGTTGCTGAGATGGGATAAAATACTCAGAATGGAGGGCAGGATGACACAGGACACAGGGCCCTAATTCTGCTATGACACCAACTGTGAGAAACCTAGGAGACGTCAAAGGCTGAAAGCACAGACATGATACAGAGGAACAAGCAATCCCCGGTCTTGCCAGGCCAGGCCTGGCTGTGTGGCAGTTCTACTGTCGCCTCACCGGCTTGCCTTGGGCACTGACCTTGGTAAATGTGATTACGGCCAAAGTGGGGTCCATCAGGGTGGTGGGCCAGGAAATGCTGCAGGAAGGTGGTGAGGTGGTAGCCATGGCGCAGTACCAGGTGGGCACCTAGCACATGCTGGTGCACGAGGCGCAGGTGGAAATCATAGCTGAAGGAGTGTACATGCATCAGATCACGGACCTTGTCACACTCCTCTGTGAACAGCAGGGACAGCTGGGGACGAACAGCAGGAGGCAGGGTTAGGGCGTAGGAACACAGGCTGCCCAATCCATACTTCTCTTCCTGGGCAGAGAGGAAGCTTGGCACTGCTTCCTGTTTCTGTGGGCCCAGCAGAACTCCCTCAGCCAGCACAACTTCTATGGGGAACCTTCCTCTTCCACTCTGATTCGGTGCTGGAGCTCCTGTTTCTTTGGAACTGGGGACATTTGGGTAGTTAAGCCTTGTTACTCTTGCATTTGAGTCTGACATAGATGGTTTACCATGTATTTACCAGTGGCCATTATATGTACAGGGGGACAGACACAGTGCCTTGCCTTCAAGAAGCTTACAGTAGAGTAGCTGGATAAAGGATGACTGATGGACAGCACAGGGATGACGGGGATGATGGACAGCACAGGGATGACGGACAGTACAGGTGGTGAATGAGGAATTACAAAGCACACTAGAAAATACACAATCAGAAAATCTGGTGGGAGTCAAGGAAAGCCGGCTGTCATCCATCTGCCATCAGAAAGCTTTCACCCGCCTTTCCCAAGGACAGTACTCTGGCCCTGCACTTCATACCTGTGCCCTCTGTCTTTGATGCTGCTCTGCCTGACATGGAACATAACTCCTACTATTCCTATAGAACAGCAGGGCAGGCCAGGGCGGGCCTCCTTGAGTCTGTGTGACTCCCTGGCTGAATGAACTGACGGTAGAAAGGAAAGAGAGGGAGAGAGGCAGAGATAAGGAATGTGCCCTTCCCTTGACGCTACTCTACCAACAGTGTTGACAACTGTGTGTGCGACTCGAATGGCAGGCTCCATCTGGGCACCATGGGAGCATCAGGAGTTGGTAGAAAAGCAAACCAACATCAGAAGGAGACAGACTAGCTACATGGCCTTGATAAACCAGTCTCTCTGGCGTCAGCTTCCTCATCTACCTTAGAGAGAATGCACAGATCTCAGTCAGGGGCAGTGTGATGAGACAAAACAAACAGTTGAGATCAGTATCTCAGAAAACTAGATTTCACCCAAGTTTTCCACTGATGAGCTTTGTGTTGCAGGGCAAAATTTCTGTGAGCTTCAGACTCACCATCTGCCTAGAAATACGCTGCTTTCTCCTCCCAGTACATACAATGGCCATTTAATGAACAATGGCATCCTAAAGCAATTTAGACACTTGAGCAGCATGTAAATCCCAGCAGCTGGGAGATGGAGACAGGAGGAAACGGAGGAAAGTCACTTTTGGCTACACAGTTGAGTCCAGGCAGCCTGGGCTATCTGAGACATATCTCAAAAACTAAAACAAAAGAGAAGCCTTCGTAGGGCTAGAGACTTTGAGAAGGAGGGGCAGAGAGAGTCTAGGCAAACCCTGGAAATCAGGTAACAGGAAGTCAAAGGAAGTTGGGAGGAAGCACTCTGATCTCATGGAACAGTGTGAGGATGGCCCTCCCACCCATAGCTCTCTGTACTCTCGTCCAGGTAGGTTCCTACACATGAAGCAGCGAAGCTTTTCAGGTTGGATTATCCTATGGCAAACTGTGACCATGTATGTATCCTCAATGTTTAAAGCAAAGGCAACCATCTGGGGCTAGGTTTGAATTATCCAGGTATGGGAGTTCCCCACAATGAAGAGGAGGCGGTTTTGAAGCATTGAGTCCCACTAGATCCTCCATCTTTCTGAGATGTGCGTAAGCTTATAAGGTATAGGCCCTTTTTGTGACACTTCGGCAACTCGAGAAGCCAAACCAAGCAAGGCAGGGCTTTGGGCTGGTGACCTTACTTGCTTCTTAAGTAACCACACGCCTTTGAGTGCTTGGCCCTCCAGGGTATCAAGGGCCTGCCTTGAGGCAGACTGACAAGGACACAGTAATTAGCAAGTGCCCCCTGCCACATTTGCATCAGACCAGGTCTTGCATGGCACTGACCTGGTGCAGAACATTGTAATGGCATTGTGCTCTATGTAATGGCATACTGTGCTGGCACAGGGCAAGCCAATCTCTGTACTGGCTTGCTCTAATGCTACAGCTGAAATGTAGCTTTGGACCTCCCAGGGTCAGATAAAACAACAGTCCAGTCAGCACCAGGCTATAGTGCCTACCACAAGGGTCATGAAACCATAGTGCCCACCACTATGGGGAGGCAATGGCTGTGTCTTGAGCTCTCCGTCCACTCCATATTACCCTGTCCCCACCACATACCTGAGAGTTGACAGCTTGTCCCATTGGGATTCGGGAACATTCCAGAGCAAACTGTTTGACACAGAAGTAACAGCCCTGAAGAGAGGGTGAGACGAGGTGAGGACAGTGTGAGAGGCATGTAAAGCTCTCCCTACTCAGCGCTTCCCCTTCTCACCTGGAATGTCAGCTCCATGAGGATGATGCCCCCAGGCAGTGCCCGCTGCAGGTGGCAGGTGGTGACCGGGGTACTGGTGCTCTGAAGAAAGGAAAAGGAGACATGTTCACTAGCCTTGAACCACCATGACAGAGGTCCTTTAGGTTCCTGGCTTAGTAACGGTAGTCTAGGACCAGCAGATCTGTGGATCAGTCAGGGTTGATGGCTTTGGGTATGGAGGGGACATAACTCAGGTCACTGTTGACTTCACCATTACGTGACAAGGTAATTACCTTTGGGCTCCCCTCAGCCTTGGCTTTGGGGCAGGAGAAGGAGCCTCGACCCTCTGTTCCAAGGACAGCCATAGCCCGTAGTCGGCTGGTGCTGTAGAAAAGGAAGAGAGACAAGAGGCTGAGTAACAGAGGCCAGGGGCTGAAGGGCTCTGGCCCAGGCCATTTTACATGGCATTGCTTTACAGGCCAAGAGTCAGGCCTGAGGATGGGTTTGCTCATGGCTCCCCAGGAAGCATGGCTGGGGCTGGAGTCCAGGTCTAGACTGCAGGACAGCAGCTGCTGTCTGGTCAGTAAGCTGTGTTCAGGGGTGGGTCGAGTGGTGGCAACAGACCAGGCATTATTCACTGTTACCTGGGAGAGAGGAGGTCTGCAGAGGGGAGGGAGATGAGGCATGCCTAAAACTTTACTAGGCGATGCTGGATGTCCTGTCAGGAGAGTTCCCGAAGAGGGAAAGAAGTTTTCTTTTAATTGGGGGATGACAGCCCCACTGTTCTTTATCTCTAAATTTTTTTTACTTATGTGTTTGTATGTGTGTCTATGTGTGTGACGTGTCTGCATACACATGTGAAGGCCAGAAGGGGGTACCAGATCCCCAAGAGCTGGAGTGTAAGTTATCTGATATGGTACCAGGAACTGAGTCGGGGTCCTGTGAAAGGCAGCAGCCACTCTTTTTTTTTGTTTTGTTTTTCGAGACAGGGTTTCTCTGTGTAGCCCTGGCTGTCCTGGAACTCACTCTGTAGACCAGGCTGGTTTCAAACTCAGAAATCCACGTGCCTCTGCCTCCCAAGTGCTGGGATTAAAGGCATGCGCCACCACTGCCTGGCGGCAGCAGCCACTCTTAACAACTGAGCCATCTCTCCAGCCCCTTCTAGCTCTTAACTCAGAACCAAGGAGGATGAGAGGCAGGGAAGGACTTTCAAAAGCCTGAAAGGGCTGGGGGGAGGGGTGTCCCATGAAAGAGCTGCAGCGCCAGGCTCATGTTGGTGGGTGGTAACTGGAGCGCCAATGCTTAAAGGTAGGGAAGGGTGCACATGCTGGGGGCTCACCAGCCTTGAACCAGTGTGTGGGGTCCTTTAGGTTCCCGACCTTAATGATATCTGATGGGATCAGTGAACTCAGTGCCCCAATCACAACACTTACAATCCAGTTCTGTCTACCACTGCAGTGGGTACCACTCCAGGTCATGAAGTGGCTTTCAGACAGAAATGTTCCATTTTGCCAGGCAGTGGTGGCGCACACCTTTAATCCCAGCACTTGGGAGGCAGAGGCAGGCGGATTTCTGAGTTCGAGGCCAGCCTGGTCTACAGAGGGAGTTCCAGGACAGCCAGAGCTATACAGAGAAACCCTGTCTCAAAAAAAAAAAAAAAAAGCAAAAAAAACCCCAAAAGTTCCATTTAACCCGAAGGTGCTATTCGACTCAGAGATTACTAAAACTGGTGAGAAAGGAATGGTTGACTTTAAATTATGTACTAGAAAACATAATATTTAAGAATTAGTGTCACTTTTCCTCCTTGGCCATCTGAAGGTAAGATGAGTCACACCGACAGCTGTACTGAAGTCACCCTCTGTGTGTACAAAGACTAGCATGACCTCTTTTTACTATGTAGACCTTGATAATCCATTCAAGGATGCTAGTCTGACTTAATGAGCTTGCATGCTGACAGAAACACTGACCACACACATTGAGCTGATATTTCCAGTTCAGACAGTGGAGCTTGAGCGGATGCAGAAGTGTGAGAAAACTAACAGTACCATGGTCAGGGGTACAAGTGCAGAGGGCCTTTGTGAAAACGGACCAAGGTGAAGAGGTCAACACAAAGACCAAGACAGGAATCAACAAGACCCAAACTTAAAAGTTTAGGAGCATGATGTGAGATCTGCATGTATGTATGGATATGTGCAGGCATATAAACACAAACAGGAGGTGTGGGCACGCACAAGCTTGGTAGGAACATACTGTCTGTGCATGTGCTTGTGAGTTCTGTAAACCATATAAGGTTTATAGGACATGCAGGAGGGCTAAGAGAAAAGTGTCTAAGATCATCTGTGTGCCAGTGATGAAAATGCAGTGCCTGAGCAGTCAAAGGAGCCATATGAAGAAAGGAAGGCTGTGGGGCCTCACTTGAGGTGGAGAAGTGGATAGAGAAGGAGGAGCAGACTCGCCTGCGGGCAGGTGAGGGGGGCCGGAGTGGTACCAGCACAAAGCCAATGCTCTGCAGATACTGCACGTATTGCTGCAGGAAGGCCAAGCTCAGCTCCTTCAGCCATGGCTCCTCTCGGGCTCCTGGGGGAGGCACATCCAAGGATTCACAGCTTGTGGGAGCCTCTCGGCCTCCAGACCCTGACTCAGGGCGCAGCCGTCGCTGCAGAAATGGAAATTAAGACTCGTTATGTAATGACAACCCTGTAGGGATGGAGTGCAGGCTACTGTTTGGTACAGGCCTCTGAGAAAGCTTGAGCCTCACCTGCCCTTCAGAGGGTGCAGAAGTCTCTGGGGGCCCATGCAGCCAGGCAGCTGGGTCAAAGAGCAGAGCTGTCGCACAGTAATGCACCAAGCGGGATGACTGCTTCAGGGTCTCCAACTCCCCAGCCTGGACACAGGGCAGTAAGCTCTGGAACAGTGGCCAAGGGAGGGCCAAAGATCTTTGTGCAGGATGCAGAAAGGGCTACTCACACTGATGGGCATGCTGGCTGGTGCAGAGCGCTGTTGCCAGGTTACAAACAAGTTCTCCATCTTCATCTGACGCTCCAGCTCTGGGGGTGGAAGGCAACAGTAGTAGCCTTCAAAGCTGACCTCCTCTCAGTCCCTGTCTTCACAGAATTTTCCCACCTCGCCGCCTGCCCCACATTCCTCACCTTTTCGATCTGTCATCTTGATTTCTAAGAACTGCTGCCCATGGAAGGTCACAGGATCTAGAGGCGCAGGACCACCCGTGGAGCTGGGGCGAGCGGCTGCGATGTCCCTTAGGGCTTCATCAAAGGGCAATGTGTCCAGGGAAAGGGGACCTCCACCACGAGAGGACCCACTCAGCCGGCCCTGTTCTCGACTCAGTGGAGGACTTGCATTCCGGATGAGGGTCTCCACTTCCATGGTCGGCAGCAGGAATGGGTTCGGCTCCTGAGAGGGATGGAGATCAGGCCAGGCTCAAGCCCTTTGACCTTGAACCCTTCATTCCACATCGGGGCTTCCTTTCTTACCACTTCTGTTCTCAGCCAGTCTCCCTTTCCCTGTTTCTTTAGCTGGGTGGCCAGAACTATGAGCAGGAGCTATGCAATAGGTACCTTTCCATCTCGCACGGGAAAGTCCAACTGGCCACAGTGGTGGAAGAGCCCAAGCTTCTGGCTGAGCAGGCAGGAGATGAGGTGGGCTCGTGCATTCTGCCACTGGACAAGGCGGATCAGAGCTCGGCCCAATGCTGCACCCAGGTCTGGAGCCCAGTTATAAGTCAGTAGCTGTAGCTAGAGATGAGGGGTCAGGGTCGAGGGGGGTCACAGAAGTCCTCCTCGCCCCAGCCCTCGACCCCATACTTACCTTCTTGTCTGTAACCTCTAGTAGCAAGAGCCTTTGCCGGGGAGCGCTTCGCCCTGGGCTTCCGTCTCCTCCTGACTCAAAGCGCTGCACAGCTTTGGCAGCTACAGGGAGGGGAAGGGGACACTGCAGGGCTGTGGGCAGAGCTCCAGATCCCACCTTCTCCCTGCAGGGTTAGCAACTACCCAGCAGTCACTGGAGCCCACCAACTCCTCACCCTGCTGGGTTGGTCTCCTCCACTGTGCGAAGTTCCTTCCCAGAAGAAGAAGGTGACGCTCAGATGCTGGGCGGGGGGCTGGGCCCAGCTGCCCCGGGGCACAAGGGCTGAAGCAATCTGGCTGGGGACCTCTGTTGGGGGGAAGGCATGGATAGAAAGGCAACAATTCCTGGCCCCATTTTCTGGTCCTTCCTGCACCTCCTGAGCCTTGTGCCCACCTCTCCTAGCCCAGCCCTACTGGCTTAGCTTCCTGTAGTTGCCAGCTTTAAGACTCTGGGGAAGGCCAAGTCTTTCAATCCTCCAGATCTCAAACTCACAAATGCTGCTCAAAGACACGGACACTGGTGTCTCCAGCCATTGAGATGACCAGAGTGGTGAACTCTGACAGGATGGATGGGAGGAGGAACCGGGATACCATGTGGGTGGAGCTCCTGGACACTGAGGCACAACCTGGAAGACAGGGAAGTCACTGCAGGGCTGCAGCATGGAAAGCAGGTCAAGGACTGAGGAAGGGGCGAGGGATGAGGCTCTCACCAATCTGAACCATGAATCCCATCCAGCGCTGAATGACACAAGCAAACACGGGGTGCAGAGTCCCCACCTCACCCTCCTCTAGCTGTGTTGTCCGGCGTCTAAAGACAGAGTAGAAGTTAGAACACTACACTCACAGGACACACACAGCTACCAAGCACCCACCAGGGACTTACACGTGGACACGCCCTAACACGACACCATACCACACATATACCTTTGTCTCTGGGCTCCAGAATCTGAGCCTGGTGCCCGTTCAGATCCACCTGGGGTCCGAACGTTCTCGGTTTTATGACGTCTCCGACCCCGAGTATCTTCTGGCCGATCCAGGACGATATCATCAGTTGTTTTGGGGGACCCCAAGTCTCCAGCTTCAGTTTTACTCTAGCAACAGTGCAGGAAATGAGGAAGGGCGGATGGGAGCTCTGTCAGCCAGAAATGAGCCTCGAGGGGTTTGAGGCCCACTTCAGACCCCAATCGCTCAGTCCTGGAGGCTAACTACCCAGCCCTAGGCAGGTTACTAAATTTCCTGATCCTCATCTTCCTCATGGGCAAAGTGTTATTGTTTACAGGGCTCTCATTTAGAAACACAGAAGTGAAAGCAGTTGGTAAGCTGGGACTCTCTACATCAGCAGTTCTCAACCTGTGTTCTCGACCTGTGGGGGGGGGCATGTCAAATGACTCTTCACAGGAGTCACCTAAAGACCACTGGAAAACACAGATATTTACATTACTATTCATAACAGTAGCATAATTAGTTGTAAAGTAGCAATGAAAATAATTGTATGGCTGGGGGTCACCACATCATGAGGAACTGTATAAAAGGCCACAGCACTAGGAAGAAGGCTGAGAACCGCTGCTCTATAGCAAGGAGAGCTAGCTATGTTTTGCAAACTCCTACCCAAAGGATAGAGCAGATTTATCTGAAAAGACACATGAAAAGGCTGTAGGGGAGAGGGCTGGAGCAGCTGGGAGGCGGGCAGTTAGACAGAAGCTACTTCACCGCTTCCTTCCATTACCAGCATATCCCAGAAGCTTCGGCGGCCAGCTTTGCTAGGTGGAGTCACAGGCTCTCCGGAGACTGGGGTAGAGGGAAAGGTGCTGGCTCGGCAGGCAGGGCTTTTGGCTTCCAATGGCCCGCTCTTAAGACTTCCTGTGGACACCAAATATTGCAGGCTCCCATCATGGATCCCCTTTATAGAAAAGCTCACCCCAAACCTGGCACAAGTGTCTCAACATCTACTGTCTGCTAAGTGGGTGTATGAAACTTGACTGTGCACAGCTGCACATGCTTGTGAGATGAGTTCTGAGGCTATCCCCTCCTCAAGTGTATGTGCTGGGGGAGGGCAGCTGAATGTGTACACGTCTGTCACTGTCTCACCTTGATGTGCAGACAAGGCGATGGGCAGCTGAATGAGTATTTCTGATGGGGCACCCTGCTTTCTACCCACGAACCTTGTGTCTGCCCCTTGCCCAGCACATGATCCTGCCTTCATTGCTGACTTTTACTGGACCCAGTATAGGAGTTGGGTTCTTTTTTTTTTTTTTTTCAAGACAGGGTTTCTCTGTGTAGCCCTGGCTGTCCTGGAACTCACCCTGTAGACCAGGCTGGCCTTGAACTCAGAAATCCGCCTGCCTCTGTCTCTGCCTCCCGAGTGCTGGGATTAAAGGTGTGCGCAGGGCTAGGAACTAGGTTCTTGATTTGCATACCTGGAGGGATTTCTTCCTTACACAGTGAAGCTGGCAGCAGCCGCAGCTCCATGATCGCATCGGCCAGGGCCTGGCGAGCAGCGGCCCGGAGCTTCTCCTCCAGCTGAACTATGCTAATGTTCCCCTTTTCCCACACGTCCAGTCGAAGCCGTGGGAACCCATCCTGAGCTGGAAGGGAAAATAGAGGTCACCTGTGGTTGCAGTCCACCCTAATTGCCACCTTTGCCTTCACAGCACTGATGGAACACTCTATCCCAACAGGCTGTCTTACCTGAAGAACTGTCCAGTGTGTCTGGGCAGCGAATGACCTGAGTCAGTTGCTCAAATTCTTCCTCTTGTAGTGGGTCTGGGGGCCCCGGAGAAGAAGGGGGCCACGATGACAGTGAGATAGGGGCTCCTCCTTCTTCCACAAAGGCTAGAGTGATGCAGGCAACTCCTGTGTAGAAATCCATAGGAAGGCTCAGACTTAGTACTTACACACAGCCCCTTTCCTGGACCCTCCTCAGCAACAAGGCTCTCTAGCCTGAAGGTAAAAAGAAGCCTTGTGTAGTGCCACAGGCCTAAGCCCTGGAATTTACCTTTGCCACCAGTGCCCTGTCCACCAGGTTTATTATATAAGTAGATGTCCAAGTCAGGGAGGCCACCCTGTGCTGGGAGTGGATGCTAGAGAGAGAACAGCCGTGAGAACCAAGAAGCAGAGTGACAGTAGGGAGGAGGGTACAGGTGTGCATGGGGCTCAGAAGACACAGGCAGGGTTGTACACGGGCTCATGGGCACAGCCACAGATCCAAGGATCCAGAGAAAAGTCACAGTCTGGGTGTGCAGGGGTAAGGGACACATGAGTTCGGGTAGGTGACAGCAATCTCACCTGGAAGTGGTTCCGGCTGTTGCTGTCTGTGTACTTGGGGGAGTGCAGGAAGGTAAGTAAGTTCTGACGGAGATACCAGGCCAGGGCAGGAAGCCAGGCTCTGCAGGACGGAGGCAGGACCAGATGCAGCACCTCTGAGGGGAGACTCCCAGGCGGCTGGATGAACTGCAGTGACAAGAGACAGAGCTGAAGCCACAGATTCTATCCTAGATTTCCCCAGCACCTGTGGCCGAGTCTGAAAAGGATGCTGGTGTCAGGCAGGCAGCTGACCTCTACATCAGCCGGGGTCAGCTTGCAATTCCGAACCAGCATGACTGTGATGATATCCAGGGTGGCCTCATCCAGCCGCCGGTGCAGAACCCGCACTAACTCATCTGTGATTTCAGGACCTTGACAGAGCCATGGTAGAAAGGTGGGGGAGATTATTAAGAGGATTCAGCCATCTTCAGTCCCGGCCTGAAACCCCTGACCACAACTATGGGACTGGACACAGCTATGCTTTCCAGAGAAAAGGGAATCAGTACAAAGCTCTGGCTTTGTCAGGCTACTCAATGGGATTTTGGACACATGAATTTTACCTAAAATCCTCAAAGTCCTTATCTAAAAAATGGTGATTTTAATATCACCAATCTCAGAGTTGTGTTACAATGACTAAAAGAGAAGGTCTGTGCCCTGCTCAGCTTCCACTTGATACAGCCCAGGGTCGTCTGAGAAGCTTCCACTGTCTGCCCACTTGATACAGCCCAGGGTCGTCTGAGAAGCTTTCACTGTCTACTTGATACGGCCTAGGGTCGTCTGAGAATGAAGTCAGTTGAGGGACTGCCCAGGTCAGACTGGCGTGGGACCATATCTATGGGAGGTTTGGTTTGGTTAGTAGTTGATACTGGAGGACCCGGGACACTGTGGGTAGCACAGTGGGAAGGTGATGGCAGGCTATGTAAGGAGGTTAGCTAAGCAGAAGCCCGTGAGCGAGCCAGCACCAATGTTCCTCCATGCTTTCTGCTTTAAGTTACAGTGGAACTTCTGCCCTAACTCTCACTGATGATATAACCTGTAAGCTAAAAAAACTTTCTTAAGTTGCTTTTGATTAGTGTTTTATCACAGTGACAGAATGAAACTCCAACAGTATGTAATAGCTTTGGCCTGAACTCTGGTACACATTACCTGGGTACCTCAGGGTACCTCGGTGTAACCCCCTAACTGATTCTAGCCACTTCACCCAGTACATCTCTGGTCTCAGGTCAGGACCAAGCAGCCATGCTTCGACTGTCTGGCTTCTCTTCCCGCACTGGACCTCAATCAGACTATCTTGTCTCACCAGCTCCTGCTCAAGCCAAGCCCAGAACACAACCAGCACTGGAGGAGGAAGCCAGGGCAGATTAGATGACTACAAGAGAAGCAGATCTCCAAATTTTTACCTGCCTGTCCTACACCATGTACCAGCAGCTGTATGTGTCTGTCCACTTGGCCCACAGGGCGAACAGCATCTGAGCTGCGGCTGGAAGCCATGTCCAGGGGAGAACGAGGAGCCTAGAGGGACAACGATGGTTAGGCTCTAGCTCCAAGAAGCAAAGCATGAGGGTTATGTGGGAGCAACAGGTGGTGGAACGGTGATACGTGCCATGGACTCCTCAGAGTAAATGGGTTCTTGGCTTCGGGATAGAGCTAGGGATGGGGGCAGGGTATCCCCTTCCCATGGTCGGTCACTGCAAGAAGTCTCTAGAAGCCTAGAAAAGAAAGGCGAGGTCATTGGATATGTCTCCTCCCATGCCATCCCTGACTCAAGCTTTAACCCATCTTCTCAGGGTCCACATACCGAAGGTAGTACACGGCCTTCGTTGCTCGCTCTTGATAAACAAACATATTTTTCCGGTTCACTACAGAGAAGGCATTGAGCACAGAGCGCAGGGCCTGGATAGCTACAGAAGTAACTAAGTAAGAAAATTTCTTTCCTTAAATCTCCTACTCCCACCTGCCCTCTCATGCCAGTCACATACCCCGAGAGACCCCCATGCTGGGTCCCATCTTGAGGCGTGAGTGGACTCGGATCACAGTTCCCCATACAACGTCACAGGAGAAATGGCCTGGGACAAATTGCATGGTGGCTGCTAGGTATCCTCGGGGAGCACAGCTCTCGTCAGCAGCGTAATCTGCAGAGGGGCAGCATGAGTAACAAACAGGAGATCCAAGCCTCTGCCTCCTTCCTTCAGACTTCCTACTCCTGATTCCTCAGCCCTGACTATCTATCTCCTAATGAAAAATATACATACTGGGTAGTAAGGATGAGTTAGGCTCAGGCATATTCTGAGGAGCCAGGTTATGGTACAGAGGCTTTTGGGACTATCTTCAGAGGAGACTCTGAAGAAGTTAAGGAGAGATGTCAAGAAAGGCAATCTGAAGACAATGCCTAGGGTTCTGGTTAATCATAACATATGCCAGTGGCCCTGTAAGCTGTCTTCACCAAAGCTGTAGCAGTAGCTCATTAAAAGAAACAGGCTAGGGATGTCTGTGTACACTAGCTGCAGAGTGGGGGCAGCCTTCCTGTGCTTTGAAGGAAAGATGCCCCAAAGGCTGGTACAGTAGTCATTAAGGCCATGGACACAGTCCAATGCCCTGTCTGATCCATGTCATGCTTGCCAGTGAATGAGGAACCTTCTCAAGGGTGAAGGAGCAGTCTGACTTCCCAGAAACACTACATACAGCTGCCTAAGAGACGATACCTACACTTTGGCTCCAAGTGCAGCTCCTAAGGGGTTCAGAGACCATGGAGACTAAACCCAGGAAAAGCTATGCCTAGGCTCTGACCAGCCGCACATGCCAGGATGCTGAGTCCTGATGTGGCAGTGCTTGGTTATCTTGGTTCATTCTCAATGTGCAGAAACTGCCTTCAAAACCACAGCAGGCTGATAATTATGGGGCTTCTCCTTTTATACAAGGAAACATCCTAGGACGTACTGAGAGAGATAAATCCTCCCCAACAATGGTAAATATGTTTGGGACTATTAAAAATAGGGAGTCTCTGGCTTGACACTTTAACTGCGGCAGCACAAGCTGTGCGAAAGAAGGGAGCCCAAGGGTTGAGGCTTCAATTACTACCCCCATTAGATTAGTGTGCTTCCTTCCCATGACCAGAAATCCTAAGAATCCCAAAGGGGCCCTGTGTTTGCCTGTCTGAAGACCAACCTTGTTACAGTGTCTCAGGCTCCTCTGTCTCCTTCCTGTGAACAGGCTGCTAACTTCCCGCTCCCTCACACTACTCGCCCGTTTATTCCACTGCTGGGTTAAGTCAATGCTTTAGGCATCAAGGTAAGGCCAGGCAAAGGCCAGCCACTAGACAGCCAGGTCACAGCCTAGAGCTAACCATCTCTTTTCTGCAGTATTCTTCAACTTCTCCTCCCTTACAGGCCTTCCCCCTAGAGAACAGAGGCACGCTCAGTTCTGTGCTTTACTTTGAAGGCTTTCCTCGCCTCTACCTTCCTTCAGTCACCACATCCGTTTCTCTGCTGACCTAGTTGAAAGAGCAGTTCTGTCTGCTCCAACTCTATCTTCACTCTGCCTTGTCATCTGCCTTCTGTTCCTTCCCTCCACTGAAACTGCTTTCTAAAGTCAGTGGTGACCTAGCAGCAGCCAAGTGCAGGGCTCCTTATCTTTCCAGTCTTGCTTTTCACACGAGGAGTGGGCAGAGGACAGACTGTGAGGCTGCTTGGAGAGGAAGGCTCCTGGCTATGACCATACCGTCACTGGGCAGGACTGCCTGCTGACGGGAATGGAAAGGTGTCTCACTGCGCCACAGATCTTCTTCGCTTTCGGCCACCAGAAGGGAGTTACACACGTGACTGTCATGAAGGTCCTGAAGGAGCAGTCGCTAGGAAAAGGGGAAAACGTCAAAACTGAAACACTTTCTAATAAGTGGGTGATGGTCAGGGAAGATGGTCAGGCCACAGAGAATGCCCACCATTACTGAAGTCTGAGGTTAAACAGAACATCAGGAGCCCAGCCTGGACTACCTAAAGTACAGTGTGTCAGAAATGAAGGTACATGGATGTACCGAGGACTGGGAGGCAGCCAAAGGCTTTGATGCCACATCAACCTTGCCTATTGTGACTGGGAGAGCGGCCTATCCTGGTAGTGTGAAAAGGCTGTTCCTAGGCACTGTCAAGAGAAGGCCAAGAAAACAGGTTTCTTGTCAAGGGGACCCAGAGTGCATGGCTTCAGGCACTGTTCAGTCTGCACTAGGAAAAAGGTGATACAGGTGTCTGGACTGGTCAGGGGAAGTTGGCACAGAGAGGAATGGGCCAGACAGGGACAGGTAGCATGGGGAGTCAGAAATTCTGAATTAGTAAAAGGGAAGATACAAACCAAACCAAACCAAACCCCACCACCAATCTGGAAGGACACCAGCAAACAGAGTTTCAGTCACGAGGGCACAGCATCCTACTTAACAGAGCTCAGAGCAAATCTAGCAAGTCTGCTCCTAATCAGAATCTGGCCTTCGGTTCTCAACTTGACACTGCTTTATCCAAGAAGTATTCCCAGACAGTCCGGGTCAGAGCTCTGTACTTCAGTTGTTCAATGCCTGTCTGGCCTCTTCTACACAAGTACCACAGTCAGGGTCCCTGTATCTGGCTCTCACTGACTTTCCAGTGTAAGGACAGGAAATATTTCAAAGGTCACTGGCAGGGAATGAGAACCCTTCAGTTTGTAGGGAGCTGTGGGAATAACAGCTTTCCAGAACTGGGGTGTCATAGAAAAGGTCTTGTCATTGTTAAGTCTGAGACAGACCACCCAATTCTAAAAGTTTGGTTCCTAGAAACTCCTTCCTCCTCCTCTCAGTCTCAGTGCCCCAGCCCTGCTCCAGGCTGACTTACCTGGTTGACCTCTCTGCAGATTTCCCCAACACGCCTCACCAGGAGTTGCTGCAGGTGGCGACACTCAGTGCCCGGGCCGCCATCCTCACGACTCAGGCTCCTAGGCAGGAAGGACAGAGATGGCAGAGAACTGCAGAGGGAGGCAGTTTTAGGTGTCCTAAGTTGGAGGGAAGGCCATGGAGCTGGGGGCCAAAGGAAACTATGTGAAGGAGGTAAAAATGTACAAAGGAAGTGAGCTTAAGGGAAAGGGGAAACAGATTTCCAGGGGTTTTGGAAGCCTAGGCTGCACGCTTGCCTTGTTAGCCCCCTCATGGAAGTACAGAGGCTCCCATCACCCAGCATGCCTCTTGACTATTCTCGAAGCTCAGTCAAGATGGTGGCCTTCCCTTATGCCTAAAACAAGGTAATTAAGCAGATGTCCAGCTGTGAGCCCTCGCTCTGTCATTTACTGTGACTGTGGGCAAGTATTCAGGTCTCTGCAGAGTTTCTTCATTCACACTATCTGGGGAATACTATGCAGAGCTAATAGGATGTAATAGGCATGCTACGTGCACTTGTCAAATATCAGCTACCACTCTTATTCTTCCAGATGTCAACTTCTAAAGCTTTGATGAACTTAACTGATGCTCTTAAGGCTCAGGCAGAAGTCATAATTCCCATGAGCCTTTCAACCCCACTAAGAAAGTCCAGAGAGTGGGGCACGGAGGCAACACCTTTACTCTCAGCCTTCATAAGGCGAAGGCAGGTGGATTTCTGAGTTCAAAGCCAGGCTGGTGTACATGAGTTCCGGGTTAGCACTATGTGGCAGAACAAACAAATAAACCAAAACCAAGAGTGATGTGCTTTTCCTGGAAGAGATCAAGAGTCCCAGGCCTTAGAAGATTCCTAACAAAGCTCTGAAGCTTCTCTCTTTTTCTCTTCCTCTCTGAGACAGGGCTTCACTGTAGCCCTGGTGACCTGGAACATATAATGCAGACAAAGCTGATTTCATCCTTACAGAGCTCCTCCTACCTCTGCCTCTTAGTGTGGAGTTAAAGGTACATGTCACCATGCCAGGCTTTAGGCATTTTCAGTAACCCCAGAGAGAGGTGCTGTGTGACTATGCACAAGAAGCTGACAGCATTGAGGTACAGGACATGGCTTATACATACCGTGCATGTGCATACACTTCTACACGATCCTGCAGTATCCTGATGATGAGCCAGAAATCAGGCAGAGAGGGCCCAGGAAGGACAGAGAGTGAAGGCTGTGGAGCTGCTGGTCCAGGTGGAGTTCGCAGTGTGAAGAGGGCTTTCTCACCAAAAGTCTCACCAGGACCCTCGCTGTCTGAGCCACTGCTGCCACCGTCATAACCTGTATCGAATGGCTGACATTCAACCCCACCCTTGGCTGAGCCCGAGTCATCTGAATCGTAAGGGCATCAAAACTTGACAGTCTCCTTTGATCCCCCTACCTAGACCTTTCCCTATATAGCCCTAAGCCCAGCTGCCATCAACTTGGGGTGCTCCACTCCCGCCCTGAGCTTACCGAGGTGGTCTGAGTCCACACTGCCTTGACTAGACATGAGGCTTAGTCCCCGACTAGGCCCAGGCTGACTTCCTGTATAGAGAAAGGAGTGGTATGTCTCTGGATCCTGCACAGAGTCTGCCAGTAGAAAGGGAAGCTGGGAGAGACAGCTATGGCCCCCAGACTATACTGCCCTTTTTCTCTTACCTCCCTGTGACAGGCTGGGAAGGCTGATGAGGGGGGTGCCTTCAGAATCCTCTAGGGAGCCAGTGACCTGGGGGCTGGCTATCAGGACCTGAAAAACAGAAATCAGAACTGAGCTATAGCCACATGACAACTGCCACACCTCTTGGTCCCCAGGTCAGACTTACGTCCCCTTCAGCATCTTCAGCCCTGTCTTCATGGTTGTGCCAAGCCCAGGCTGCTGAAGGGGGTTCCCCATGGAGTCCACCTGGTTGTTGGCCAGCTGCCACAAAGAAGAAGCCACTGTCAGGGTCCTCGAGGAGAACATGGCCAGGGAGGTGGAGGCGTCGAAACTCCTAGGGAAGGAGCCAAGATCACAGGTTAGGCGGGATTTCTCCTTTGCCTCTGTGACTTCCCAGAAACGTATGGGAGCCCACGACTGTAGAGGGAGAAAAGGTTGAGTAGCTTTGCCAAAGTTCAGTAGGCCCAATAACAAGTCGGAAAGTAGGGCTACTGTCCACAGAACCACGCTTCCAGGCAAATGGGGTAGGGGCAGAGACGGCAAGGGCATACGGGGTGTGTGTGTGTGTGTGGGGGAAATTCTATGGATTCCAATTCTGGGCTCCAAGAAAGGATGGAGCCCCAAGGAACCACGGAGTGTCCTGAGGGCAGCTTACCTCCTTGAACTGTGTGAGGGAGCGCTCTGGCCCAAACACAAAGCTCAGAGGAGGAGCTTGGCGGAGGCAGGTGGAGCGTCCGGAAGAGCTATGAATGTGGGCAGCCGCTCGGTGCAGGGCAGCGCTCTGGGGGATGCCCCCTCTTCGCAGTGCCCCTACCATCTCGTCTTCTAACAGCCAGCGGATCTACAACCAGACTGCTTATTATCTATATTATGATCTATAACCCTTGTTTATTGGGGCATCACCCAACCCAAACCATAAACGCTAGAAGGCAGTCTGCCTTACAGACTTCGAGAAGCCTATGTCAGTCTTTTCATGTGCCTGGCTGAGCAGGTATCAGCTACAGCACTGGGGGGCTACTGCTTACACTGAAGGAGAGAAGGTTCACCTCGTTCACTGTGCTCTCAATAGCCAGTCTGTGGGGTGTGGCCAAACTGGACAGCCCTGGGTGCCTAAGTGGAGGAAAGGTTAATAAACTAGTTTCCCAAAAATGAAAACCGAGAGGGAGTGGAGAAACTAGAGGTAGGTAAAGATGGGTGGGTGGGAGAGCACCCTCTTATAGGTAAAGGGGAGAAGGGACGGGGTGGGGGCTTGTGGAGGGGGAATTGAGAAGAGGGTAACATTTGAAATATAAAGCGTAATTAATAAATAAAATTTCTCTTTCTCTCTCTCTCACACACACACACACACACACACACACACACACACACAGGATATACCTCTCTTCTTCTGGGGGTGGCAGTGGAGGTCCTAGGCCATCATCTGACCTTAAAGAAGATGGTTGCCCTGGGGACCGAGGAAATGAAGCACTGCTCTCAGATGTTGACCTAAACAGGGTGGGAGCAAAAGTCAAAGACCTGAAGCTACCATCCTTCTCCTAGGGTCTCCCAAGGTCTTGTGTCCCCCAAGCCCCAGAACCCGCCAATGTTGCTGCCATACCGGTGGTGTTGAGGGTCCGAGGCTGGGGGTAGTTCCACTTCCAGGGGTAAGGTCAACACAAAGACATCAAGAGTGATACTGAGGTCCCTCAGTGGGACTCGGCCTCCAGTCGGGGGTCCCTCCAGACTGGAAAGCACTTGACCTGTGAGAGAGGTAAAATTAGGGGTTTCTGGGGACCCTGGAAAAAGTATAGCTTCCCAAGTTCTAAATGGTACCAGTCATTCTCCTAGGTTCTCCCATCTCCCCTGTCCCCAAGGGCAGGCAGGCAAACAAGCCATATGGGGACCTTTGGCCTTCCTCTTGGCTCCCCTAAACTCACCCAGGCAGGTGGGCAGGCTGCACACAGGCACGGAGCTGTGCTGTCCACGCAACCGCACAGAGCATGTGAGGTGTAGGAAGAGAGGTGGCAGGTCATGCATGAGGCTGTCGGGCCCAGTGGGGGAATCACCCCCTAAGATACTGAAGGAGTCCTCATCGGGGTTCACGGTGTCTGCATCTGACAGCGATGCGGAGTCTAGCCCAGCAGGCCCCAGGTCTGGTTCTCGGCTCTCCCGGTATTCCACCTCCAGCTCCGGATCACTTTCAGTGACCACACAACAGGCAGATGTGTCCCCTAGAGATGGAAGACATGCTTAATAGGAGAGAACAGCAGTAAGGAACACTGAACCCTGGCTGGAAACAGCCATCCCAGATTTACCCACTTGCTCACACACCTTCCTCTCCCACGAGCTCAGCCTCTGAAAACTCCAGGTCACTGATTTTTCTGTCCACCGTGTCCCGGGGTCCCTCATCCTGAGGGGAGGTGGGGGAGACAGGTGAACAAAGCAGGACATCCAGGCATCAGGGAAGCAAGACTCAAAAGGATTCCGACAGGCTCTGGGTTGGGCATGCAGAAGGAAGCAGAAGCTCCTCACCTCTCGCCTACTGGACGGAGGGCAATAGAAGAAGTAGTGGGGATTGGAGGGCACAGTGCGGAAATGCAGACGGCTGATCTCCAGGAACTTCTCCTGTTCAGGAAGAGGCCATGAGGTCAGCCAGCCCCGAAAGGACACTGCTCTCCTCACTAGACCAGAACACGTGGACATCCTCAACCCAGGGGAGAATCTGAGGGCTGTGTGTAAGCAGGGCTCCACCTGCTTCCTCTCCCCTCCAAGTTCCCACCTGGATGAGGCTGTGAAGGGCATCGTGTGCCTCTCCTCTGAGCTGGCAGACATCTGTCAGAGAAATCTCTGGACCAGGGTCTGAATTCCCAAGGACACGGGTGCTCTGAAACTCGGGCTCACTTAGGTCCTCAGTCTCTATACTGGGGTTGGAAGGAACACGTCAGGGTTAAGAACCACCAAGTGCCAGAGCAGCACCTGTCTGTCGTTATCTACAAGGAGTCAGAACAGAGCCTAAGAGGTTACCATGGGAATCAGCCCTCTCCCTTTGGGTTCTGACCTACACATTTCTTACAGTAAGGGTGGCCCCCTTCTGACTTGCACCACTAGGTGGAGGGTGGTACTACTCAGCATAAAAGGAGAACAGAGGGAGAAGCAAAGGTTGTTCAAGGAAGTGTGTTCACGTAGAAGGGTCATGACGAGTGGGTAGGTCTGGGCCTCCAGAGCAGTCACTGGGGTTGAGTCGGAGGCACCCTCACTTTTCTAGCTGTTCTTCCCTCAACAGCAACACTGCAGAAGCTAACAGGGCATCTACAGTCCTGCCTTTGTCCTCTCTCTAGCCTCCCTTCAGCAAGAGCTGTGGAGGCCCACTGTGTAGACTCAGTGATGAGTGATACACTCACATCAGTTGGGGAAATTCTTATGATTGATATGGAAGGCATCAGAAGAATTTCTGTGCTCACTCCTGGGAATGGGCTAGCCCTAACGCAGCTAATCCGAACATATTAAATTAGGAGAGGTGGGGAACACCTGGGAGGGAGCCAAATAGGACAACACGGGAATCGAAGCCAGTGACAAGGTACCACTGCTTCTTGGTGCACTTCCTCCAGACTGGAAGCTCTTGATTATAGGAACTTGGTCCATGTGTCTCCTACAACCCTGCTCAACAACCTTCAAGAACAACTCTAACCTGGACTCAGAAACTAGGATAGCTCGTTCCCGGGGCTCTGGTCCTTCTTCGATGCTACTGCTGAAGGGCCCTGGACTGAGAGGACCAGGGCTTGGGGGTGCATGAGGCAAACCCCAAGTATGGCCACATAGTGCAAGCAGAAAAGAGGTGATGTCTACTTCTTGTAGTAGCTCCTCACAGGCATCTACGGCTGTCAGCAGATCCTGGCAGGTCACGCTCTGTGCTTGCTGCAAGCTTCGGAACAGCCCTAATGGAAGCAGAATGAGCCATGAGGATCACCTCTGTAATTGTAACTTCCAGTCCCCAAACCTGTAACTCCTATAGTTCCACCCCCGGAGTCACATTCCTTCCTTGCATGATATTCTTGCTCACCACGGACAAAGCACCGCTGTGCATGCTCCTGCAGCAAGGCACAATGTGTGGCTGCCTCCTTGTATCTGGGCTCCATCCAGGCTGAGGATGAGGAGGGGCGGTCCAGGTACTGAGCCCTAGGAATGTGAGGAAAAACGGGCCTTGGTAGACTCCCCTAAATGATACCAAGGTATCATTAAATGCCTCATCAGGCATTTAAACTCCAGAGGAGTGTATTAGCAAATACACCCATGATTAGGGATGTCTGATGACTTGCTGGGGGGAGGGACATAGCTAAGCTCCTGACTGACTTGAGTGTGCACCTAAGCCTTGGATGGGTGTGCTAAATGAAGCATACCCACCGGAATATGAGATCTCGTGGTGCTTGTGGAGGCTGCAAGCCAACCATTTGTTCTCTCAGTGCTTCCAGGGAACAGCTATAGATGTAGACAGGACACCGGGTCCGGGGCCCGTCAGCACCCTCTGTCTGGGGAGCCTGGCGCCCACTGTTAGCTGGTAAGTCTCGGCAGGAGGGTGTGCTTGGCTCTCCTGGATCCTGGGCACTGTCTGTGAGGGAAGGTGTTTATGTCTTCACATTCTTAGTGGCTTCCCAACCCCACCCTGGGCTCAAATGACATTAGGCAGCAGCCTTACCACTAGCAAGGGTCACACTGAGGATGGGCACCTGGGACTTTGTAGCCTTAGTCCCTGTTCCTCCCAGGTCTTTCAGGTTCGGAGCTCCACTCCAATCCCCAAGCTTAGGTTTTGTTTCTTCTTGAAAGGAACCCTCCAGGCCATAAGAGGTCAGATGTTGGACATCTGAGGAGGAAAAAAAGGGCACCTGCCTATCAGGGCTCTCTGGTGGACTGCGGGAGGAGCTCAAGGGTTTGTGTCAGAGGGGTTAGTGAGGAAGGTCAGCTACTGGTACCTGAGAAGGTAGCTGGAAGAAAAGTCAGAAACACGTGCTGAGGGCCCAGAAGCCTTGCATAGCAGTGCCACTGAGGCGGCTGGGCAGAAATGGAAGACCTGAGAATTCCAGGAATACCTACACTCTGTAAGAGACAAACAGAGAACAAGGGCAATCCACAAGGGAGCATTAAAAGTCCCGTTCCCTTCTTCCATCCTGACCAGGCACCTCTTAGGCTGAGTATGAGAGGTCAGGGCAAAGGGAAGAGACAGCACTGTCAGGGCGATGGAGACCTGGGCATAGGCGTGCGCTGACAGAAGGATGTATGCACTGTAAGTGGCAGGGAAAGGCAGCAGTGCTGACCTGGCTAGGAAGGGTGGAGTCTCCAGAGACCTCAGTGCTGTTGCCTGCTTGATCCTTAGGGACTGGATGGCCCCCCGTCAGAGGACCTTCTGGACCTACAAGGGGGCAGAGATGGTGGAAAAGGATAGGACCAGCAAAGAGGCAAGGCTATGAGGTGAAAGGGGGGAAGGAGGCCAGAACTCAAAGATGGAAACCACCTTGGGGTAGGGAAGGGCTGAAGTGTGGTATCACGAAAGCAGTGGGGAGCTCACCTGGGTCACGGCAGCTCCGCCGCAGGACCTCATTCAAGAAGGCAGCCTGGTCAGCGGGGCTCAGTGGGATCTCCCGGTCACTTAGCTCCTGCCCCAGGCAGCTGTGCAGCAGGCACAGCACCATGTCGTTGGTGGGACAGGGCCCCTCGGCGAGAGACACACCCTTTGGCTCTGCCCGACACACACTCTGTCTCAGCAACGAGTCTCTTGCTGCCCAGTGCCCCCGGCTCCACCCTGACTGGCAAAGCCCTTCTTTCAGCCCCGGCCTCCACCCGCCCTCTCTCTCACTCCCTGTGCTGGCTGACCTTTCTACCTTCTGAGATGCCCGGGTTTGCTGGCCCCTTAGGTGAGGTTGAGCAGCTTCCAAGTATACCCACCTCTGGAGAGCAGGAGGAAAAACATCTGCAGCTGCTGGCACTGTGGCAACAACCCTAGAAGGTCAAAGTGGAAAGGGATCTCATGGACACAGGTGTCTCCTCGTTGGTCCAGGCCTAGGAAGAAAGAATAGGACGCAGTGACACCCAGATTACTCACCTATGGCTGCTTTCTCTCATCTTACTACCATGCTACATAGACCCTCGCCACTGACCGTCTGAGACCCGTGGCTCTGGGGGCAGAGGACCCCACTCCTTGCTCTGGCACAGCTGTATCAGGTATTCAAAGGCCAGCAGGGAGCCTATGCAGGCAGCATCCCGTGGATGGAGCTAGGGAAGAAACACCAGATGACAGGAGTCTTTCTATCCTAGGCCCCACCTCTGATCTCAAAGGACATGCACAGTCGACAGTTTCCAAGCAAGGGATAATCTGATAGGGGGCAGAGGGTTCTGGGGTCACTCACAGCTTGAGGAATCTCAGAGTAGGTCAAATCCTGCAGGTGTTTCCAGCTTTCAGGGCCAGGTCCCACTCGTCCATACTGAGGCTCCACCCACACCTCAGTGACTAGATTGAGCTCAGAGTCTCCCTCTAAGGCCTCTACCTCCACATCATTGTCATCGTCTGTTGAGAAGCTAGAAGAGGAGGGGTTCTAAGCCTAGAAGCCCAGTGACAGCCTGTGGCAGGGAGGATGAGAAGGCGGGCATCTAGGATAGCCACATGGCCTGTGCAGACCAGCATCTACTCAACAGGGATCATGTAAAGCCAGCAGCTCCCTGCTCTGGTTTGGGATAGAGGTCATAGTAGTATGGTAGTCAGATGTTCAGGTGACCCTGGGGGAGGGGCTATGCAGAGGTCATGGCCTCACCTGTCTTTAGTGGAGGTAGAGTGGGGGGGGAAGAGGATGTACTGGACAATACACGTATGCTTCTCTTCAGCTGTAGCCTGCCCCAGTGGTTCATTCTGTGGATAAATGGGAGATCCTGGGCAAAACCCAGGCAGTGAAGAGGCCTGGACAGTTTCTCACTCTGGTTTGAGGCCTTGGTCCCTTGATCAGGTGAGGTCAGTCACCACCCAGCTGAGGGGCAAGTGTCCCAAGGTTCTGATAGTCCCTGGGGTAAGTTTCAGAAGGATGGTACACACCTGAACTGGAAGCTCCAAAACCATGTTGATGATTCCTTCCCCGCTACAGGCAAAGTGGAACCCTTCAGAGAGCCGGACTCTGAAGCCCCCGAAAGACAGGACAGAACCAGAAAGATGAGGAAAGAGAAATTAGTTCAGTGCGCCCACCTCCCAGAAACCATCGTGCAACCTGGCCTGCTGGAGGCAAGCTCCCTAGAGAGTATTGTGTCTACATAGGACCAGAGGCCAAAATGAGCAGAGCTGGGGGAGTAAAGAGTGAGAGGGCAATAGTGTGGCCTCTGTACTGACAAGGGTGCTTGGAGATGGGGATTGTCTGGCTTAGACCGCTGTCCAAACCCAGAGCCTACACGCGTTCTCTCCCCGCCCTAGCTGAGCTGCCCTGCAGGCTTGGAGACGCACTCAGTGAGAACAGAGAGCAGCTGGGCGATGGCGCTGAGTGGCAGCGTTGGGGCGAGGCCTGATGGGACACTCCACAGCCAGCGCCGATGGTAGAGGTACCGTGACAGCGAGGCGAGGCTGGATGAGGCTGAGCGGCCTGACACCAGGGGTAGTGGTCCCGGTGGCTCCAGTGTCAGCAAGAAGGGTGCCCTGTAGTCCAGGGGCAGCTTCTCATACCTGGGAAACAGGGGGGCTCCCAGTTGACTTCTGCTCACAGCCTCTCATGCTCTGAGGTCTCCTCCCCACCTTTTTTACCAACCTGATGAGGAGCTTGTCCAGTGGCTTATGAAGAACCACAAGGCAGGGCCGGTCAGACAAAGCCTGCTGTGGCCCCAGTGTGGGGGGTGATGTTGAGGGTGAACTGCCCCCAACACCCCCTAACCCTTTCCGTTTCACTTTGGGTGTCGGCTCCTTACTTTGCACCCGGTGAGGGAAACGAAGGCGCAGGATCTCTTCCTTCAAGCCTGACACAATCTGGGGGGAAAATATAGTCAGACGCCCCTACTCCCAACTCATATTAAGGGATCCACAGTCAAGGAAAGAATTCTCCCTTTCATGTTCCTCTGGGAGCTCCTCTCCTCAATGAGCCAGGAGGGCGGAGGAAACAGTTCTTCTATACCCCAGAACTCCTCAGTCAGGCAGTCAGGGCTTACCTGATGCCGGGCCTGGGCTGGTGTGCCAATTGGAAACCCCAGGCGAAGAACCATGCAAGGGGTCTTGGAAATGATGCGGACCATGTAGAAGGAGGATGGGGGCTGGTCTGGGGCACTGGGGAGAGACAGAAGCAGGTGAGCTGTCCTGGGCTGAGAGTAAATGGGCTTCAGAAGTAGAGATATGGCCTGGGTTTGGAGGGAGAGACTGGGGTGAGGGGTGGGGATGGGTGAGGGAGACCACTTTGCCCACCTGGAGAGCAGCTTGACATAGGAATAGCCCTCAACCAGCACAAAGCTGCTCCAGTCTCGAAGCAGAGAGGTCAGTGAGGAGTGTGAGATCCTGCACTGGATAGTGCTATACCGTCCATTGCTGCCCGGGGTGTGCAAGTGCTTAGGGAGTGGCCTAGGACAGGGAGGGAGAGTGACATCAGACGGCCTAGCCCCAACTGCTTCTAGACCCTAAGGTCTAGAAGCTGACAAGTGAGAAGGTTTGGCCACAGTTGGTACTCTTCCCATCAGCCCCGCTCCCCAGCACACTCCTCCATCCTGGGCCTGAGGGTACCCACGTGTCATGCTCCAGGATTAGCACCAGGCGATGCATGTGCAGCCATCTCTGCCATGAATTAGCATCCATGGACAGCACTGGCTTCCAGTAGGCGGCAAACTGGGCATGGGATGAGTCGGAGCCACTATGTTGAAGGGAAAGCACCTGGGGACAGAAAGGACAGCCCACTAAAAACATTTGTGGAAAAATAGCAAATAGCTATGGCAGATTCAGTTCAGGGGTCAGGCCAGCCTGGGACAAAGGCACAAACTGTTTTTCAGCAGGAAGGATATGTTAGGATGACTGAGCCAGGACAGACTGTATAGACCTTTAAAGCTGACTCAGCAGGAGGGTGGAACCTGCCTAGCTTATATTGCTGACTTTACAGGAAAGTGGCTGAGAGCTGGCAAGATCTAATGATGAGGCCACGTGCTCACTGTACCATGTATTCAGCTGCAGACTGAGGGAAGAGAACACAGAACGTGGACGTTGTAGTCTTCAGGAAGCACCCAGTTCACATGGGAAGTGGGAGTTGAAAAAAAGGTAGTGGGTAGAAGGAGGAGGCCTGAGTATACCACACAGACAGGCAAGGACAACGTCAGCCTGCTACGATACCATCACCTGACAGCTTGCAAAATGTGGATCTGCTCGGGTGGCCTCTTTTTCTAGTAATAGTTTCCCCAGGGCCTTAGGATGCAGGAAGAAGAGATGCTTTCAGGGTGAAAGCTGCTTTGGGTGCCTCAGACTTGAGAAGGAACAGTGGTGGATTTGGTCTCCAGGCTAGGAAAGCATGGAGGGCCCCAGGGTTTCAGGCCCACTCACCGGGGTGCTGGAGCCAGGAGGGATGTAGAAGAGTGGCACTCCACTCTTGGTGCTGTCTGGAAGCGTGAAATGCTCTGGCACAGAGGAGAAGGACTGCAGGTGGGCAAGCATCTGATCCGTTTGGTTAATGCTGCAGAACAAAGGCCAAGCTTGAGCTACAGCAGAGTGCCCAGGGCAGACTGAAGGGAACCTCAGGGGTACAGAGAACCCTGAACATGAGCCTGGTATACTAGATCGCCTCCCCCAGCACCCTCCCCCCAACCCCCCATGCACAAATCTGTCCCTCTACACAAGTTGGGTACTGCTCACTAAGCGGTGGCCTTACTCACCTCTGCAGTGTGTTCCAGAATCGGCGGATAACATGAGTGCGGTACAGTGAGCGGATAGGCTGCCGGAGTGCACAGGACACGTCATGTAAAATGTCATAGCCGCCTTCCATTGTCACTTCCACCCTTGTCCCTCGAGGGCCCTCGGGGGCCAGGGGCCAGGGGGCCACAGCCACATACTCAATGCGCATATTGTGTTTCCACAGTAGCACTAGCTTTACCTCCAGCTGGGACCCCCCTGCAGGAGAGCAGGAGGGCAAGGGAGGCTTAGGAGAAGCCAGACTCCAGGTCAGGCCCCAGTCCTGTGAGGAGCCTCACCTGTGTCATGGAACTCGAGCCCGGGCAAAGTTCCAAACACAGTCCCATACATTTCAGAAGCACAGCCCAGGATACCACACCCCACAGCTGTCTACTCAGGCAGGAGATGGAACTGAGAACCATATAAGAGAACTCAGCCTTGAAAGTACCTCAAAGCTCACTATCTTAAATGACAAGCAGAGACTCTCATGGGGATACTTTTTAATGTGTGGGAGGTGGGTGTCCCCCATATATCTGGCAGGTCTACATACACGTAAGTTACCAGCAACCTGTGAAACTGCAGTGGGATCTAGGGACCCTTTACCTTTGGCTAGGGTAACCTCTCGGACACTGTAGCCCTCTCGAAGGCGGACAGACACAGTGCTGACAAGGTCAGCTGGCACCTCCTTCTCAGTGTGCTTCTTTCTGCGCAAGGCGAGGGCAGGGTTGCTGCTTGCAGAGACCAGGTGCTCATTAAACAAGCGGTGTTGAGAGCCTAGAGGACCCATGTGGATGGGGAAGGAGAAAGTGGCCATGTGTCAGCTGATGTATGTGCAGGGGAGGGGCTATGCTGAAATCACTAGGAGAGAAAGTACCAGAGAAGCCAGTCCAGGCTAAACCACCAGTCCTCCCAAAGCCATGGCCATGCCATCTCCAAGTCCGTTCAGTGTCTGCCCTTCCCCCACCCACAAGGCCTGGCCTTACCACAGTAGTACTCAGGGTTCAGGGCTTCCCCACTGCGCAGGAAGGAGTAGAGTAGAAATGCCCGGTGGTACACAGTCAGACTCAGGTTGCCTGGCTCAGGCTCAGGACAAGTGGACAGGTAGGAGCCAAATGTTGCCATTGCAATGAACTTCATCAATTCCACATTAGGCACATGACCAAAGCTACAATCGTATGAGTAAACTCCTCCCACCTGGAGAGAATGAGCAAGTGAAGATCCTGTTCCACCAGAGGGCCAGGAAAGAAGTACAGGAGAGGGATCTACTGCTTCCAATTTCCAGACCATGGAGGGGACGTGAGCCACACAGTACTCCCAGGATAGACCACCACCCTGTACCTACCCTTTAGCCTTTCTAAGACCCATGCCAGCTGGCCATACCACCCACTGTCCTTCCTCCAGGTCAAAATCATTCTTTTAACCTTCTCTACAGATTTTGTTAAGGGTTCCACCCTTAATGGACTTCTAGTCTTTATAGGTCTAACAAAGTGCTTCCTAAACTTTAAGGTGCATACAAACCCTTTGGGATTTTGTTAATGCACATGTCTGGTGTGGGGTCTGAGAGCCTGCACTGAAAATAAGCGTTTGATAATACCAACACCAAGGTACCACGGTGTTAGACCTATCCATGTCTAATATAGCCCAAATCAGACCAGACCTATTTTTCTGTCAGTGGGTTTGTGGGACAGCCACACATATTCATTTTGCATTTTGTCTGTGGCTGCTGTCACACCACTACAGCAGAGCCATACAGCTGTGAAACTAAGGGCCTGGAAAGCTTCCACACTAACTGCCTGACGCCTGCAGAGAACATCCGCAGACCTGCTCCATACGACTCATTTAGTTCCCTGGCCATTGGGTTCCTTACCTTCATCTCTACTCCACGGACCTGCAGCTGTCTACACACTTGCTCTTGGCTCCATTTGGAATAAACTCATCTCTGCATTTTACCACATCTCCAGATTGTCACATCTCACGATACAATATCCCTTTAGCTTCCTTCCACCCTCTTCCTGCTGTGCTCTGACCTCACTGACATGGTCTGCCAGGTCTCCAGCCTCTGCTGACTCCAAGTTTGTCTGCACTATCCTGATGCTTATCTCCCAACCGAGCCTGGACCTTACAATCAAGCAAGCCCCAAAGCACCAGTGTCAAATATCTGACTCTACTTTCTTCTGTCCTTACCTCAAATCTCAACCAGGATCACAGTGTCTAAACTGTTAGCTTAGTGAAGGGAACTGTGTAGGTTGCCGGTCCTCAGTGCAGCTCCTGCCTCACAGTATCCTTATGTATTCACTGTGACCTGCTACTTCTGAGAGGAAACAGAGATCTCTGGCAGTACTTACCTGCACTGTCATTTCTAACTTTCAGTCTCAAAGAAAAACTGATGCTTGTTCATAAAGAACAGTCCATCCTGTTTCTAGAGCCAATGCTTCCTGTCACATTAGGGACTTTACACTATCAGATCCTTTTTCTGTTTTCTCCTAATTCTTAAGCTCTTTTTAGATACTATGACCTCTTAGAACTACGAACAAGCAAACGAAAAAGCCAATTAAAACTACACAGAGATTCCATCTCTCCCAGTTAGAATGGCTATTGTTCAGAAAAAACTCAAATGTCAGTAAGGATGCTGGGAGAAGGGGCCCTTCCACACTGCTGGCACGAGTGTGTACATTAGTTCATCCACTGTGGAAATTAGTATGGAAGATCTTTGCAAAACTAAAAGAATAACTTCCATATGACCCAGCTAGATAACTCCTAGATATGTGCCCAAAAGACTCTAAGTCAACAGGCCACAGAGACACTTGTGTATCTATGTTTACAGAAGCCATATTCACAAAAGCCAAGTTAGACATTCAGCTTAGGTGTCTGACAAAAGATGAATAAAGAAAATGTGGTCTTGTTTGTTTTTTAAGTGTGAATTGGTATTGTGCCTGTACATAATGTATGTCTGTGTGAGGATGTCAGAGCCCCTGGAAATGGAGTTACAGACAGTTGCAAGCTAGTTGCCATGTGGGTGCTGGGAATTGAACCTGGGGCCTCTTAACTGCTAAGCAGTTAATCTCTCCAGTCTCCATTTATTCAGTCATAAAGAATTATGTTGCTTGGAGGAAGAACTGATGTGCCTGAGGCAACTTCACATTAAGTAAAATAAAAACCAGACTCTGAAAGACAAATATTTCATTCCTCTTATTTTGTGAATCCTAGATTTTATGCAGATAAATAAAAGCATTTTCGAATCTCTGATAACAATGAGGAGAAGTGACCCTGGAGGAACAAGGGACAAGTGAGAATCAGGAGAAAGGCGAGTTATAGGACTGAATGTGGCTAAGACAAAGGACATATCTACTTGTATGACAATGTCTATGAAATCTATCACTGTGCGACGAACTTACTCCAAATAAATAAATTAAAAGAGCAATGTTTAAATGTCTACCTTAAAAAGCAAACTAAACCAAACAGAAAAAACCATTCCACCTTTGATTCTGTATGGCTACTCTCCTCTCTTGTTCCTCACTGCAGCCAAATCTCTACTGTCAACACTTGTCCACAGCTCTTTCCCTGTCTGCTCTGAAATACACATTTCCCGCACTGCCTCTTCACTGAAATGGCTCTAAAGCATTTCCTTGTGACTTCCTGACCAACAAGTCCAAAGGGCACTTTGTATCCTTCATCCCACTTCTCCTCCTGCTGCTTCTCACTAAGGTCACTACCCCTTCCTTCCAAACTTCCGACTTCTCTGCCACTGTACTCTCCAGACCAGCCCTCCATCCTTGCTGGTCTTCTGAGACACTCAGTTAGCATGTGCAGCCTGAAACATCTAAAATGTCGATCGACCACTCGAATACTGCTACTTCCAGAGTATTGAGATCTGCTGGCTACCACAAAAAGCAGCCATTTATCACCCAAGAATGTGCACCCTGTGACTTTAAATGCACCATCTCGCCCATCAGGTAGTCACTCTTACAACCCCACCTGGGGAGAAAGCGGTGTGCCCAATGTCACAGAGCTAATAAGCAGTGCCAAGGTTCAGACCCGGCAGGCCTAATTCTAAAAGCGACAGAGTTCACTGCTATGTAGTATCGAGCCATAGGTCATTCTAACACATGAGGAAATCTGAATTTGTCATCTTTTCTTTACTCCACAGGGCAGTAAAACATGAGCCCAACTCTCTTCCACATAAGTTCATCACCCAGTGAATTACACTAAAACTTATTTACACAGCAGGATTGAGTTTTCGTGCCCTGGTTACGCCTACCCTTGCTTCCCAAAGCTCTTGCTCCCTGTCCTGCAGTCCATCCATCCAAAGCAGGGTGGCAGTCCCCTGAACAGGCCTGTCCTTCCTACTTCGGTTAAAGGAGTCTGAGCTGGGTTCTCTGGCCCTTGCAACTAAAGCAGTAACTAAGCAGGCAGAGGGGATGAGAACTGACTCAGATTTCAGGGTTTCCATTCTTTTCCCAACAATGTCTTAAGAAAAGGGGACAAAACGAGAGTCCTCTCCCACAGCTGTCACCTACCCTGCTCTAGACCTGGCAACTTCTCCCCAGGAAACCATGCCACCATCTTCACTCTCGCCTATGAGAAAGTAACCAACCATTCCTGACTTTGTGAGCTGCCCCATTCCCACTCCTCCTTCCTACAAAGTCCTCACCTGCACAAAGGAGCATGCCACAGTGCCACTGCGGAGCTGGTTCAGGAGTGTCTCACACACAGCAACATCAGGGACACTGGTCACACCATCTGTGATCACGATGATACCTGAGACAGGAAGTAAGATAGATCGACAGCCCTGGAGACAACGGCTCCACCAGAGTCACAGGGAGGCTCAGCCCACAGTGCCCTGAAGACCTCAGTGTCTCCCACCAGCACACTTTCCAGACTCCTTCCCCTGCCTCTCCCCTGGGTGTTCCTACACCAGATTTTCTAGGGGAGGTCCTTGCCATCAGGGTCTCTGAGGGTGGACGTGCTGAGTGTACGGGAATCCGCATGAGTAAGGACTCACAGCTTGTAAACAAGAAAACAGAACTTCTTCCCTGGGGCCCACTTGCCCTGGGGAAACTTCGATCTTGCCAACCACCCTCTACCCTAACTGAGCCCACTTCCCCACCCACTTATACCAATAGAGCATCTACTGACCTGCACTAGAATTTGAGGGCAGTAACTGCAGCGCCAAGATGCCCTGACGAATCATACTGACCAGCCCAAGATCAGCTGTCACCATGGAGACTCCTACCTTCCGGCCCAAGGACTCCCCTGATTCTGGGGACTGGTCTTCTGCCTGGCTCAAAATTACAAAAGAGACAGAGAGTAATGTTGCACCATCTACAGCAAAATCAGATTTCCTTCTGTCTTTTTCTCTGTCTCTCTTGTTTGGTGCAGGAGACTGGACCTAGAGCCTCACATGTACCAGGCACATGGTCTGCCATTGAGTCTACACCCAGTCCTCAAACTGCAACTTAGAGCCTGGTACACCCAGGTCAGACAGGTGTAAGCCTCAGTACCCCCAAGTGCCCTACACTGCAGCTGAGTTCTGCTGTTCTCATGCCCAGCATGTGTTAAGATGTTGAGCTGGAGATGGGAAGGGAGCCAAGCACCAGATGAAGCATCAGACTATGCCGAGGCCCCCTCTCCACCTTTTTGCTGAGAGGTCCTCTCCACCTTTCCCCATCAGTGCCCTGAAGTGTTTCATAACCAGTCAAACCATGGCCGTCACCACACACTATCGCACAGCCACTTCAATGGTCTCCAAGTAATGAGGCAGGACGCTCCAGCAAGCCAAAGAGCGTTAAAAATGCTAAACAGAGATCAAAACTGCCCATGTCCACTTTCAGTTCCAGGACTGGAGAGGTAAAAAAGAAAAGACAAACAAACAAAAAAACCCCACAGGCAAATGCCTTCATACTTTCTCCCATTGAGAATCTGGGGTGTAGGGATTGGATCTGAGCTGCCCCTGTCCTGCAGGGAGTCTGTCTTGACCATGCATAGCACTCCATCCTTGGTTCACTCTGGCCCTCGCTCTTAGCCCTCTTTTGCTCTCTAGTGAGCGGATGGCTCCTCTTTGCCTCTGCTCTTAGCTGCCCTTTCTTTCCCTCTTACCTGGCTCTCGGGCTCATATTGCTGTTGGAGCATGGTGGCCACCTTATCCTCGAAGAGGCAGAGCTGCTCATATACCTGCTGCAGGAATGCCTCCCTCTGGGAAGGGTCCAAAAGGCAGCCTTGCACCAGAACCTGAGAAGCACAAGGGAAAGGCTGAGATGGGGTGGGCAGAGCACTGAACATTACTCCTCTGTTCTGCACATTTTCTATGCCAGGGAGTCCTGATTTCTCATCCAGCAGGCATCCAAAGCTTAACTCCACGTCCAGTTTCACGTCTTCTGGGAGTCTGCAACTACACTCAACCCAGGAGCACTGTAACCCTGCTCAGGAGCCTCAAGTCACTACCCACCTTAATCTAGGATCATGACGTCCCTATGTCTATAGCCCTCCAGCCTGGGTTCCCTCACCCCTTCCTCTAAGGCAGAGATAGGATCTCCTTGTGCCTTCCACGTAGGAATGCTATCTGGAGACTTCCACTCCCCTGCCTGGCAAAGCCTTTCTTATTCCAATCAATGTTCTTTCCTTCCTCAATGTACTTCACATGCCAGCTATTCTAGACCCTTTCTCTGTTTAAGGTTCAAACCCCTCACTCTCCCCAGGAAGCCATGTTCTTTCCTTTACCCTTAGTAGATAACTCCCTCTCTTCCTTAGGGAGAAAGTTAGCCAGCCACTAGGGACCCCTGCCGACCTAGAGGATGGCTACTCTCCATGCCTCTGACATCATCACCCTTGAAGGCTGCTCCAGGTGCACACCCCTGTACACTTGTTCTCTCTTCCTCAAGATTCTTCCTGTTCTTTTTCCCAGGGCTAGCTTTCCACTTTGGACCTTTTAGGTCTCACTCATTCTCTGGGGGCCCTTTCCTTCCTCTTCAACCACGAAGTCTCCTGCATATAGGCCTGGAGTCCCCATGGCGGCCCTCAGGATCCCTTTTGCCTTTATTCTTCCCTGACCTCCTGCCAAATAATTCCTTCTGCATCTTCACTCCCTGTTCTTGACTGGGTAACAGATTGGGGACAACCATTCTCTAGGTCTCTGAGATGGCAGAGGAGGAGAAAGGTCAGGAATGAGAACCACAGACACATGAGAATGCGCTCCTACTGTTTAAGACAATGGGAGATTGACGTGCATCGGGATAAAACAGTAACTTTTGACAGCTGAGAGCTGGGGTCCACACCTATAATCCCAGAAGCAAGACAAAGGCAAGAGAACAAGAGTTTGAGCTAGCCCAAGCTACATATTGAGTACTGGGGTCATCTTGGGTTGAGGTCTTATTCGAAAGATAACTCCACAAAAAAGGAAGCTGTCATTAAAAATCATATTTTTTTGACATAGAACAATCCTCACATTATAAAGACATAGAACATGAGCTATCTATTTGGAATGGACCTGATATCTTCCTGTTCTTTTGGATGGAGAAAGGAGGATTGATAACAAAGAAACTCTACAAAATGTTAACAATGCCTTTTGGAAGACTGAGGCAAAGGATCGTAAGGTCAAAGGTACAGGGTGAACTCAGAGCCAGCATGGCCAGCCTCGATCTCAAAACACAAGGTATAAAGAGAGCTGGGGCTATAAGGCAAGGCTAGAACACTTGTTCAGCAGGCATGGGGTCGATTTAATCCTCACTACTAAAGAAGTCAGCATGCTAGGTAGGATGGCACATGCATGTGATCTTAGCATTTGGAAAGCTGAGCCAGAAGCAGAAAATAAGAGTGCCAGGCCAGCCAGGTCTGTTTAGCAAGATCCTGCCTCAAAAGACAAAACAAAACAAAACAACAACAAAAGATTCAGTTTAAATGTGGCTTTGTCTAAAAGATCCCTGTCACTGGTGGGGTCTGCTGGATGTCCCCTACTGGTGTTCCCACAGTGTCTGTGCCAGGACCTACCAGTGTCCTTACTACACTCTGTTGAAATGATTTCCTTTAATATCTGTCTCCCACCTATGCTTGTAAGCACTCCATCAGTACAGAGATGGTACATGATTTATCTGTGCCCCAAGGACTTAACCTGTGCACTGCACAGGTCAGGCTCTTATCAGAGTTTACCAAGAGGAATAATATTTGAGTAATCACCTAACTATTATGCTCTTCCTGACTTGGCTATGGGTTTTTGCAAAGCCAGGCCTCTTTGGAGAGACAGCCTACAACCATCAGTTAGTGGCTGTGGGGAGACACCAGAAACTTGGGCAGAGGACTGACGGTCCTGTCTTGAGACCCGGCAAGTTCCGACTGCTCTGTGTCAGACCTTTGGGTGTTGTTCTTGGCATCTAGCTCTCAAAGAAAGTCAGGCTGCTGAGGCTGCACCACAGCCATGAGGGGTGGTTTCACTGAGTTGAGGGTGCTTAAGAGCAGATATAGGGAAACTGGGCCAATGCTTATCTAAGTCAAAAAAAGTATTTCAGTAACAGACTTGAGCAGTTCCCAAAAGGAGTACTTTGTGATAGGCTGCACTGCTAGTAGAGAAACCTTTTAATTACATATGCAATCAGCATTACACCCGACAGTGCACAGGGCCCTCAGAAAATGACCCGTCTCTGTCTTTAACAGAAATTATGCTTTTGGGGATTGAAAAGGCTCAAAGGTCATAAAGGACAAACAGACTGTGTCCTGGACTATAGTCAGGAGCCACTACAACAGACAGCACTTCACAGGAGAGAGCAGGGAGAGGAGGAGAGGAGGGAGAGAGCTGGGGAAGTGAAAGCAAAGAGGACGGTCAAGGGCCAGACACTGAAGGCATTTATAGGATGAGCAGAAGCATGTGTCTTAACTAATGCCAGCTACCTAGAGGTGATCTAAGACCTGAGGAGCAAATCCTTTTCAAGGGGAGAGACTTGCAGGAGTAAATACGATGCATGCTGAAGAAGTTGGCAGAGGCTTGGCTGGAGCTCAACTGAGTCTGATAATGGGAGCATTCTTGAAACCCTGGGTAGCTCACACCTGAAATCCAAGCCTTTGAGAAGTGGAAGCAGTGAGATCAGAAGTTCAAGGTCATCTTTGGCTACACAGGAAACTCAAGGTCAGCCTGAGCCTACATGGACTCTGTGAGGGGGTAAGGGGAAGGTAGGGTGGGGAAAAAGACAGCCAGATGGCTCAGCAGCAAAACCTGCTACCTGGGGACAAACAGTGGAGACAGGATAAGGGCTTTGTGTCAATAGGCTATCAGAAATTCAGTCTACAGGTCCAAGCTTGGGGAGAAGATGCACTCACTACCTGGTGGGACTGCAGGCCAATGATGGAGGAATAGGCCTGGATTGTTACGTAGATCTCAGGCTGGAAGTTGATACAGGATCCAGGCACTCGAAAGGGCTGAAGCAGCCCACCCAGACAACGGGACAGCGCATGGAAAACTTCATCAAACAAGATCTCCCCTGTAGAATCATCCTGAGGAGAATGAAGAGTGAGCTCTCATAAGGGTGTCCAAAGCAGAGAATAGAAACAAGCAGGTTTCCAGGGTCAGCAGGACCTCATGCCCCACAAACATGAAACAGGATCTGTCTTTGAATGCTCACCGTTCATTCGCAGGTGTGTCTTTTCCCCACAAGGCTGAGGTCATTTCCACATCTCCTAGGTCTCTCTCCTTCTCACCCCCATCCCACTGTTGTTAGTACTTCCCTCGAACCACTTACCACAATGCCAGTAGATGGGCTGAGGTCCAGCTCAATAACAAAACGATACTGCCAAGCCAGGAAGGTGACTCGAGTGGAAGGCACAAGAAGAAATGGCCTTGGGACAACTGGTTCATCAGGCTGCCATCCAGGGGGCAGAACACTGAGGACTTCCAACTCCTGCTCGGACTGAAGCTGACAAGACGGAGGAGAAAGAAAAGGGTCATGAGCAGGGTTCACTGATGGCTCAGTGGTTCAGAAGGCCTATGCTCTCAAAAAATCCTCAGAATCGACTAACCTGGGCTCACAGAGACTGAACCGACAATCAGGAAGCCTGTACGGGTCTGAGTTAGGCCCTTTGTACATGTTATACTTGCGTAGCTTGGTCTTCTGGTGGGATTCCTAAGTAGGAGCAGGGACTATCTCTGACTCTTGTTGCTTGCTTTTGGAATCCTTTTCCTCCTACTGGGTTGCCTTGTTCAGCCTTAATATGAGGGTTTGTGCCTAGTCTTATTGTAACTTGCTATGCAGTGTTTGGTTGATATCCCTTCTCTTTTCTGAAGGGAAACAGAGAAGGAATGGATCTGGGTGAGAAGGAGGAGGAGGAACTAGGAGGAGAGAAAGGAGGGGAAACTGCAATCAAGATGATAAGAATAAACGTTTTGTTCAAATGCCAGCAACCACATGGTGGCTCACAACCATCTGTAAGGAGATCTGATGCCCTCTTCTGGTGTGTCTGAAAACAGCTACAGTGTACTTATATATAATAAATAAATAAATCTTAAAAAAAAAAATAAATAAATAAACGTTTTAAAAATTAAAAAGGAGCAAGCAAGCAAGCAAGCTTGAGCTCTCAAAGAGGACCCAGTGTCAGGAGGTTCACAACCACCTTTAACTCTGGCTCCAGGGCATCCGACACCCTCTTCTGACCTCAACAGACACCTACACACATGTGATGCACACACAGACACATTAAGAAAAAGTTAAAAGAAGAAAATAGAGCACAGTTCTCTTTCTTTTCTGAATCCCAATTTGGCCAAGTATTAGCTGTGACTGCAGAAAAAGCACTTAGCTTCTTTAAGCCTCAATGTCCTCATCTGTAAAATGAACACAATCCCAATAGCAACCTAAATAGCTGCTATGCAGACGGAGGGAATCCTGCATAGGAAGTGCTCCCTAGAACTGCCTTCTACATCCAAAATGACCCTCTACTAGCTCCACTTTCAATCAACCAACCACACGCCCTTTGCCTCACTAGCTAGAAAAAGAATGAACAAGGGCTTGAGATATGGCTGAGTGGTTAAGGGCACTTACTGCTCTTCCTGAGGATCCGAGTTCAATTCCCAGCACTCACATCAGGCAATTTACAACTGCCTTCCCAGCTCCAGGGGGAATTGATATATTTGTGTGCACATATGTACCCCCTTCCAAGCGCACACATAATTAAAATAATTAAAAAAGTAATAGTAATACAAAGAATGAACAAACTTCCCTTAAGGAAACACTGCAGGCAAACCCGTTACCCCTCCCATCCTCAAAGCCTTAAAAGAAAGGTCCTTCTGGGCCAAGACCTCACCTCCCAGTGGTCACTAGGACATACCAGGAGCTCTTGGGGTGTGGCCTGAACAGTTTGATGCAGATGATTAAGGAACCAAGCCAGGCGAACATTTCTGGAGATTCGGTAATCTTTCTTCATTAACAGAAACACCTGCCCAGCTTCTTCCACCTGATGAGACAAAAGGAAAAGAAAAGATATCCCTGAGTTCCTACTATATACACAGCCCACGCAAGTAAGCTGCCCAAGGAGCCCACAGTGAGGGGAAAGGCAGCAGAGGTGAAGTCCACTCTTGCCACTACATAAAGCGTTTCCCAGCGCAGACCCCCATGTAGATGAAGGAACTTACCTTCTTACAGCATGTCTTCACAGACACTATGTGAGTTTCTCCTGCAAGCCACACTCCCTAAGGTAGGAGAGGTGCTTTTTCCTGTTTTTATGCCCTTGTGCTTGGCAATTTGATTCATACAAGACCCAGGAAGTCTCCAATATGCTACGTGAGCATTTGCCAGTTACTGCCTCAGTCTTGCCCACAGCAGACACTGAAGAAACCTTCACTGAGTAAATGTAAGATTCCTGAGGGAACAAGACCTCCTAGGTGGTATCTCAAATTCAGCTCCTGGGGGCACAGTCTCCACTCACACGCCTGTCAATGTCAGCCACACCCCTACTTTTCCATTATACAAACCCCTGTCAACAGTGACTCGGGACATATCCTCTGTGCACACAGGAAGAAGCCTGTCATTTTGTCAATGTGGTAGGTAAATCTTAACAGGCATGGTGCCTTAGTCAGCAGCCTTTTTGATCCCCCCCCCCCCCCCCCCGTTTTTCCATCCCCTACCAAGCCTGCACCCACAGCAGTCCAACTTGTCTACCATTCACAAAAACTGAATAATCAATCTAGTTATTGTATCATTACAAACTGAGTAAGCGTGTTGGTTTTATGACAGCAAGAGAAAAAGTAACCTGTTCTTGTCTAAGGTCTTAGGAGGATGGGATAAAGATCCAGCAGAGTTTGCTACACTGGAGGACCCAGATGGAGGGCAGACACCAGCTACTGGGGTACTGAAAGCGCACTGGAGCACTCGAGCATTGAGCTGCACGATATATGGCTTCCATTTCTTTGCCTTCTCTTGCTTTCAAAGCTGTTTTGAATGACTGCTTTTTCCAAGGCCTAACTGAAGTCTGGTTCACCTGTCTATTCTTATGGAATCCATCTTGAAACCAGGAATGTTTGCCTAGCTTTCTTGTAAAATTCCCTTTTATCTGATTCTTTGATGGGACCATTTCCAAAACCTCCTAAGCTGTCTTACATTTAAGATGTACTTCATCAGAACCAGAAGGCTGGTTTAATATAATTTAAGCAGGTAGAATGTTTTTCGAAGTGGGATCCAAGTACCAGCTGCATCAGAATCACCTGAGCTGTTTATTAAAATGCATATTTGATTCCTGGGTACCATCAGAGAACAACTGCATTAAGAGCTGACAGAGCTCAAGAATCTAACATTTTAACTAGCTCCCCTGGGGATTTCCCCATATTACTGATTGAGAAATTTTTTAATTAGTAGTGTTTCATAGCATTTACATTCACGTGGTGCTTCTGGACCTCAATTCTAACCTCCCATGAGTCTGATGTGCCTGCCTTTTGAAGCAGTGTGATAAACAAGATAAGGCAGGCTCTTGGAGTCAGAGACCTGGATTCTGCTGTGTTCTAGTATATGCTATGCACATGTGACCTTTTAGGTTACTGAATTGTTTTCCAGGCTTCACCCTCTTTACCTTATCATAGCTAGATAAGGTATCTTTGTAGGGATACTGCAATTAAAGAGACGAGGAAGTACAGTGGTGTAGGAAGGCTATCACTGGCTATAATAGTCACAGAGGCCTATATACATTTATGCCAAGATGGATAAAGTGATGCCAGGCACTGTGTTGCTTTTTCTCCTCCCTTGGAGTTTGGTCCTGCTTCTTAAGACCAAGGACCAAATTATTCTCTGAGCTTTTTCTAAACCATGTGCTGTCTTCCCACAAAGTAACGTCGATACCTCTCTCCCCCAACTATCTGAAGCCTTTCACCATTATAAACCTTAACCTCTGGCATAACTGTGGGCTGAGCCTGCTCTCTCCCAGCTCACCCACTACCACTCCAGCGTTAAAGGCACCTTGGGCCAAATGCTGCCTCTGTGAGTTTCTTCATTCCCGGCCAGGGATAACAAGAACGCCGATCTCCCGAGGACTGCATCTGTATCAGGCACTTAAAGAACGCAAACTTCCCTCGTCCCACCTAATTGCTTACGGAAGAAGGTCAAATGCCCCATTAAACATTACACTTTCTCACTTGCTCCTCTGCAACACCTATTATAGCCCAATGTTCATTTGGTCCGCAAAGCTAAGGAATCCATCTTGCCCTCGGCATACACCCTAACCCTCAGCACAACCCTGGCTGCAGAGCAGCACAACCCTGGCTGCAGAGCAGCACAACCCTGGCTGCAGAGCAGCACTTGCTTCTCTCTTTTGGGGGCCTATCCTCTCGAAACATCACTTTTTCTTCTTGGGATTCTGTTTCTATCCTATTCATATTCTATAGGTATTCTATAAGGTAGACTGTGTGTAGTTTATCACATCTCCCCATACACAGGTATGTGTATACACACCATCACACATGTGTCAGAGCGCACATGTGCAGGTCAGAGGACAACTTGTAGCTCTAGAGCTAGATCACCTACTTGGGAGTTCTAGCCCTAATACCAGCTGCACAACTATGCTGCTTTTAATAGTTGCACCTCAGTTTCCTGAAAAGGGGGATGACAATGGTCTTTACCTTACAGAGTTGAAAAAACTGGTAACAGTAAAGAGCTCAGGATGGTGACTGGCATGCAGTAAGAATTCAACAAGTAGCCATTACTATTTGTATCGTTACATACATCTATCACCCTTCTCTCCTACAGGACTATTCCTCTGGGGTCCTGGATATTCTAGCCAAATCCAAGGTTTTAGTTCCTCCTCCGATCCTCTAGTTCGGTTAGAATGAGTAGTCCTGAGGTATCTTAGCATGGCATGACACCTCACCTGCTCTGACTTCAGTTGTCTGCTCTGTACATAAGAATAAATACTGCCAGATTCCCTGCTGGAATCTGAATGTCAAAACATACATATAGGGTTCTTTGCATGGGGGGAGGAGGGGAGAGGACGGGTGTCTCGCTAGAGCGAAATCAACTCATGCTATTGATTGCATTCCAGTTGATGAGATGCAAAAACCCCGCAAAGTCGGTCAGCTTCGACTTGGCGTAATGAAAATCCAAACTAATAACGAAAGCACGAGTTTTATCAGCACCACAATCTCTAAGTTTGTGGGTGGGTGACCAGGATCAGAATGGCATCTGAGTAAACAAAACAGCAACGGCCTCCTCGAGGTTCCGGAGGATGGAGGCTGCCACACGCCTGCCCTTGGGCCTTGGCCCCGCGCCCACCCATACCTCACCTCTGGCTCGGGGCGCTCCGAGGCCATCACACAGCCCTCCCGCGCCGGCGGGCCAGGGAGATTGCTCCACTTCTGACCTCTGACCCGGCTAGCTCAGTACCCTCAGTACCCGGCAGGAACCGGAAGTCGTTGGGCTGGCCCTGTTCTGAGTTTTCTGATTGGTGAGCGCAGCTGGCGGTGCGAAAAACCGGAAGAGGAAGTGGTTGCGCCAGCCGGGACGCGGCAATGCAGGTGAGAAGCGGGTTGGGCCTTTTAGCCACTGGCCGGGGGGTGGGCGGGCTGAGGACGCCGGGGAGTTGGGGCTGTGAATGGAGGGCAGTCTTCCGCTGTTTGAGGAAAGGCAGCGGAGCAAGAGAGGGCGAGGGCAGCTGCAGGAGGCGCGGGGATTGAGCCCTCTGACGTGAGAACGTCGGAGGCCCAGGGAGGAAAGGCGGACTTGACTGAGTGTGGGAAAGGATCGAGAAAGTTGTGGGCTGCCCCACGCCTCGATCTAGGCTGTTGGACACAAGCGTAATAAAGCTTCAGAAAGCTGAAGGGATTGTGGGCCTCCAAGGATGAAAACTAAGCTGTTTGTAATCCGAGGCTGTGGGTGGAACCCAGTGTCCAACCCCCTCAGTCTCATAGTCAGGTTTGCAAATCAGCTTTGCATCATTCTTCCCGGCTTGTACCTAGTTGCTAAGGGCGGAGAAGTGTAGTAAATAGTCTACAGATGGTCAGCCTTTAAAATTGTCTAGCATTCAAAAACAATGTGCAGGTTTCCTCTCCTTTATCTTTCATTACTCACTTGGTTTGTTGCACTTGGTAATCCTACACTGAGTGTTTATAGGTCACTGGAATATTGGCACCGAGATACACGAGTGCACGTTGACTCATCAAAGCACCAAATGCTATGGGTAAACAGCCAGTTGGGGGATTGCAGAGCTGGTATTCAGAGAAAGCCTTACATAGAGACAATGTGTGAGATTCCCCAGATTGTGTTGTTGACAGTTGCTACACTCACAAGTCAGGATGACCAGAGGCACCCATGATATAATGAACTTCGGGAATTATGTATGGCTTTGTGTGCAGATAGCATCCCTGCTATCATGGCAAACCTTTCTGAGGTGTATTGAACTTCTCGAGAAAAAAAAATGTGGTAATGCCAACACCACAGAGTGTCACAACACAGGAGGGATTCTCTATCCACCGAAGGAAAGCAACACTATGACAGTAAGCAGTAGTGTAGTAGGCAGACTGTCTATTTTCCAGAAACGAACCCCACAAAGAAGATTGTGCTGAAACTTGAGCATGTTCTTGCTAACCCTACTGCAGATCTAAGAGAATGTTGCCAGTTTTTGCGCTGGGAGAAGAAGAGAATGGAATTGAAAAGAGAAAGGGCTAAGTGAGCTCTAAGCCAGATTTGTTACAAAGACAATAAAATCATGCGGTCACAAGCTGAGGAGAATTAGGTCTGTTGCAATGTCCTTCAAGGACCACAGTGTAGGAGGATTATAGAGGAACCAGTTAGTAGGAGGCCTTCAGGCCAGGTGAACAGGTTGAAAGGTCTAAGGTTTGATGCTATCTGTAACCCAAATACCTAGATAGAAAACAATTTAGCCTTTCTGTGTGTGTCCCACTCACTTGTATCTGAGTAACCAAACATACTGTTGATGCAGAGGGAGGAGAAGCAGCTTGAGGCATCATTAGATGCCCTGCTGAATCAAGTGGCAGATCTGAAGAATTCACTGGGGAGTTTCATTTACAAGTTGGAAAACGAGTATGACCGGCTGACCTGGTAAGGATTGCCAGGACAAGCTGGGAAGGGATCCCGGGTGGTGGGGCCAAGCCCCCTGGCTGACAGGGCAGCTCCATTGTTGTAACTATTTATCAATTTGCAAATATCCTTTTTGATTTGGAAAGAACTAGGTTGCCCAACATTGACAAGTGTAGTTTGTCTTAAGGCCTCCATGGCAAGGAAGTATAAAAATGTCCAGTCTCCCAGCCTAGGCTCTTTCTAGTTTTTAATTCTTACGTTTTGACTTCTTTGGTGAGGAGGCATTTCCTCAGTGGAAGACCATTGTAGCTACATTTATGCTGGATCTCCTTCCACACGTGGCTGAATCTGAGATCCAACCTTCTGGAATGATAGAGTCTGTTACTACGTTAGGAGGAGGATTTACACATAGTTCCTGTTTCCGCTGCTCCCAAACCCATTCAAACAATGGATTGCCTTTCTTTTTCTGTGTCAAAAATTGAAAGTGTGTTCCTCTTTCCCAATGCCATCTCTGCTAGCAAATCTGGTTCTTGTCTGTGCTAGTCATAGGGCTGGGAGTCTTCTGGGGGTGAGTCTGAGCGTTGCAGCATTGGGAACTTTTAGAGATTACTTTGTAGGGAAAAGTAATTCTGATGACTTCTTACCACCTCCAGGCCCTCTGTCCTGGACAGCTTTGCATTGCTCTCTGGGCAATTGAACACTCTGAACAAGGTCTTAAAGCATGAGAAGACACCACTGTTCCGTAACCAGGTCATCATCCCTCTGGTGCTATCCCCAGACCGAGATGAAGACCTCATGGTAAGATGCACAGTTGTTGACTGGATCCTCTGTGTAGCAGTGAAAAGGGAGGGCTGCCATCTGGAAGACTTGCTCTTTTATCCTTTTGGAGGCAGGAGAGTCACTCGTAAATAACGAAGTGAATATCAAGGCCTATGTCACCAAGTCCATGACCTTTCTTTTCCAACATCTATGTCAGGCAAAAAGAAAAAGTCTGTCCTGCTTCCTTGTGACTTTGTTCCAATCTTTAAAATGCGGGGTTGGGAATTTAGCTCAGTGGTAGAATAAACACAGAATAGTGGTGGAGGTGGAGATTCACCAAAGACCAAGACAAAACAGCAACAAGAAGACAATTTCAGTGCGGTAGTAGAGGGTGGAATTTAAAAGTTCTGATAGAGTGAGTGGAGAGGGAGTCACAGAAAGCTACATCTCGCCTCGGCTGTGTTGTCTCTGATGGAAGGGAAGTGGGGTTAGACTCGGCTTGCTTGGATAGCACAGTAGGATCAGTACGACCAATACATTCTGTGTTACAGCGTCAGACTGAAGGACGAGTGCCTGTTTTCAGCCATGAGGTCGTCCCTGACCATTTGAGAACCAAGCCTGACCCTGAAGTTGAAGAGCAGGAGAAGCAGCTGACAACAGATGCTGCCAGAATTGGTGCTGATGCAGCTCAGGTTGGACTGAGTCACTGCTCTGCTCCCTCAGCCTCATCCTTCACAAGAAGCAAGACTTTCCCAAGGCTGGGTAGTAGGGGTGTGGGGTTACTCACAGCTAGTCTGCCTCTGGAAGAGCACAAGGAAGATGCTTCCCCAGAATCATTACTAATCACTACATCAATTCATGTGTGTTACAGAAGCAGATCCAGAGCTTGAATAAAATGTGCTCAAACCTTTTAGAGAAAATCAGCAAAGAAGAACGAGAATCAGAGAGTGGAGGTAAGTGATTTTAAAAAAGAAGAAAGAGTCTGCTCCTCTTATGAGCAGAGGCAGCCACCCACTTATATCTTCCCCAGTAAATCTCTGGTGTGAGGTTTGTTGTACTATGTGACTTTGTGGTATTCCTTGGCTCCTTACCACTAGGATACCTTTCCTCTCAGAGACATAACACATTGGTGCCATGACTTGTATAGGTTCTCATGGTGCCTGTGTTCCCCCTTGGGGTCTGAGCCACACTGGGGGGAGTGGGGGCAAGGTGGGGGAAGAAGAATGAGCTGGTAAGAAAAGGGTCTGTATCCTGTTAGTGTTTCATGTTTAAGGCTATCTAAAGCATATAGAGGAAATAGACAAAGGTTAAGATAAGTTTGGGGACTTTTAGCTCTTCGATGGGGCTGGGAGATTTCTAGATGTTGCTGCAGTCAGAACTATAATGGGTTTAGTCCAGAGCTGGACACGAACTTGAGGGTTCCTGGTTTTGTTTTGTTTTGTTTTGTTTTGTTTTTCAGGTCTCCGGCCAAACAAGCAGACTTTCAACCCTGCAGACACCAGTGCCTTAGTGGCAGCTGTTGCCTTTGGGAAGGGGCTGTCTAATTGGCGACCTTCAGGTAGCAGTGGTCCTGGCCAACCTGGCCAACCAGGAGCTGGTACAATCCTTGCAGGAGCCTCAGGATTACAGCAAGTTCAGATGGCAGGTGCTCCAAACCAACAGCAGCCAATGCTCAGTGGAGTCCAGATGACTCAAGCAGGTCAACCAGGTAAGGTGACATGGACTGACTGCACAGGAGTGTAGGGATGAGCTAGATCATCCAAGCTTCCTTCATCCTCACCCTCCCCTGAGACCTGGAGATGTGTCTCCTCTGTGTTGTCACCCCGAAAAAAGTTCAGAGCTCTGCAACAGGGAGCAGAACGTGAAGCAGGACCTTGAGTAGCAGAAGCTGGTGTTGCTGCTTACTTTCACCCCAGATGTTGTCTCACCTGTCCTTTATTCTGGGTGTTAGTGTGTGTCTCTTAGGTTAGAGAGATGAGTAGCCAGCCCTTAATCAAGACCATTTGGTAGATAATCACGAATTAACAAGCTGGCAGCTCTGCAGTCCTTCCTGGATCCTCCCCTGCACCTTGTTCTCTGTCCCCTGGCCTCGGCTTCCTGCCTTCTCTCATGCTCATGTTTATTTACTGTGAGGGCAGTCTGGTAGGGTTCACGGAGGCAGCTGTAAAGCTCTGTGGGCAGGCTGTCTAGGGAGAGGGACAGCTGAAACAACTGAGAACACAGTACTCCTTCCCTGTGACGTTAAACAGGGGCCACACGGCTTACCTGTCTTTTCTGGAAGTAGATGAGCAGAAGACCATTCTAGGGGAGAGGGCTGTGCAGACCCCTCCTCTTTTCTTTCAAATAATCCTCTTCTCCCTAGATATCTTTGGTCAGGGAACTGGCTGAAGAGCCACAACCTGTAATCTGTTATCCAGAGTCAGAGGCCACAGAGGTCCTGAGACATAAGAGACAGCAGGAAGGAAGCTGAGAGGTTACGTTTCTGATTTATTGTGATAGTTTACCTTGCTTCAGATATCTTTGTGTTATTTTTAGGGAAAATGCCAAGTGGAATAAAAACCAACATCAAGTCAGCTTCAATGCATCCCTACCAGCGGTGAGTGTGGACGGCAGCCTCCACTCTCAGGTGATCTGTGCTGAGTTGAGCAATGAAATTCTCTTTTGCTCAAGGCTTATTTAGATCTGGACATAAAAAACTAAACAGGCTTTCAACAAGAGACAGATCTCAGCTCCACTGTAAATAGCCATGTGAACTTGGGAAAGTGACCTAAGTTTTTTGAGCCTGTGTTCTCATTTGTAAATGGTGATAATACTTACATCTTAGGGTTGTGGTGAGGGTGAAAATGAGAAAATGAAAGTAAGACACTTAGCTTGGTGGATGAAATACTGGGTCTTGAAGAAAAGTTTCCTACCTTTTGACCCTGCCGTTCCTTGTCCTATACAAAGAACTTATTTTGATTTGGTTCAACTCCATGACAACAGTGAGCTAATGGGCACAGAATCAAGTAATCCAGGAAATATGGCAGCCTGAATGTCTTGGGGACATACTGTCTCCACAGTCCCCCTGCCCAGGTTCCATCCTGCTGGCCCTAAAAGCTACAGGTGAGGAGGTTTCTGGGGGACACTGTCCACTTCCAGGTCTGATGAAACCAGCTCAGCTTTTACCTGGGAAATAGGTAAACGTGCCCATCTTTTACCCTCCTGTGCTTGTAAAGATGTCTAGGGACCAGCAGGTGGGAGATCTCTTAAGAAGTGACCCTGTTGGGCAACAGCACAAAAAAAAATATTGTCTTCCTCCTTTGAGGGCAATTGTGCATCACACTGATGTTCACTGAGGGTTCATTTGTCCATTCAGTAACTACTCCCTGCTTCTGTCCTCTTCCATCTCACTAAACATATGGTTCAGATAAAATCTGGATTGAAAGATGGATGCCCCATTCATCTTGCCTGCTTTTGTAACATTGACAAACTGAATTTTTGGACAGCCAGCCATGTTGCCTTTCTCAATGTTCTTTTCTGGACAAGGGCAGGGACTACCGTCAGCAGAAGTGGGCCAAAGGTTTTCTTTGTTCAATAAAGATACTTAAATTATGTTCACTGGCTCAGGGTTGTTTGACTGAAGTTTATGAGCTCTCCTTAAAGTATTCCCTTATCTTTAATTTTCTTTAATTTAAAAACTGCAAGACTTCCAGCTGCACTATTTGTGTTCTCTTGTGTTACACACTAGGGCTTTGGTCTGTCAGACAGCATTCTACCAGGCTATGGCAGCAAAGGCCTGGAAAAGTGGTCCTCTGGTGCTGGTCTGTGAAGACATGAATGGTGTTGACAGAGCTAATTGACCACAGCACACCACATCAGGGGAGTCCTGTCATGTGCTCTGAGGCAATGCCAAACCTTTCCCCCACTTCAGTAGGCTGGCCCATCAGCTGATCCAGGTATTTATCTCCTCATCTCTTCCCTTCCCACTAAATGTCAAAGCTACCTGGGGTATTGATAGAGCTCTAGCTGGACATTTTCAGACTCTTGGTATCTTCAGGTGACTGCTCTTCTTTATTCCACCTGTTACCAATCCTGGGAGTCTTTGCTGTCCCAGCTGCACTGGCTTCATTCCCGCCATACTATTGAAATGGGCTCCCTGTCCTTCAAGAACAGGAATGTCTTCCTGCTGCAGGAGGAGCACAGCTAGGCCCTCACCTACATCCTGTGCTCTTGAAGCAAACATTGCAGTGCTGGAGGCACCCACACCTCTCAGTTGCTCTGCTAACTGTCATTTCCACCACCTCCTCCCCTGGAACTTTAGCATAGAAATCTGGCGTCTCCCACTTTGGGGCTTATATGCCAGTTGGCCCCACAATGGAAAAGAGTATCTGGAGCCCTCCTCTGTTTGGAGTATGTGGAGTTGTGTGAGGAGCCTGTGAAAAAGAACGGTGTACTTGCTCAGATCTGGGGTTTGTAAAAAGATGGCTTGCACTACTCCAGCATTCCTGTTTCTGACCATCCTCTGTTTGGGGCCTGTACTTTCTGCTACATTTGAGACCCTTGGATAAGGGGATTAGATGGACAGAGTCTTTTCCACTGTCTCCCAGGTTTGTTTCTGGGGAGGAGAAAGCAGCAAGTGTGAAACTTCAAGTGATTCCTACAGTGGTTCATCCCACTGAAGTTGGAAACTTACAGAATCAATGTCAGTCCAACAGAGGTTGCCCAAGACCTCTCTAGTGCTGTCCTGAGGCTAGGATTCAGTCACTGCTGACTAACCTGGTCACCTTGTTCTTTTTCTTCGTGTAGTGTGAATTGCTGCCCTTCTTAGCTGGCTCACAACACTCAGCTGTACCTTTTGGGGACAACAGCTAAGATAGGTAGGTTGTAGCCAGATGTTCCTTGTAGCTTTGTGGAGTGCCAGCTTTGGGGACAGGCTAGAGAGGATGTGATTGCCCATCTCTTCCCCTGCTGCTAAAAGGAAGAAGCTGAACTCTGCAGGAATGCCCCAAAGTAAGGCTGAGCCCACTTCCACCCCCTCCACGCCTCCCCCAAGCAGCTGGAAACAACCTCCCCCTTTGTCTGAGTTTCTTGTACAGAATAATCCTCCTTCTGGACAATGTATTCTCTGTGTCCTGTGGACACAGGAGCCGTGTGAGCTGATCCCAGCACTAGGCAGGACGGAGGCTGAATCCTTCCAAACGCCCACCCTGGTCAGCTCCTGATGAATGTCCAGTGCAACTACTAAGGGTTGGACATTTTTTCCTGTGCTCCAGATCTTCGTGGCCAGAGATCCTTTTGTGGTTTAGCTCTGGCCAGTTGTATGAGCAGGAGTTGTGTTTTCTTTTCTGAACTGCCCTGAGCGCTTAAGCACCAACTTGCAGAAGTTCAGTGTGATTCTTTCCTCAAAGTCTAGAAGATACAGGGGCTACTGCTTGGAAATGGTAGGAGTGGGAAGTGACTTGTCTGGCAGGCCGTGGTGCTCCATCATGTCACACGTACTCTACTCCACAGGACAAACTTTTCTCATTAGCAGTATATCTCTCTTGTTCCTGACTCCCATCTGTCACCGAGGCAGAGCCTGTGTTCCTCTAATGTGGTCTCTTGTTAAGAGTCACCTGCCTTCAGAATGTACATACACTTCCCAGGAGGCATGGCATGGACCACAGCTCTTGAGTTCCTTGTGCCTCCCTTACATCACATCTGAATGAGCCCAATGATCTTTCTCCTGGAGAATCTGACATTGACTCTCAGGCCCACATGTGTAGGATTTCGTTCTTGTTTTCTTTTCTTTTTTTTCTTTTTGTTTTTTTTTTGGGACAGGGTTTCTCTGTGTAGCCCTGGCTGTCCTGGAACTCACTCTGTAGACCAGGCTGGCCTTGAACTCAGAAATCCACCTGCCTCTGCCTCCCAAGTGCTGGGATTAAAGGCTTGCACCACCACTGCCCGGCCTTGTTTTCTTTTCTTTACTGCATAGCTCTATTACTTGAATAGGACAGGTTTCCTAAATACCTGAAACCCCTAGCAGCTCCTCCTAACCTCCTCGGTCAAGACTGTGTGCTGGCTTTCCTGTCATTCTTGTGAAGATGAATCAAAGAGGTGCTGAGGTGGCTGTGAATTAGATGTCAAAATCTCCTCCTCACAAACAGTATTCCAGGCATGAAAGCTATAGGATAAAATCATTCTGGGATTTTCATTTTACTTGAGGGTAATTTAAAATGAAATGCAAATCCAGCCTTTGTGTGTGTGTGTGTGTGTGTGTGTGTGTGTGTGTGTGTGTAAGAGAAGGGCTGAAAACTGAGACAGATGCAGTAGGAATTGAGTCCAGAGCTTCTATGTGTGATAGGCAGGTGTTCTGTATGGAGCTCCATTCCCATCTCCCTTTTCACTTTCATTTTGAGGCTGTGTCACATCACATTAAGTTGCCCAGGATGCCCTTCAATTTACAGCCCTGGCTCCAGCTTTGAACTTGGGATCCTCCTGCCTCAACCTCCCAATAACCTGGGATTACCAACCTGTGCTAGCAGATCCAGCTTCACAGCCATTATTAGGAGGAAAAAGATTTCAAGGACATGTGGACTGAAGGGCTTCAGACTCAGCTGGCAGACTCCCTAGGAATATTTTTAAAGTAGCTCTCATTTTGGGGAAAGGCAAGTGAGATTTTTTGACCTAGTTGCCTGCCTTTTGGCTTATCGACTATATTGATTTGCTACCTACCAAATTCCAAAAGCCATACAAACTGTCTAGTGTGACCAGTTCTTTTGAACCTCTGTTTTTTCTACTACGCTTTATCGTTCTGTCTGATAGTTAACCATAGTTCTTTTGGGAAAGGGGATTAAACAGGGTCTTTCCCAGCCTAGGCTATCCTAGAACTCTTGGCAATCCTCCTGCATGAGCCTCCTAATCACCATGCCAAACTCCCAATCAACTTTTTTTTAAAGGTTTATTTATGTAGATGAGTGCTCTTGTCTTCCTGTACATCTGCATGATCAAAAAGGGCATCAGATCCCATTACAGATGGTTCTGAGCTACTGTGTGGTTGCTGGGAATTGAACTTAGGACCTCTGGAAGAGCAATCAGTGCTCTTAACCACTGAGCCTTCTCTCCAGCACCTGAATCAACTTTTAAAACTGGGCTTCCCTGTCACTTCTTTGAGGCCTTCCAGCATCCCAGCCTGTCCACAGCTCAATGCCACTGCCATCTAGAAAGGTCAGTTACCTCCTCGCTTATGCTCCACTAATGTACCATGTAACTGTCTTCTAGCTCCTCCTGCACTTTCTTGGCCTTCTAGCTCCAGCAACTTGAACTGTCAGAGTTGAGCAGTTTTCTACCTGACAATGATGTGGTCTTGGGAAGATAGTGTGCTTCTGGTATCCATAGCATGTGGCCCGTCACAAACACCACCTACGGAAGTGTTGCTATTATTTCTATTATAATTTCATGTTTGTAGTAATAGTATGAAGGAACTCAGGTGCATAGTGGTTAATGCCAATAACTATAGCACTCAGGAGGCAGAGGCAGGAGCATTGCTCAAAGCTCTAGGGCAGCCAGGTCTACACAGCAAGACTATCTTAAACAAGAACTACAAATTATATGCACACACACACACACACACACACACACACACGTGTGTGCACGTGTGTATATATTTGTAGTGTCATCTTGTTCAGATTTAAATCCTAGTCTAGCTGCTTACTAGTTATATGATGCTGGAACATCAAAATATTTGTGCCCATTCCCTTTTTCCTGTGGATATTCTAGAAGGTTGTTCAAAACAGTGCCTGACATTAGGAGAACCTCAATCCATCTTAGCTATCCCCAGCTAGAAATCTGCTCCCAGTAGTTACTTGAATAAAAGACTGACCAATTCCTCTAAGAGGCTGTAAACTCTTCCTCCTGCGCTCTCCTGTGCTTATTACTCAGAGCTTCCCTTAGAGGCACCCACCCGGTGTATGGGTTTCATTCCCAGGGTCTCCCTAGCAACAGTATAGAGGCATTGATACTGTGAGTTAGTTTTGTATCTAGTTTTGTGACATTTTTCCCTCTTAGCTGTTGCCTTTACTCTCTTAAGCCCCAGTTTGATCTTAAATTGTATCATGAACAAGCTCCCTTACCTAAGAGTTTCTTTTTCATTGTTTCTAAATGGTGTATCTTCTTTGTTTGAACCAGCTAACAACTCAGCTTCACAGTCTTCTACCCCTAAAGGAGGCTTTCCACCCCTCAAATTCCCTTCCACACAGCTGTAATATAATAAACCCTTGCCTCAGTGATCTGTGCTTACTGAGCACAAGTTGGGCTGGAATGAGTTACTGTGTATCAGAGCCAGAGCTCAGTCGTCAGGTGCTTTCATTTCCCTTCATATGGGCCACTGTTCATCCACTCATTGGTTCATGCATCCTCACCAGTCTCTGCGTCGCAGTAAACACTGTCAGTGCAGCTGTCAGGACATTGGGTAGATGCTGCCCCAGGGCTTACGTGCTGTGCCCACTCAGAACGACATCTTCTTTCCTGCCTCTACTCTTTGTTCATTCGCTGAACAATTCACCTTTGCAGTTCAAGTTATGCTGGTCCTGAAAAGTTTTTATTGTGTCCTCCCTGGACACTTGACACAATCCCATTAGTGCAATTTTTATTTTTATTGGAGTTTATTCTTTGTAAGTTCAAATCTTGTAACTTAGACACTTCCCCTTGTATGACCTTTGACACATTATTTCACTTTCAAGAACCTCACTTGCCACCTCTGTAATAAGGAACTTATTTCAAAGGATACTTTCAGCCAAGCAAATGTGAGTTTAACCCTTTATGTAGATATAACTTCCTATAGGATACAGTTCAAGCTTCTTACAAGTGCGTACAAAGGCCCGAAGGCAAACAGTACTCAAATGCTGTTATTCTCTTATTCTGTCTCCTAAGAAGCTGGTTTACCTAAGTAGACCCTTTTATTGCAACATAATTAAGCTAGTTTAACTTAAGAATGAGAGGGGTGGGGGACAGCTCAGTGGATAAATCGGGCAGAGGACTAGCTGGGCTTGCACGAAGATCTGAGTTTGGATTTTAACATCCACAGCCACATGTAATGGGGGGGGGGGTACAGGAAGGTCCTTGGATCTTGCGAGTCCGGCAGTTTAGTCACTCAGTGGGCTCCAGGTTCAGTGAAAGACCTTTCTCAAAAAGTAAGGTAGTAGGCTGGAGAGATGGCTCAGTGGTTAAAGGCGCCTGTTGCTTTTGCAGAGGAGCTAGGATGGATTCCTGGTACCCACATAGCATCTCACAACTGTCTGTAACTCTAGTCCTGGGAGGTACACATACATATGGAAGCAAAACACACACACATACACACACACACACAGAGAGAGAGAGAGAGAGAGAGAGAGAAAGTTTTAAAAGCCCCGGACATTGACCTCTTGCCTCCATTTGTGCACCCATAGGACCTTGCACCCACATGTGCATACATGTGTATACACACAAACCCATGAAAGAAAAGAAAAGAGACCCGAGCCCTACCTGCCCTTGGGCTGTACGTAGTGTTTAGCTGCCTTAGGGCCTCCACTTTGGTTCCTTCCTCCGCTCTACTTCACTCGGAGTCATCTCATGGAAGAACTCTGACTTTGCTGAATTAAATGCTATTAGGAGCTTGGATTTGGGGGCTGTCAGGAGAAGGCATAGGAGTAGTCGGGGAAGGAATGCCTTGAGAGAAGTGAAAGCAGGGACAGCCCCAAACTAGAGCTGCCAGTGCACGCTTTGTGTGGTGCCCTCTGTGGAGACCCTCGGCCTCACCCTTTCCTCTGAGTCCACAGCACTTAGTCTCTGGATTCAGATTGCCTGAGATGTGTGCCTTCTCAGCTCAGCCTTGGGGTGTCCCAAACTACGTCCATATTCTTCATCCTCCACCCACGTTACAGAGCTTGTATCAGGCCTCAGTTTTCACTGTTCTCTCCACTGTTGGCCTGGGCAGTCATCCCCACTCTACTGGGATTTCATTCTTATCCAGCTTGTGGGTTCAGTTCCTCAGTTTGTCAGCCTGCTCTGGTCTGGTTTTCTTTCCCTCTCACCTCCAAGGCCTTCCATGGAACTTCCCTGTAGATCCCAAGCTGTTCCCTTTATGTCCACTCTCCTAACCTAAGCATGGCTGGGATCCAGGAATACTCATATATACCTGTAGTCTTAGCATTCAGGATACTGAGGCAGGAAAATAGAGAATTCCAGGCCAGCCTGAGCTATAAAGTGAGATCCTGCCTTTAAAGAGGAGTGGGGCAGAACTAGGAAGATACCTCAGTTGGTAAAGTATTTGCAACTCAAACAGAACTTGGGGTTGATTCCTAGCACCAATGGGAAAGATAAGTGCTGCTAACTTCCACATTCATTCATTCTCATTCTCTTTCTCTCTTTCTTATAAAAGAAACAAAATAAAACAAAAACCCTAAACCCAAATCTCTGATGAATACCACCACCCTGCTCAGTGCCCAGGGGGTGGAGCTATCTTCCCTGCCTAGGAAGTCTGCCTGATGCCTGCCATCAGTTTACCAGACTTTTATCAATTCCTAAAACCTCTCATCTTGCTGCTGTTCATGCTCAGGGAGTGCCTCGCCTGCTGCTGAAGGGAAATAGTCTCCTGTATCAAACTCCCTAAGTGCCATCCCAGTGTACTGGCAGACTTCATTTCTACACATCTCAGCCAGTGAGGTATTTTCCTTAGCCAAAGCCAATCTATGTGTTTGTGTTTCTGGTGGGTCCCATTGTCTCTTTCCATACAGCCTATAAGCAAGTTCTAGCCCTTTCCTATTAGAAACAGTCATTAGTATCAATTTAGAAGTGAGAGGCAGGCACTGAGGCTAAAAAGCTCCCCCAGGTGATTCATGTGTGCATTCAGGGCCAAAAATTATAAACAGAGGCTGGGTATGGTCACACATGCCAAGCACTGAGGAGACAGGCAGGAGGATCTAGAATTTGAGAGAAACCTGGGCTGTATAGTGAGATCATGTATACACACACACACACACACACACACACACACACACACGGGCAAGCATACAGTGGGGAGGGTTGGGGGAGGCTGGGGTGGCTCTCTGAGCTGTAGCCATTAAGAGTTTCCAACACCTGTCACGTTTTGCTTCTATGCCAGTACATTGCCTCTGTGTGTCTTAAAGGCCTCTTCCTGACTGCTAGAAAGTGTTTCTGAGTGCCAGGTATCATTTCTGAGAAGCCTTTAAGAACAACCCCCCCACCTCTGGTTAAGCTCCCCATTCCCCGGAGCTTTTATAGGGAAATTTACCCACATGCGACTATGTGTTCATTTACGTGTATGTCTGCTCTCCTGGGCTGGGTGCTCTGAAGAATCCATAACTGTGGAAATGCCATTTGGCAGACTTGGGCTGTATCAGATATTGGACGATGCTTTCTGTCAGGACCAAGTTAAAAATAGAGTCTTTGAGTTTGTTCACTCATGTAGTCAGCCAACATTTATTGAGACCTTGCCACAGACATCTCTCAGTGTGACCCAGATGAATATGCACATACTTGAAGCTTCCTGTTTGTTTGACTTTTGGACAATGTTGTCATCTTTCTAGTGTGCTTGAAGAAAGGATATGTAGGCCCAAATCTCTCTGTAGGGCTTTCAGAGCTGTTTATATATTTGCTCATTGTTTAGGAGGCATTAGTTAAAGGAGTACTCGTTAAATCATATACAAACATGTCCTTTGTGTGATGGCCTGATTCTTACCTTGACTGTTAATATTGAGACAGAGACTGCTAAGCACTTTACATGGATTATGGCCTTTAACCTTCACAATGATTCTAAAAGCTAGGGACTGATTTGTCCTCATATTAGGAGGTTCCACACCTCCTAAAATACATGCACCATCACACTGTAGTAACTGAACGCTTAAGCTCAGAACTTCAGAGTCAGGTGTGGCCTTAAAGCTGTTCGAATACCTACGAAAGACATCAGGACCTCAGTAAATACTGGTTAACTCAGTAAACACTACTCTCAAGGGAAACTGAAGATGCACTGTTCTCCCTGCTTGACTCCGGGTCTTAGTTTCTCCTTTCCTTTCATTGGCCCATTTATTTTTAACGTCAAATCAGCAGACATATGTAGGATCAACTGAATGACAAATAATGGGCCAATTATGCAGTTAAGAGACATGACTAAAATATGAATTTCTCCTGCCAAAGGGATCATGGAGTTGGGAAAGGTGCAGAAAATAGGATAGTTAGCCAGAAGCAGGAGTGGCTCGCAGGTGGGGTCTGACTGTATCTTATGTTGAGTCAAAGGGAAGGCTTGAGAGTCAGAGGCAGCCCCATAGATGGCTATGTTTCTATGTAAATGTGTGAACATTCATCTAACAAGTCTTAATCATACATGCAAAACACCGTTCTGAGTGCTCTACTGAGAGCTTTTGGATCCATCACGGATAGTTACTGGAGAGAAAGATGCTGATATTTGATGGCTAAAGTTCAGGCTGTGACTTGAGAATAGCAGGTAGATTAGGGACATTAGGGACCTAGTGTACAGTGATGAAGAAGCTGGGTTTGCAAGTAAATTCTTTGCTGTTTCTTGTCAAGAGTAGGTGCTAACAGGTATTCTAGGGGATGCTCACAATTGGCTTTTGTCTCTTACCAGTGCCTAGGGAGCCACATCCACTAGTTATGAAGTATTATCCTTCCTAGCCACTGCCTCTTCTAAATTCCTCAACTCCACATATTTATATCATCCGATTGTCCAAGCTGTAAGTGAATCATTATAGGAAAGATAGATGTCATGTCATCCAATAGTTTGGACTGTCTGATGCTGGGGGTTGGGGGCTGGTGTTGAATGGATAGTTAACTATGCCCTCCCTCGCAGCGTCGGCTGGCTTTCCCAACCCCATCTGCTACTTCTTCAGATGCAGCTGTTTTCTTTCACCTCATCTCTCTAGTATCTTGTACTTGGGCTATAAGTTATGTAAGTTATGTGCTGGGAGCAGAGCTTAATGTGGTTTTGCACACTGTAGATGGCCAGTAAATGTCTGACGAATGATATGAGCCGCCTCAAAATTCTTGTTTTCTTCTGCTTCTATAATAAAAGTCAGACTGCCTCATTTGGCCTCCAAGATCTACTACATGGAACCACAGCCAATTTCACTTGCTACCCCCACCCCCACCCCTTTCACTACCTTGAAGGCCAATTTAGACAGTGATTCACAGTTCTTGCCTGGGGTCACTTGTATTCTCCCATCTTCATTATAGGAAATCCTCTCCGTGGCTCCTAATGCTAGGACTCATCCAAGTTTATAGGCTCTGAGAAGCATGGTGGTGGCCTGCTGCTGCTTCCCGCTAAAGCCTCCTGCCACCCCAGTAAGCCCTTAGTAGGCACAGCTGGCCCTCCTTTTGCTGGAAAAGCCTTGAGGGAATGGTAAACCCTGGAAATTTCCTGTAATCATAAGCTGGGTCTGTCACAAAGCAGACAGCAGATTGAGTAGGTCCTCATGCTGAACTGGACAGAGGACCACGAATGGGGCCATGCAGGCTGAACGTCAAGAAGCTGGGTGCGGGCCAAGCCACAGTCATCGGCGGGACAGGCTGAGAGATGCGAAGGAAGGGGTGGAGAGCTGGGGCTGGGTGTGCTTCCTGCCCCGGGATCTGGCAACCCGCCCCTGCTCCCGCCCTGGCGGCCAGGCAGTCGCTGGACGGCCCCTCCTGCCTCGGCCAGCCGCCCAATCAGCAGGCGCCCCCCGCCCGGCCCGCCCCCTCCCCCTCTGGTGACAGAAAGTCGGCCCAGCAGATGAGGAAGTGGACGGCAGGCGGCCCAGGGGACTTCTCTCCGGCCCTGATCCCTTTGAGCCTTCACTGCTGCCCGCCTGGCTCCCACTGGTGAGTGTGTACCTTCCATGGCTCCCCACGTGCCAGCGCCCCCTGCCTGGCTGGCCAGGCTAGCCCTGCCCTATCCGCCCTGCCCAGGCTGTGGGCGAGGCTGTTCCTGGGGCGAGTGGGTGGGAAGTCCTAGCTACTGGGGCTGGGCCTGCCCAGCACAATCCCTCCCCGGCACCTTGGCCCCTGACCCCCATTCGTTCACACCTAGTTCTTCTCTAGTACCTCCTGGCCCTTCCTCCCTTTGCCCCCAACTCTTTCTCCTTCCTGCCCCTTGCCGGTGCCCTTTTTCCTTTCCATCCATCTTAAAGGAACTAGTTCTGTTCCACCGCGGGGGGTGGAGTGGGGGGAAGAGGCACACTCGGGTTTCCCTCAAGCTTAGGGAGAGATCCTTCTCAGAAGTCTGGACTCCCTCCTGCCCACGGGGTCACTGTGTATCTACTGGTGTAAGTGGTGGTGAAGGGTGAGTGAATTGGAGGAGGTGGTTGAAGGAGATAAGGAGCTGGCAAGCTCACATGTGTCATTGAGGAACTGTGTGATAGCACATGCCTAAGTGCTAGGCCCCCACTTCAACATAAGCCACCAACAAAAGTGTAGCTGTAGGAAGTGTCAATTACCAAGAGCTGTGTGAAGAAGGGAGGTGTGGGTGAGATGTACCCATGCCTGGTCAGCTGTATGTGCCACAGTTAATGCAATCCCTGACAGGTGTGAAGTTTAGGAGCTTGGCATGTCAGAGTCCAGTAGGGAGGCCTGTTTTGGTGGTGTGGTCGGCAAGGTATGCATGGGCTGTGTGGATGTATGCTAACTAGCTCCTGATATGGTATGCATGTCTCTGGGGTGGTTGAGAGCTGTGTGAAGAAGGTACATATTAGTGTGTGAGAGTGCAGATGTGGATGGTGGAACTCAAGCCCCAAGGCAGGAGAGTGATGGAGAGCACCTGGAACACTCAGGTTGTTAGGACAAATCCTAGGCTTTCCTGAGTCCTGCTAAGTTTTTGTATCCCTGTAAGCTTTCCCTTGGCATTCCTTCCAACTTTGAGGAGGGGACCTAGCCCATGAGGCTCCCTCCCAGAGGAGGGAAAGATTCCTGAGACCTCCCCCACTCCCCCACCTCCTCACATACCACTGGTGTCCTTACCCCTCCCTGATAGGGAAGGGTGATGCCCATTATGAAGTAGGACAAACTGAGAATTCATGGCTGGTTTGGGAGAGAATGCTGGGCGTGGGTTTTTAGCAATTCTTCTGGCTTTCGCCAGACGTCCTGGCCAGAAGTTTCTGGAGAACCTAATAAACTTAGCTTATCTGGCTGGTCAAAGGTGGTGAGTCTGGGGCCTTACTTGGCTTTCTCAATTCTGGTGGGTCCTGCTCCTCTAGCCATTGACCTGTGGCCTGGACCCACCCTCCACCCCATGCCCAATGTAGTGGGGGCGGGAGGAGGGCGGGGCTGCTGCAAGATCTAGTCAGACAGGTGGAGCCGCCAGGGCAGGAGTCTCAAAGAGCCAGGCTCCTGGAGTGTAGAAGAGAGAGAGAGGGTGAGAGACAGAGGGGCAGAACTTGCCGCTGAGGAGAGGAGAGAGGCTGGAGGTGAAGCACTGGAAGAAGGCAGAGAGGAAGCCCAGCACTGGTGTTAACCCTAGGTTTGTTCACATACTAGAAGGGACAGAGGGAAGAAAGACCACGGAGGTGGAAGTCTTGGCTGGGGACAGAGGGGAGATGGGAGTCTTGGGTCAGGAACAGAGCAACTTTACCTGGGAGAAGGGGGGGTATGAGAGGAGTGGCTGAGGGGAGAATCTCTGGAGAAAAGAGTGTTTCTCAAAGCTGAGAGATGAGACTGCTTGCCAGTAAGGGTGATGAAGTTCACTGGGAAGATGACCTGTGTTGTGAGGAGAAAGGATCCAGAAGGAGACCTGGAAGGCAGAGTTCTCTCAGAGAGGGAGGCAGGGAAGGGAAACTCCGAGCGGAGGAGGAGAGGGCAAGGTGTTGAAGGGAAGGGTGGGACAACCGTCTCCAGGCAGGCAGGATGCTTGGGGAGCTGATGCTCCAGTCAGTCTGCCTTTTCTCCAGTAGACCCCTGCTCACCATGGGCAGGATTAAACTCGGGGACTTGTGCATGCTAGGAAAATACTTTACCACTGAGCTGGGTTAAGAGCCCCATCCTTTTGTCAGTGAGGCATCAGTTGTTTGATTCTGTTCTTGTCCCTGTGGACCACGTGTGTGATTTGGGGGGGGGGGGGGGTGTGTTACAGTGGTCCCTGTCTGATGTCCACTCTCCATCCCTTCTTAGAATCCTTAGCCAGGATGGAGGCTGTTGTGAACTTGTACCAGGAATTGATGAAGCATGCAGGTAAGCTGCTGTCTATAGCCCTGCCTTCCCTTCTTCCCTGGGACCCCAGGATCTAGGGAAGTCTGAACGACTTGTGACCTGACCTCATTTCTAGACGTGGGAAGGCTCTTAAACCCTGTGACCTTCACTCCTTTGACATCCTATTCACAGATCCCCGGATCCAAAGCTACCCTCTGATGGGGTCCCCCTTGCTAATAACATCCATCCTTTTGACCTATGTGTACTTCGTCCTATCACTTGGGCCTCGAATCATGGCTAATCGGAAGCCCTTCCAACTTCGAGGCTTCATGATTGTCTACAATTTCTCACTGGTGACACTTTCCCTCTACATTGTCTATGAGGTAGGCTGGAATGCCTAGGCTGTGGTTTCTGTCTGCAGGCTTAGAGTCAGGGTACAGTACATGGGCCAGAGCATGGCAGTATCTATTCCAGAGGTTGTTAGTGAATGGGGAGGGGTTGCTGGGAGAGGGGAATGGGAGTCTAATCCACTTTTTCTTAGTTTCTGATGTCAGGTTGGCTGAGCACCTACACCTGGCGCTGTGACCCTGTAGACTTTTCCAATAGCCCTGAAGCCCTTAGGGTAAGTAGAGCCTCAGGTAACCATGATTATAAGTAACCTAGATAAGGGAGAGTCAAGAGTTGGCCAGTTAACAAAGGCTGTTTGGATTGTGTAAAGTATTAAGACTGATCTAATTAATTACAGATGGTTCGAGTGGCCTGGTTCTTCATGCTTTCCAAGGTCATTGAGCTGATGGACACAGTGAGTAGTTACAGCTACAGAACTTGGGAGTGGAAAGGAACGCCTTGGCACTCAACCTCCTCATTCTTCCCTCAGGTGATATTTATTCTCCGGAAGAAGGATGGGCAAGTGACCTTCCTACATGTCTTCCATCACTCAGTGCTTCCCTGGAGTTGGTGGTGGGGGATAAAGGTTGCTCCAGGTGAGCAGTGAAGGCCACAGGAGAAGAAGGTGGCCACTGGGAGTAGAGGCTCATCTCCTGACCGTCTTCTTTCCCATTTTAGGAGGAATGGGCTCTTTCCATGCCATGATAAACTCCTCTGTACATGTTGTCATGTACCTCTACTATGGATTGTCTGCCCTTGGCCCTGTGGCTCAGCCCTATCTTTGGTGGAAAAAACATATGACAGCCATTCAGCTGGTGAGGAGCCTGTTAGGCCTAAAACCAAGCCCCCAGTACTTCTAACTTAGCTCCTTCTTCTATCCAACCAGTTTCACCTCTGATCCCTGCTTTCCCCACTCCTCCAGAACCTATTTCTGACCCTTGTCTCTCCTACTCCAGATCCAGTTTGTTCTGGTCTCACTGCACATCAGCCAATACTACTTCATGCCCAGCTGCAACTACCAGTACCCTCTCATCATCCACCTCATCTGGATGTATGGCACCATCTTCTTCCTACTATTCTCCAATTTCTGGTACCACTCTTACACCAAGGGGAAGAGGCTGCCACGTGCAGCTCAGCAAAACGGAGCCCCAGCTACTACCAAGGTCAAGGCCAACTGAGAAGAATGGCAGATACTGCCCACCTAAGTGCCTCAGAACTGCACCTTGGGCAGCATCCACAAGTGTCCTACCTACAGCCATGACCAGGGCTCTTGTGGTCAGGACTGAGTAGGCAGACTGGCTCTCCCCTCCCCACAGCTGGTCTACAGGGACCACTGTTCCCATTCCTTCTCCCAGCCAGCTCCAGGGATGTGGCCTCACTGTCGTCTGCCACCAGAACTGGAGGCTGAAAGGGCTGGACACTTACTTCCCCCTCCCTGCCTTAAACTTGGGAGAGGAACACTCAGGGCTGGCCCACACCTGGGTCTTGTGGCCTTTCTCCTCACACTGAAGAGGTCAGCAATAATCTGTCACTGTGGACTCAGGCTCCCTTTTCACTCCACATTGAAGCATGAGCTTCTGGGCCAAAGATCAGGATGAGCAGGCAGCAGGCCTGGCAATGCAGGCTGTGCACTCACTTGTGTCTTAATTAAAGTGACAGGAAACCACTGAGATTGTTGTGTGTGTAAATAAGGTGGGGGATACAGCTTAGCTCTGGCTGGAGTGCAGGTAGTAATTCCAGCTACTGGGGAGGGTACAAAGCAGGGAATCTCACAAGTTCAAGGTTAGCCTAGACCCTGTCTCAAAATAAAGATGAAGCTCAGAAGGCAAGGCTCTGGGTTTAATCCTCAGAACCACAAAAATAATTTTAAAAAGGGGCTGGGGGTGGGCCACAGACTTCTAGCTCTAGTCAGTGTAGTGGCAGCCTGTAGGAAGGATGCTGGGACACAAGAAAGGAAGATACAAACTTTATTAGAAAAAAAATAAACAAAAAATGAAGAAGGGAAATGGGTTTGTTTTCAACGGATGCCTTGGTGGATAAGGCTACTTTTAGCTACACTGGCTTTTTCCCGCTCCCGCCGAAGGGCAGGGTCCAACTCAAAGCAGCGCCACAACCGTAGAGTCTCATCGGCTGCTGCTGATGCCACTGTGGCCCCATCTGGACTCATCGTGAGACTCAGGACCCGAGCTGTGTGACCTAGGGTGAGAGCAGTGCATTTGAGTACACAGAGCCCCCCTCTAACTTTGTTAGTCACCTTGAGAGGAAATTTGAATACCATATGCTCCCCCTTTGATAATTCAGTGGCATTACTGTATTTGCAAAGTTAGGTTGTGCAGTACCACAGCATTCTAAATCATACCTCCCATCATCCTCGCCAAAGCCCCTGGCAAGCCATAATAGTCTGTTTATTCTCAACATTTCATATGAGTGGAAACATACACCATGTGGCCTTTCTGCCTAGCTTCCTTTTGCCACCTACCTTTGAGCTCAGCCACCTTGGCCATGGTTGGGTACTTCCAAATAACCAGCTGGTTCTGGGCAAAGCCATGACCTGAGATAAGCTCCTTATAGTGAGGAGACCAGAGGATGGAGCACACCTGTGGAAAAGGTCATCATGGACATGATATTCAGCCAGGGCTACTCAGAACTGAGTCCATTCTAGTATTAGAAACCCTATCAGGTGCTACAGATTTAAACTTAATGGTCACAGTCCCTAAGACAAATGTCTGTGTTAAGGAAGATGACTCCACAGAAGGAAGCTCCATATTATCCAAAGTAATACCATAGTGACTCCTGTGTGTAACTCCAACCATCTGCCTTCAAAGCCCATGCCCGCAGTGAAGGTTGAGTGGGGGAAGCAGACAGGGAAAGGCTGGAGTATTTTCAGCAAGGGGCAGCAGCAGCAAGAGGCAAGAACCTCAATCGTTCTAACGTATTTGGATTTTATGCTGTAGGCTGTGGGAATCATCACAGGTTTAAGACAGTAAGATACCGCAGGGCAGTGGTGGCGCACGCCTTTAATCCCAGCACTCGGGAGGCAGAGGCAGGCGATTTCTGAGTTCGAGGCCAGCCTGGTCTACAGAGTGAGTTCCAGGACAGCCAGGACTACACAGAGAAACCCTGTCTTGAAAAAAAGACAGTAAGATACCACACATGCACAGAAGACTGGAAGGGAGAATGTGAAGGAGCCTGGGCATGGGGGTACATGCTGGTAATCTCAGCACTTGGGATGCTAACAGGAGGATCGTTGCAAGTCTGAGGCCAGCCAGGGCAAGACCTTGTCTCAACAAACAAACAAACAAATAATAAATGAAAGAGAATGAAATGTGACTGGTATTCCAAGGTAACACTGAAATATCTTGAGGAGGATGAAAGATTAGGTGGCTTTTCAGATTTCTAGGCAGGTTCTGCTATCTGAAACAGTATACAGGAACACAGTGCATTTCAGGAAGGCAAGGTGAAGTGACAAGCTTAATTGGGACATATGGAGGAGGTGATACTTGAGGATCTAGGGTTGGAGATAAGCCAAACTAGGATATGGGAATGTCAATGAGGGCTGAGTCAGAAATCTAGAAATGATCAGGTATAGAGTTTGAGTAGAATTGGCTGTTCAGAAATATCACATAGAGGAACACACCTCTGCCTAGGATAGGTTAAACCATGAATCACCAGTAGCAATCACAACAAAACTACCTGGGAATGCACATCCACAGCACTTAGACAGGCCCCAGAGCAGACGTTCCAAATGCGAATGTGTCGGTCACTGGTACCTCCTCCTGTTGCCAGGATATTGGACTGCCAGGGACACCATGCAACAGCCTGGGTGGAATGGATAAAGGCTGAGTCTGGTCAGCAGATAGACAGAAACTCTACCTGTAAAAAGTACTGAGCTTTTCTATGCCCTCCTTTCCTCGAAATGACACAGACAACTGGTATATATAAAAAAATTAATTAAAGAGTGTCTTGCACTATAGCTGGGCAGGGTTTAAATCTATTCTAATCCAACTGTGCTGCCTACCACCCAGCACCTGCCCTGGTTCCTGACTTACATCTCAGTCTCGACCTGGCTGTTCCCTCACGGGTGACCTCTCCTCTTTCCACCTGCACCTGCTCACTGGGATGGAAGTCCCACCTTAAACTCTCCTCAGCAGCTATAGGCTGATCAGCTCTATACTAGTCAATCAGAGGTGATAAAATTTTCACACAACACTGAGACAGGAGACGCTTCAATAATCATGGCAATGCCAATGTTGGAAGGCAACCAGCTCTCTGGGCACACAGTGCATAAAACCATTTCCCAGCCACTAAGTGTTACAATTAAGCTCAACCCCACCTTGTCTTCTCCTCTTAGTAATCCCTAGTTTATATCTGAGTGTCTGTAAAGACCTCTGCTCAAACACTTTCTCACCTTGACAGCACCTTGATGTTGAGTGAATGTTTGCAGGGGAACCCAGCCACTTTCTCCAGGACCACTAGGCCACACGTTGACAATGTTATCATTGCCACCGCTTGCCAGATGTCGTCCATCTGGGGCCCAGCGCAGCCCACATACTTCCTGGCTATGACCACTCAGTGTGGCCACATGGTGTTCTGCTACCCGAACATCATGGTGGTGGATGTGGCCAGACCGTGAACCACTGAGAGAAGAAAAGAGATTTAGTTTTGGATGGCAGAAACCAGAAAGATTTTGCTATAGACTAGCAAAAACCACTGACCTGGACAGGATATAGCTGTTCCAACTGAGGGAGCTTACTCGAGCGGAATGACTGGTCATGTTTCGAAGTCGTTTCTGCTGCTGCACATCCCATAGCTGCAGAGGCAAGATCAGAGGTCAGGCTGAAGCTGGGCATTGACAGCCTTCCAGCAGGGCAAGCTCCTCCTCCCTGAGCCCATTGATCACAGAGCCACAATATAGGACGCAGGCTTACCTGCACCTCAGCATTACTGGTGCCCACAGCCAGGTAGTTGCCCTCTTTGATCCAGGCCACAGAGGATATGTAGTCTCCAGGCTGCTCCATTTGCAACAACTGCAGGATGTCACCGGAACCAGCATTCCATAAGTACACACTGTTGTCAAGTGCCACAGCCAATACATTTCCAGAGCTCCAATCCACAAGATTCAGATCTGCCAGAGGAAGAAAGAAAACATGAGGTTCTTGAGTGGACTGGTCCATTCCCAGGCCATCTTTCTCCATCCATGAAGACAACAGTGCACTTACAGTAGTCATTCCGGATTTCAGGGGCATCAAGAATCCTGTCTGGCAGGGAAGGAATGTATCTGCAAGCCTTCCGGCTGGAGCCAGGTATGGCTTTCTGACTGTAGAGTACTTTCAGTCTATTCTGGTAGCCTGTGGAAGAGAGTGTGGGTCTAGACTTGGAAACTGATACCCACCCGCAAGTGGAAAAGTAGCCATGTGTCTCCCCTTAGGAAGGACTGACACCAACCTCCATGAATGTCACTTCTTACCTTCTGGGGCATTCTGAGGTTTTCCACTGAGCCTGAGGATCTTGGCTTCCTCCACATCAAAACCGTTCAGGTTCAGAGCCCAGGCTTTCTGATGCTCCTGACAACAGAAATACACAGGTAGTGAGGTGAGGCAGACTGGTATATCAACCAGGGGACAGACACATCAAGTCTCATGACCCCTGTGGAATCATACCTTCTTGGTGGGCGTCCCCCCGTCTTCCGGTTGGTTCTCCTTGCTCAAGAGGAAGCTGGCCACCTCCATTTGAGAAGCATTGCGTTGGGGGATATAGCGGTCACCTCCAGGTTTGCTAGGGGTGGTCTGAACCTTGGAATTAGATTTGCCTGGAACAGGGAGAGAGAGAAATTAGACAGCCAGACGAGGCTCCTGGAGGGGGCATGAAGGCCGATTCTCAGGGATTCCATCTCTATCCACCAGCCACCCACTCACCAGGAGTTCGGCCCGGGGTCCGGCCGGCACTGTGTGATCTGTTGGCGGCCCGCATGGGCGAGGGAGCTGGGCCTGTGGCTTCCTTTGCTTTGCGCTGCCAGCGCGCAAGCGGTGCATTGGAGATGGGCGCGTCCAGTTGAAGCAGTGAGTGCAAATCGCTCTCGAACACGAACTGCGCCATGGCACGTCTACTGGGGCGAGAGGCGACCAAGCTCGAACTTCGCCGGGCTCCTGGGCTCCGCTTGCCACAGCTCGCACAAGCCCGGCACCTCCCGGTACTCAGCTCTCCCAAACACAAATCCCCGGCTCCTCACAGTGCGCCCGTGGGACTACCGAACGCGTTCTTTTCTGGACCTGCTAAAGGCACGCCTGACTGTTATTCTTAAACTCTCCGCTACTAGCGTTCATTGGTTCCTTCAAAACCCAACTGTCTTAACCGTCGCCCTTGCCGATTGGTCGCTACACTGAAGAGGGGCGGGTCTTCCGGGAGCAAGTCTCGCGAGAGTGCGAATGCCAAGAGTTTGGAACGAAATCCCAGAGCCTTAGTCGGAGCCCGAATTGGAGCCCGGGGGCGGGTCCTGAATATCTGCTACTCAGTCCTCCGGATTCGCTCTCCGCTGGGCTTCTTTCTGGGTTGGACCTGGCAGTTAGAAGATCTGGGAGCCTGTGGAAAGTCACATCGATGGCTGTATGTGGGTGGTACTTAGGTTATATACACACAGGTAAACTCGACTCCGAGGACCCAATTGGTTAAAGACGGTGGGAAACCTTGCTAAGGAAGGAAGTATGCGGGCCAGTGTGGTGGTCAACAAACACAAAGTGAGAGGAAGTGGAGGGTCAAAACAGTGATCAGAATTCCAGCCTTTCGTCGTGAAGATTAGGTTAGGCTGCTCCTGGGGACATCCTGTGGCGGACTCTTGTTGGGCTTTGAATTCTTCAGAGTCCTAGAGATTCTCCTTACCTGGGTTGCACATAACCTGCCAGAGCAACACCCATTTTGTTTGTTTCAGACAAGGGTCTCACTAATGCAGTCTGGGCTGGCCTGGAATTCACCTTGTAGAAAAAACTGGCCTAGATCTCAGAGATGCGGTGGAATTTAAGGCGTGTGCCACCAAGAACCAGGTTATCTGATAGAAAAAACTAAGGCGCAAGGCAAGGAATTTGCCCGAGGTCATAAAAAGGTTGGTTAGAATCCAGATCTGGGGCCTGGAGAGATGGCTCAGTGGTTAAGAGCTTCTTGCTCTTCCACAGGACCAGGATTTGGTTTGTCAGGGGCACACAACTACCTGTAACTCCAGCTTCGTGCATGGATGTCCTCTTAAGGCTCCACAGGAATACAGGAAGTACACACAATCCCTCCTCCCCTATAAAAATAACAATGTTTAAAGAGGAAGGGAGGCCAGAGAGATGGCTTAGCTGATACTACTGGATGCTCTTCCAGATTACCAAGGGTTCACCCAGTATAGGTTCTCAAGTGTCTTAGTCCCAGGGGATCCAATGCCCACTCTGGCCTCCGCCAGGATCAGGTGTGCTTGAGGTACACAGACTTAGATGTAGGCAAAACACATTTTTAAAAAGTTGCCCTTTGTTCTCTATACCCACAGTGCACCTCTTCCTAATGGCAATAGTAAAAAAACATAACCAGAAAACAAAAAACAATCTTGGATCTAGGTGTGACTTCCATTTAGTCCAGGGCTATATTGACTTACATGAATATGCTCAAAGGTAAATCAGCATTAACACAAATAATAATGGATGCTACTCGTTGGCCATCTGCTAACTACTGCATTAAAACAGCTTACCTACATATTTGGGCAACACACTCTCCTGTAGCCCAGGCTGGCCTTGAACTCCAAGTAGCTAAGGATGACCTTGAACTTCTTCTTGTTTTTGTTTTTTGAGACAAGATTTCGTGTAGCAGTAGCTGTTCTGTAACTCACTCTGTAAACCAGACTGGCCTCGAACTCAGATGCCTCTAGAATGCTGGGATTAAAGGTGTGTGTCACCACACCTGGCAAGTTTACTGATCTCTTAAGGCAGATAAGTAAACTGCCTTAATTTTACATAAAGAAAGGAATTAGGTCCGAGCCTGGCGTGGTGGTGCACACCTTTTTCCGCCTTTAATCACAACCCTTGGGAGGCAGTGGCAGGTGGTTCTCTGTGAGTTCCAGGACAGGTAAGGCTATGTAATAGACCCTGTTTGAAAAAAAAAAAAAAAAACAAACAGGAATAAATAAATTGGGTCAAAATGAGGTAAGAGATGTTAACAAAGGCACACCATTGCAGTCACAACAATATGCTGCCTAGGAAAGGAGTTGGAAAACGTTTGGTCCTTAGCCTAAGATCACCTCTGATGATGGCAGAATCTGCACCTGTTAGCCAAACTCACTGTTGTGTCTAGCTCTGAAGCTTTTTCCGTTTCTAATGTTCTACAGTTCCTTGGTGTCGAGTTCCTAAACCTCAGAAAACAGAAAATGGCAGCCTAGTGTCAGGCTTACATGTTAAGCTATGGAGTTTGGCTTTTATCTGCCAGGAACTGTGGGGACAGTGGAGCTTCCTGTCAAGCAGTTTTCAACTTCTTGACTAAGAGAACTTTAAGACAGTGCAGCTGCAGCAGACGTGTGCATTGGAAAGTGTGCATGCCTGAAGCTCCAGCACTCAGCCAGAGATGGAGAACTGAGACCTTGCCTCTAAAAGAAAAGAAAATGAACCTTACAGTTAAGATATAACTCAGGCAAGGGATCTGGCCACTTGAGAATAGAGTCACTGGAGATTCTGGGGAGGGGATAAGGACAATGAGTCCATGGGGTTTGTTTTCAAAGGGCTTGCTGAAAGCAAGCCAGATATGGAGTCTGTGAGCTCAGCTGTGAGCCCGGCCTCTGAGCTCCTCTTTTTAGTGTCCTAGAATTGCTATAACCAAGTAGCAAAAAATGGATGCCCTAGAGGACAGATGATACCTATTACCTCACAATTCTGAGACTATAAGGGCCAGACCAAAAATGGTGGCCGGGTGGTTCTTTTGGAGGACTCTGAGGGAGAATCTGGTCCGTGCTTCTCGGACTCCTGGTGGTTTGGTGGTGGTTCTTGGATTCTGACCATCTTCGCTTGGCTCTCCTTCCACCGTCTATGTCTGAAATCCTTTCCCCCAAGAGTCCCAGTCACACTGACTCATTTTAACTAATCTTGTGTGTAATAACCTTCCTTGCTTTTAAAAAAAAAAAAAATCACAGTTTAGGTACTTGGGTTTAAGATTTCAAAGTCTACATTTTGGAGACAGGGGATACAATTTAACAATATCCTCCCATGGAATCCAAACAGAAACAAAGCTCTTGGAATCCTCTGGTACAGACTCCGAATCAACCCTGTCCATCAAGGGAGAAAAGGGTGAAGTAGGTCTGGTGATAGCAAACAGGTGGCATGCAGCATATTCATAATTCATCCCTCTGCCATTTAAAAAAATCTCTGTTCCAGGAGACTCAAAAGTAAGCATTTGAATAATTTATTCCTCTGCCCCCTCCTACTGAAGTGAACCTGTCTTGTAGTTATTCCCTCTAGGTCTGATGGGTTGTCCTTACTGCTTGATGGCTAAGGTTGGTGCCAGCTTTGTTACTAGCTCTGTGGCACAATACTGTTCCTTGGTGGTTTTCCAAAATCCCGCCCTCACCGTTGTAAATGTGTCCTGTATTAAGCTCGTCAGTTTACCCAGTTTGTGTCGTCCATCTCTGCCAAGACCCTGGCTAACAAAGTGCATATATTTGGAGCTAGCAGAGATCCAAACGTGCTAACACGTGATTGAGAGTTTGAATGGCTCAGAGAAATCTGTAACCTGGGTGGTTTGAGTTTACTTACCACTGCAAAGGTGTGGCATGGAGGGTCAAGGAAGCTAGCCAGCATGGAGTCAAGGCAACATCATTCAGAAAGGTTTTATTCGGATGATATTTATTGAAGGTCTGCTACCTATCATGCACCAAGTAGTATTCCAGGTGCTGGGGGCAAGGACAGTTCCTAACTCTGCCCTTTGAACTCACCATCCAGGAGCAAGCAACACACATGTAAAAATCCACACAAAACACTGTGGGCACTCTAGAAGTCTGGGCTGGAGATAAGAACTTTCTGATGGTCATCATGTAATAAAGACCAGAACAGGAGACGAAGAGATAATTAGGACACTAGTTGAGGAGTGGAAAGCATTTACTCTGTCCCAGCCAATGTGCTCGCAATGGTTCACGCCGCTCTGTGCGGTTCTGTTATCATCCATGCTTTGTCGCTGAGAGGAGAAAGGCTCAAAGGCTTTCAGCTATTTGCCTAAGTTTGCACAGCTAGCAGGTGTGGACGGCAGGACCAGACCCTGGCTCTAGCTCCAGAGTTAGCTCTTTTGCTGCTAGTATGCTCAGAGAGGCAGGAAGAGAACCAGGAAGGAGGGTGATGCTGTGGGAGCCAGGGTGGAGGAAGATGCCAAGAGAGGTGAGATAAATGACAACAAGACCCCACTGGATCTCATAATTTGAAGGCTAGCACAGTTTCCTTAACAGTGGGATGGTAGGGGACTCACTGAAGAACTCTTTAAAGTGGGTGGAAGGTGGGGAAATAGAGACTTTCCCCACGCCCAAGTGTTTGGATCTCAAGGAGCTATAGGGTATGGCACCTTTAGTCACAGCAGGCAGTTCTCTGTGAGTTCGAGGCCAGCCTTTTCTACATAGCAAGTTATAGGTCATCAGAGTTATATAATAAAACACTGTCTAAAAAATAAAAAATAAAAATAAAGAGCCAGAGGAGCCTAGTGGCTGTGGAGAAAGCTCTGGATTTGTGAGCAGCCGTCTAGAGAGATCACTGTTACAAAGCCCAAGGCGGTAGGTAAACAGATGGATGGTGTTAAGGCTGGATAAAGTACTATGCAGAAAGACGTAGATCTGCGTAGCATGGGGACTGCCTTCAGGGCTGCTGCCAATAGCTTAGTGGTAGGTAGGAGTGGTTGGCAATGTGTGTGGTGCAGCAGGACCCGGTCTCAGCCATGGGTGGACACACAGACAGGGGCATGGTCCGCAGGCAAGGTTGCAATCCTCTGTAGTCCATCTGAGGCTGGGAGGGACACAGGGGCAAAGGAGTGCTCTCTGGGGACTTAGGTAGGATTTCCAGGAGGCTGGGTTCCACTTCTTCACAGCTATCAGTAACTGTGGCCTTAGACTGAGAGAGATGAGCAAAAGGAACTAGATTAACCAGGCATTGCTCAGGCTTTTAATCCTAGCTCCTGGGAAGCAGAGGCAGGAGTATTTCTGAATTCCAGGCCAGCCTGGTCTATTTAGCAAGTTCTGGGACAACCAGAGCTACATAGAGAAACCCTATCTCAAAAAAACAAAAGATGAGCCGGGCAGTGGAGGCGCATGCCTTTAATTCCAGCACTTGGGAGGCAGAGGCAGGTGGATTTCTGAGTTCGAGGCCAACCTGGTCTACAGAGTGAGTTCCAGGACAGCCAGGGCTACACAGAGAAACCCTGTCTCGAAAAAAACAAAAAAATAGAGATCTTAGGGTACGGAGCAGGCTGGGTTTGTCTAATACAAATTAGGTTAGGGAGTGACACCTGGGGAGAGTAAGCATCTGGGCAAAGACCATGAGCATGTTGCACTGTGGGAACAAGAGTCATTGGGGGGGAGGGGTTTGGAGGTGGGGAGGGTTGGGGTGTACTCACAGGACTTAGGGCTGCAGTGTCTCTAAGGTACTGGCCTAGAACCCGGTGTAGGTCTGGAAGTGAGGGCCACAAAGCATGCCTCAGTCTTCTGTCGGAGAAGGAAGAGAGGAATCTGACTTGGGATTGAGTTGGGAACAATGAGTGGGGCAGTAGGGAGACAGTGAGGCAGAGGAGTAAGTTTAAAGAGGCAAGGGCATAGTCAAGGTGTGTTGGCCTTCCCTGACCACTCTGCCAAAAACAGTATGTCTTCCTTCCCCATCACTAACTACCCCGTGCTCTGTAGTTTTTCTTAACTTACTGTATGTATTCACTGTTCCATTCATTTGTTTTTACCCTAGTCCACAAGAACACAGGCTCCATGAGAGCTTGAAAGCTTGTCTGTTGTCCCACTTGTTACCCTAGCATTGAGCCCACAGTAGGTTGTTCCACTCCTGTTACCCTAGCATTGAGCCCACAGTAGGTGCTTGGGAAATTACGTGAGTGAAGACAACCAGTGCAGGGTCTAGCTATGGATGTTAGTACTGCAGAGAGTTATCTGTGTGCAAATTAAGGCATATTGGGGACACTTCCAACTCTTGGGCCACAGTTTTCCAAGTTGAAGGACTTCAGCCAAAAGTGACTAGCCTACTCCACGACTTCTCTGCAAAAGAACCCTGTATGCAACACCACATCCGTCTTCTCTGTCAACATTTTGGGGCAGGCAGTGGGGTGGGTGGGTCAGATATGGCTACCTTGAATAGAGGCTCCACTCTAGACTGCTCTTATACAAAAGCAGATTAAAAGTTCAAAGAAAGTCAGGCGTGATGGCTCCTGCCTGTAATCCTTGAACTCGGGGTGGGGCAGGGGGTGGAGCTGAGGCATGAGGGTTGCAATGACTTTGAAGTCACTCAGGACTATATAATGACTTCCAGGCCAGCCTGGGCTACCAGTAAGATCCTGTCTTAAAAAAAAAAAAAAAAAAAAAATTAAAAAGGCGCATTCAAACCAAGGTATGGAGTGAGCCCAGGAGAGGGGAGCCTGGTGCCTGGCCTGGCCTCTAACCAAGACACACTCTTCTCCACTTTTGACTTCTAGGTGTTCAGGAGTCAGCAGATGGTGCCAAGCAAGTGACTGACATGGTGTGGATTTTATCCTCAGGTTTATCATTTCTCCTCAGCCCTCACATAAGTGAGTCATTCATTAGAGAATTTACTTAAGGGCCTTCTACTTGGCAGACACTATGCTAAGGATTTAAAAATGACCGAGTAAGGCATGATGAGGAGGCCATCCAAAGGAATAAATGCCGGGCTGGGAGCATAGGACAGGGAAAGCACATGCTTAGCATGTGTGAGCCCTGGGTACAGGAAAACACCGTGGGAACACAAAGGAGCAGCCAGTGAGGGGAGGCCAGGAAAGGTTAAGACTTAGTGAAGAAAGTTATTTAAAGATAAATGGGGTAGTCAGCCAAAGAGGGTATTCCAGGCAGCAGGGACGTTATGTGCAAGGGCATTGAGCAGTACAACAGCCCAACTGTGGAGTGATTCAGGGCTTTGGCAAGGCTGAGATTTTGTAGACCCTTGTTGGGTTCTACCCTGGAGAGCCAGGCAGGTCGCCATAGGATTATGTGCCTGTCCTTGCTTCAGTCCTGCCTGTCCTCACCAGTCTTGGAGAAGGTCGTGAGGAAGAGGGGGAAGGAGCACCTTTTCAATGAGTCAGGTAGTGTGCAGAGCCAGAGAAAGAAAGCGTTGTTTGATCCTGTTTCCTGAGGCAGAATCACTAGATTTCAAAGCCAACTGGATGATATGGAGATGGAGAGACACACGCAAGAACTCTGATTTGGGCCAAGGTTGGACAGTAACCCTGTCACTAAGTAGCCAGGAGGTGGGGCTGTTGAAGGTGTCCACAGAGTGGGCATGTTAGAGTGTAAGAAGGTTCCACTCCCAGAGGAGTGCAGGAAGCAGCTGAAGAGGTAGGTGTGGATGTTCCCTGGTCCAGAGGGCCCTGTCATCAAGTGACCCTAGAATACTTGGTCAGAGGCCGCTGGCCTCGCAGACCACACCCCACCACCCTCTTGGAAGGGCGGTACCTGTAGTGCTCAGGAAATTGCCACTTCAGCAGCAGTAGGCCCAGAAGGGCACTGAGGCTCAGCACCAAGAGCAGAGCAGTCACCAAGGTGATCCAAGCTAGGGAACAAAAAGCATCTGACCGTGGCTGACCCTCAGCCCCACCCGCTCAGGGGCGTGCTGCCCCAGCCTTGGCTCCACCCTCAGCATCCGGAGCACTCAACACTGCACTGGGCTCCGCTGAGTTCCGAGGCTAGCCCCACCTATAGCGTAACCAGGTCCCCACGCACCGTAGACCCGCTTCAGCCCTGCCTGTCCTCACCAGTCTCGGAGCCTGTGGACACCCTAGCTGGAGGAGACCAGGCGCTCCAGGGGCCTTGGTAGGTGGGGCCGTTGAGCCTGGCACGCAGCTGCAAGCTGTAGCGAGCTCTGGGACGCAGCTCTAGGGTCCCTCCTCGGGCCCCGAGAGACGGCTCCAACACCTGAGAGGAGAAATTTAGAATGAGTCTGAGCCCAGGCTTGGAGCTGTCGGGGATCTCCATAAACAACCTCATGCGCAGGGGCGTGCAGGATCGAAAGTTCTGCTCTTATCTTCAGAGACACACAGGCTGTGTGCGCTAAGTACTAAACTGCAGAGGACACCAGATTTGTGCTAGGTGCCAGAATCGCAAACATTATTTTGCGCAAGCAAGGGTACTGTTATATGCTTAGCAAACATTTGAGTTGCTTAGGATATGCCAAACATTGTGAGCTAGGTTCTAGAAACAAAGATAAGTGAAATACATAGTTTCATTTAAAGAGGTAGGCAGAAAATCACAATTAGTGCAAGGCACCGAGGGAGCACAATGAAACAATACTGCCTAGTTTAGTGTGCCAAGAGAACAGAGAGGCAAAGGGAAGACTAGGAGTGAAGAACATTAACACATTATGCAAATTACTCATTGGAAAACAGGAGGAGAGGGGAAAGATGGTAGCAAGAATGTTTCTAGACTTGGGTCTTGGGTAAGTGGTGGCACTGACAGAGCTGAGAAGTCAGCTCCAAGAAAATACCAATGGGTCTACTTTATAAAGTCTAACTGCCATCACACAGGTTGATGGTAATGCTAAGATAGCAGGCATCCTTGGTCGCTATGCAGGGAGACCTTAGGGGCATAAGGAGCGAATAGAATTTTCTATATGTTATATGTACATCTGGGTAACTGACAAATCGGCTACATGAATGGTATGCACATGAAAAATTAATGCTATATTTAAGGCTTGTCTATATTATTGTATAAGAGCTATATATAGTAAAAAAAGTACAACTCAGGAGGAAAATTAATTTATTTTAGTAATTTTATCTGATCTGTCTAGGGATGAAGCTGTTTGCTTGAGTTGTCTGGCAAGAAGATGTGTGTGTTTGTGTGTGTGTTGACTGAGAATAAAAACATTGTTTAATTGTGCAATTAGTATCTTTCTATATGCCAGGAAGTATGCTAGGAATTTATATACTAAATGTTTTTATATTTACTTATTATGTGTATGTTTTGTCTGCATATACATATATGAATCAGGTGTGTGTCTGGTGCCCTCAGATCCCTGAAACTGGAGTTATGGATGGTTATAAACCATCATGTGGGTGCTGGGAACTGAGCCTGGGTACTTGGCAGAAGCAACAAGTACTCTTAACTGCTGAGCCATCTCTACAGCCTCTATATTTAATTTTTATCTAACTCCAAAACAGGTAACTTTCTCCCCATTTCACCAATGAGGAGATTTCAAAATTTAGGCAATTTGCATGTGGTTCTTAAAGCCCTTTCCATGTGGGGCTGGAGTGATCGAATTGGGGTTGTTAGTGTGTAGTTAGGTCATTCAGGCCATAGGGTTGAACCACTTACCGAGGCGGAGCAGACACAGTTATCTAGGAAAGACTGTTTTGGATGGGGTGCTGGCAAGAACAACACTCTGTGAAAGAACAGAGGAGGAGGAGCCAGGGAAGGAGAGGTAACTCAATCTGAGAAGTGGGAAGGAGATGGGGAGGCCACCATCCCCTAGGCAAAGGGAAAGAAAACTTTATTTAATGGTTCCAGGATAGAGTCCGGGGCCTCTTGCGTGCTGGGTGAGTGCTGTGTCACTGAGCTCCACCTCCAGTGTAGGGAGAGGACACTTGAGGTGGAGTAGTCAGTGGTGCCACATGCCCCCACTGATGCAAACAAGCATAGATGTACAAGCCCAGATACTGATGCAGAGACAGTGTTGACCTGGGAATACCATGTGTAGATTTCCATGGATACCTGCTCCCTACAGTACCTTCCAGTCCTCACGGCCTTCTCCCGTGTACCGGAGCTGGTAGCAGGTCTCTTGAGCTGCCCAAGATGACGGGTGCTGCCACTCCAACTCCAGCCTTCCACTTGAGACCTCCCTCCAGTGCAGGCTCGGGATGGGAAGGAGCACTGCAGGGGATTTCAACAGGGACTGTGTTATGCACCACAGTGAATTAGACATCGTGCCACCAGGGCCATGGGTCAGAAATGTCAGAGATGATGATGATGATGATGATGATGATTCATGAACAGAGAGTTCAAGTCTTAGCCTACCAGGTAGATTTGGTGAAGTTGGGAATTATGCAAGTATATGGAAGGAAGGTTCTTACCAGCCTGGTGGATCCAGAAAGGTGAGCCCAGGTAGCTGTGAATGGCACCTTGCGCTGTGGTCACTTCTACAAGGATGTGAATAACACTGTCATTTCGTGACTTGAAGTGGCAGCGGGAGAAGAGAGCAGGCTGTGATCCCGGATCCAGCTCCTCCTCCTCCTCCTCCTCTTCCTCCTCCTCCTCCTCCTCCTCCTCCTCCTCCTCCTCCTCCTCCTCCTCCTCTTCACATTTCTCCCAGGTGGGGTCCCTAAGAATCAACCGGAGAGACTCACTGAATCAGGCTCACCTCAGATACTGTGTCCTACATGGACCATGACTGAAGTCCTCCCCCATGCCTTGGCCCTCTGGGGCTTTCTCTGCCTTTATGGGGTCTAGCCTCTTTCCCTTGAGGAAAGGGCAGGCATGATACGGGGATAACTCGGCTGTAAGATGAAACTCATTACTTTGTGTATTAGGTGGTGATGGTGGTGGTGGTGGTGATGATGGTGGCGGTGGTGGTGGTGGCATAAAGCTAAAACATAGTCTGTAGAGTTCTGACCTCAGTGGACCATTATATACCCGGGGCCAGTGGTGTGGTTTGTCTCTGTCAGAGTTCCCTTCCTCTGAGAAGGTGGCGTGACACCCACTTGTAGACTATTTCCAAGATGAAAAAGACTTTATCTTTTTAGATGCAAACATCTTTGTATTTTTAAATTTATTCTCTTTTTTTTTTCTTTTGGTTTTTCGAGACAGGGTTTCTCTGTGTAGCCCTGGCTGTCCTGGAACTCACTCTGTAGACCAGACTGGCCTCAAACTCAGAAATCCACCTGCCTCTGCCTCCCGAGTGCTGAAATTAAAGGCGTGCACCACCACTGCACGGCTTAAATTTATTCTCATTCTGCAGCCCTCTTACATTGATTGTTTCCAAGAACACTGACCTGATAATATCTAAAATATATCACAATTTTGATCTTTCCCATTGTCACAGAAAGTGAAACCACAATTATTGTCTGGGTTAAAGTAAATTCTAATTTGTTCTGCTTTCCCTCTCTTAAAAGACTGGGTCTTGCTGGGCCGTGGTGGCACATGCCTTTAATCCCAGCACTTGGGACAGTTGTAGACAGAGGCTCAGCCTATAAATAAGTTAGGTGGGAGACAATCGGCTGTCCCAGGCACATGCTGTGTAGACAAAGGGAGTGTTGCACTTGGAGGGAAATTGTAAAGGGCTCAGAATGGGAAATGGTTTTAGGACCAAGGGTCTGCCAGTCAGTGGTAAACTGGACCACAGACTGTCACAGACAGCCTCTTTAATAAGCTTGACCTTTTTTCAGGGAGAAGGCAAGCCAGTCCCACACGACCTAGCCCTGGCATGCCTGGAGCTAGAGATGATCCTCCTGCCTCAGCCTCCTAACTATGGGGGTTATAGCAGGAGCTTGAACTTAACCTCATAATTAGGAAAACATATAAGTGTCTTAAACAGAGAAGGATCACGATTACATTGTACTGCAGAAGACTCCTCTAATGTCTGTGGGGGGGGGATGGGAGAAGCAGAGGAAGCTGTGAGGTCACTGTGGGGATTTTCGTGTATGAAGTAATAAGGTGAGACTATGGTGAGCTGGAATGGAAGAGGTGCTGCCCAGCTTCCAGACTCACTCTTCACTCTGTCCCCTAGCTGGCTTGGAACTCACTGTGTAGACCAGGCTGCCTCTGAACTGCCTGCCTCTGCCTCTGATGCGCTGGGATCACAGCTGTGTGGCACAACACACAGCCAGAGATACTGAAGAGGCAGAAAAACAAGAGCATTTCTGATTGTTCTGAATATTCCTATACCTGGAAGGTATAGAAAGGAGAGAAGTGCAGGGCAGCTTGTGTGTGGGAGCTGAGTTCGTGGTAAAATAGGATAAGAGAAAATTTGGATAAAAGAACTAAGTTAGCCAGTCATGGTGGGGTGGGGCACGCCTTTAATGTTAGCACTCCGGAGGCAGAGGCAGGTGGATCTCTGTGAGTTTGAAGCTAGCCTGCTCTACAAAGCAAGTCCACGACAGCCAGGGCTCTGTCACATAGAGAAACCCTGTCTCAAACAAAACAAAACAAAAACAAAAACAGAAAAAACTGATCAATTTGATTTTGTCACCTTAAATCCATATACCAATCAGACCTCCACACTATGAAAATCTGTTCAGACATTTAAAAGAATGAACTGCTTCTTTTTGGACTTAGTTCCAAAAGGCAAAATGGTAAGTTACCTAACTGTTCAGGGTCTGTGGGGAATACCTTGGTGGTACCACATTCACCCAGCCTGTGGCTCTGTCCTCACATCATAGAAGCAAAAGAACAAGAACAAAGCTGGGCAGAGTTAATCCCAGCACTGCATAGGCAGGGGCAGGGGCAGGGGCAGGGGCAGGGGCAGGGGCAGGGGGATTCTTGTGAGTTCAAAGCTAGTCTATTCTACATAGCAAGTTCTAGGCCAGCAGAGCTATATAGTGAGACTGTCTCAAAATGAATCCATTACATAGATAAATAAATTATATGCACAGACATACATAGTGTGGTATAACTTATATTTAAAGACTAAATATTGAGATGGTTTGTATATGCTCAACCCAGGGAGTGGCACTATTAGAAGGTGTGGCCCTGTTGGAGTAGATGTGTCATTGTCGATGTGTGGGCTTTAAGACCCTCCTCCCAGCTGCCTGGAAGTGAGTATTCTCCTAGCAGTCTTCAGATGTAGAACTCTCAGCTCCTCCGGTGCCATGCCTGTCTGGATGCTGCCATGGCCCACCTTGATGATAATGGACTGACCTTCTGAACCTGTAAGCCAGCCACAATTAAATATAAGAGCTGCCTGGTCATGGTGTCTGCTGACAGCAGCTAAACCCTAACTAAGACAAATATTGTTTATAAATATGTAAATACATATGTAATACATTGAAAATTCTGAAGAATATAACAAAGCTCCTAAGAGTGACTTATTTTTTTATTCATCCATGGAGGGTTTTTGTTTTGTTTCATTTTAGTTTTTTTACTTTTTTTTTTTTTTTGAGACTGGGTTTCTCAGTGTAACAGCCCTGGCTATCCTGGAACTTGATTTGTAAACCAGTCTGGCCTGGAACTCACAGAGATTCGCCTGCCTCTGCCTCTGCCTCTGCCTCTGCCTCTGCCTCTGCCTCTGCCTGTGCCTGTCAAATTCAGGGACTAAAAGTGTGCACCACCACCACCTAGGCACCATTGAGGCTCTCTTTTGCATATGTGTTCTTGTAGATGTGTGCACATGTGTGTGTGCACATTTGTATGTGTGTGAGTGCACACACAGAGGTCATCCTCAGGTGTGGCCCTCAACTTCCACCTTGTTTGAGATAGGATCTCTTGGCCTTTTTCTCTACTAAATATGGTCGGCTGGGAGCCCTTACATGTCCAAGGATGCTCCTGTCTCAATACTGGGATCACAGATGTGTCTGGTTGTGCCCGGCTTTGCATGAGTTCTAAGGATTTGATCCTTAGGCTTGCATGGCAAGAGCTTTATCCAGAGCTCTTCCCTACTATGGTAAGAGAGAATGTATTGGTGATTGAAAACAAAGACTGATTTTGTCATCATGAGTAACACATGATGTTTCTCAACTGGGATTCAGTCTGTAGCTAGGGTTGACCTCAGTTCCTCCTGTATCTACTTCCCCAGTCCTGGGACTATAGACATATAGCCACACCCAAGGTTTCTCATGAAATAATCACATGAGGTGTAAAAGTTAAAACTGAATCTGAGATTAGTGTTTAAAACAGAGAGGTACATAGTACAACAAGCAGGCATAAACATGACAGCAGATGGCTCGGCTGGAATGGGCACTTGCTGCCAAGCTTAACAAACCAAGTCCAATCCCCAGAACCCACATGGTGGGAGAAGGACCAACACCCTCAAGTTGTCCTCTGACCCCTGCGGTACAGATGCACCACTGATGCCTGAGCAAAGTAAGTAAATGTTTTGGGGTTTGTTTTTTGTTTTGTTTTTTTTTTTTTTTTGGTTTTTCGAGACAGGGTTTCTCTGTGTAGCCCTGGCTGCCGTGGAACTTGCTCTGTAGACCAGGCTGGCCTTGAACATGCAGAGATCCACCTGCCTCCAACACTCGAGTGCTGGAACTAAAGGCGTGCGCCACCACCACTGGGCCACACAATTGGTTTTTAAACGGCATGTTTTAAATTTCCAATTTTGTGTTGGGCCACAGTCATTGTTGTTCTTGGCCACATGTGGCCCTACATTGGACATACCTGCTAGCCTTTCTCAAAGGTCCAGATGAGGTGATTAAGTCCAATGAAACCAAGCCATCCTCAACAGAAACGAAGAGGACGAGGAAACAGTGGAACATGAGAAACCAGAGGCTAGACCTGGTTAGAGGCTAGACTGCAGGCTAGGCAAGTGAAAAAGAGCCACAGCAATACTGACCTTCTGCACTTCAGACTTGGCCAGCTTTGTTCCAGTCTTACCTGTCTGTGGGGCAGCGCCGTGTCCTGCTGTGGTGGAAGAAGCCTCGGGAGCTAGTGCAGTCTTGTTGCTGCCACTGGCAGATAACTTTCTTTAGATCCAAGGTAAAACACTGAAGTCCAATTGTCACTGTGGTCAAAGAAGAGGGCCATGTGTTCTTACTCAGGACAGTCTCTAAACCACCTCTACCCCCACAGCAGAATATCCTCAACTATTCTTTTTCTTTTCCTGAACATAGCTGTCCTGCACAATGACAGGTCTGCGGTCATCAGAAATGACCACACTTCCTAGAGCTTCCGTTTCCTGCCTGAGCCTCCCTGGAGAGCTTTTTCTCTTTTTTAAATTTCCTCATTCCTTTCCTGACCCACCTGCATCTCCTGGAAGGTCCACAGTCACAGGGAAGGACCAGGGTCCCCAGGAGCCACGAAGGGAGACCCCGTCGGGTTGACTGCGTAGCTGGAGCCAGTAAGACTTGCCAGCCTGGAGACCTGAGACGAGACAGCTTCCACCCTTCACTTTCAGAGAAGGAGCCTGGGGAGAAAATTCCCAGCACCAGAATCTAGGCTTGCTTCCCAGCTAGGATAGCCTAGTGTCTGAACCACTGCACAAAACTTAGCTCCTTTCTGGATAGATATGCACATAGATGGGGACCTGTGTGGATGAGTTTTCAGGTTGTGTTCAGGGGTTCTTACAAAGTTCAATTTGGAGGCCTGAAAGCCTTCAGTTACCTTAGTGTGAATGGGGCTCCTAAAAGCTAGTCAGCATCTACACTGACCCTTCAAAGACCAACCCAGTCTGGGATTCCCTAAGTATGGCCTTTCTTTTCCAGGGGACATATTAGGGGAGGGGTAGAAGGTGGGATACTTCTCCAGCTGGGGAGGTCCTCACTGGCCCATGATGTTGGGACGCTGTAGGATGAACACACGGAGGCTGGTCAAGAGCAGCCTCTGAGTTCAGCATCCACAAAGTGGGGCAGCAGGTTTCTGTGGAGAGCAGCTGAATGACTGAGGGTGCAGTGGTGTTGCTGGAGTCCGTGGGGCCATAGCGGAGTTCATGCCTCAGGAAATCACTGATTTCAGGAGCAGGGGCCTCCCAGTGGATCTGAAGTTCCCCTGGTTGGCTCCCACCCCTGGCCTTGATGACATTGGGGGGAGCTGGCAGGCCTGAGGGCAAAACAAGGCATATCAAATCACCAGTGCCAGGCTATGGTTCAACCCATGGGCTACAGAGAGAGTGCTGAAGGCTGTATTGAGCAACTCTGTATTCACAAAGATGCTGGTTCTCATTTCCATGGAGGGGAAGGAAGGGGAGGAAGGCTGCCTGTCCTGTTCTCCTATCCTCCTGAGAGTAATGAGCTCACTGTGTGTAATGGTTTGTGTGTTTCTTAAAGCACACCTCTTTTCCTCTCCGGCTCCTTGTCACCTGGCACACATGACTATTGGGTGGGTGAGTTTATGTATATGTTAGTGAGAGGAGCAAGTTATCCTTGATGTGAGATGATTTAGATAAGAAGTCTAGTTCTGGACGCCAAGACTAGGAGGAATGATAAGCTGGGTTCTGAGGTGCCTCTGGGAATCCGATAGAGAAGGGTACCCAAATTGTCCTTAAAAACTACAGACAAGTCTGATTCTGGGAGCTTGAGCAGGCAGCAAATAGAGAGGCAGTGTGGCAGAGATGCCCTTACCCACACTATCCACAAACAGCACCCGCTGGATCAAAGTCTGGTTGAGGAATACATTCTTCACCCAGAGGTGCAATGGAAAGAAGAGGCGCACTTCCTCCTGGGCTGGAAACTGGCACACATATCGGGTTCCAAAGGTGGACACACTCTGGGAATGCAGAGGGCATGCACGGGGCTTCTCTCTGTTGGTACAGTCATCAGGTTCAGCCCTGAAGACCCAGGCTGAGCCCGTACCCAATTTCTGTCTCCATCATTGCCATTTTCTTCTCACTGCTGGGAAAAGGGCTTGAACTGGGCCATTTATAGGGTGGCTATGCATTGGGCATGTATTTACAGTAATCTTCCGATAGGACCAAAGACAGGAAAGCTAAGAATGTGACTCAGCTAAATATAAGGACAGATAAATGAGGATTGGGGTACAGTCCAGAACCTACCCTGGGTAAGCATACAGCAGCTGGTATATCCCACTAGGTGCTGCCTCTTCCTCATCCCAGAAGCAAGTGAGATCCTCAAATGTTTGGGAGAAGCAGTTCAGGGGCTCTGGGCCCAAGGCCAGCAAGAAGACATCTGAGAACAGAGTTGGTGAGTTGGGCTCTAGATTCTTCCAGTCGTGTTTGTGGGTAAGAGAAGGGAACCAGTGAGAGTCTTTTACCCTATATCCCCTCCCAGGACTCCCTTTGCCTGGGAATAGGTAATGTCCACCCTCAATCCACCTCACCTTGGCTGTTGACTTGTGCCTGGTTAGGAGGGGCCAAGAGAAGGCAGGAGGTGACCATGAAGAGGGCCCAAGAGGGCATCTTCTCCTGCACTGTGTGCCTGCCCTAGCCCATCCTCCCTTCAGGAAGCTGGGCCCCAATCCCCCCCGGGGCCAGCCCCTCAGGTTCCTGTCAGATACAGCCCCACGTCCTGTCCCTGTCTCTGCCCCTCTGGGGCCCATCCAGACCACACTGGGGCCAGGGGCCAGAGGAAGGGGAGTGGGCAGGAGGGTGAGAGGAATTCGAAAGAAAAGACATGAGCCTTCTGTTGGCAGGGACATAGAGGTATATATTTGCCTGCGAATCAAGTGGAGACACTCTGTGGATGTGTGGACTACTGTAGAAGAGCATATGGCTGTCAGGACAGTGTTAACCACGCTACATGCATTGACTAAATGCCTGTCCAGGAGTCTTATTTCCATTAGGAAGATGGAGTTAGAAGGTTGCTCAAGGTCACATGCCCAGTAAGTTGAAAGGCTCAGGAGAAGCCAAGTGCTTAACAGTCATGCCACGCTCCTGGAATGATCTGCCATGAAGCACTTGTCTCCCTCACAAACGTACCTGATAGCGGATATTTCCAGCTTAACAGGTTCTGGGGCTCTGGATATAAACAAATACACACTCCTGAATAGGAATGCTCTGTCCATCATAGGTGACGTTCTCAGCAATCTTGCTGTGTGCTCCATAGACAGCAGCGGCAGAGAGACCCAGTGCAGGATCCTAGGCCCTTCCCAGACGTACTCACACAAGCACATTTACCAAAATCTCCAGATGATTCAGTACACAGTAAAAGTCAAAAGGCAGGGTCTTCAGTGTTTCTGACTGGCTCGCTCAGAAGGAGCTTGGTCTCAGCTCTTCAGTTATGCCTGCTTCATTTCATAGTGTGTGTGTGTGTGTGTGTGTGTGTGTGTGTGTGTGTGTTGGGGGAGAGTATATGATCTCCTCCTGGCTGTGCTGGACCAGTGGGTGGTTTCTATACTGGTTCTGAAAGCTCTTGACTCTTGACAGAGATGGATTGGAGGGGAGGAGCATGTAGGGCCACGTTAATGCCCACATTTGTCCCTTTAGCTTCCCTGGGGCTCCCAGTGGTGGTTCTGCAAACTAAATGGCCTCAGTGTCATCTTCCTTCCTTCCTTTCTTTTTTTTTCTTTCTTCGAGACAGGGTTTCTCTGTGTACCCCTGGCTGTCCTGGAACTCACTCTGTAGACCAGGCTGGCCTCGAACTCAGAAGTCCACCTGCCACCACTGCCCGGCTCACCTTCCTTTCTTATTTAACTGACTCAGAATTCCAGGAGCTGGGTGTGGGGAGAGGGAAATCCTTCAAGCCTCCTTTGTAGCATTCATTTTGTTTTTGTTTTGTTTGTTTGTTTTGGTCTTTTTCTGGCCCCATTTCCTTGCCAGTTGTAGGGAGTCAGCTAGTCTGGTCCTTAGCTCTCAGGTAACAAAGACCAGAGGTCACACTTTAAATGCCCTCTATCCTCTTCCCAAATATAGAGCTACCTAACCTCAATCAAGTCAAGTGAGAGGAGATACACAGTTACGCAGTCCTGGGCTTTAGCATGAGGTGGATGATGGCGACTTCAAAGATAGCTGTGACTTCACTCTTGGGCTCCAGATTTGGGTAGCCAATGGCTTACTTGGCTTCTTCTCTACTTGGCTGTTTAATATTTAAGATCTCCAAGCTGCACTGCATGCCTATAAGCCCAGCTCACAGAAGGTGGAAGCAGGGACAATTGTGAGTTCGAGGCCAGCCTAGGCTGCAGAAGGAATTCCAGATCAGTCTCAGTTGCATAGAGACAACCTATCTCAAAAAGCCGAACACAAAAACAAATGTCCAGGTTCTATGTGCTTATTTTCCTATAATCCCAGCTACTTGGGGACTGAAGAGGGAGGATCACTTGAGCCCATGAATTTGAGATTGTCCTTGGCAACACAGTGAAAGAAACCTTATCAAGGGTAGGGGGCCTGGTGTAGTAGCTCAAAGCTTTAATCCCAGAACTTGGGAGAGAGGCAGGTGGATCTCTGTGAGTTCAAGCAAGTTTGAGGCCAGGCAACGCTACATAGACCTAATCATGGGGGAGGGAAGGATAGGATAGATGGAGGGGGGAGGAGGAAGGATGGAAGGATGGAAGGATGGATGGATGGATGGATGGATGGATGGATGGATTGATTCTGCATTCTGGTTTCCTAAACCGGTCCGTGTCCTTTGTTTCCCATCTTGCCATGTTTGTAAATGGCACCTCCACCTAGTCAATGTTCCAACCCTAAATCTTAGCACTCCTCAACTGCTATCAATCTTTCCTGCACTGAATTTACTTAGCCAGCGCTGTGGCCCAGGTGTGCACTTTTAACCCCTTCCACCCCTCCCCACCTCCCATTCTATCCTACATGCTGGTCACTCCACTGGCTTCCACTAACTCCCCAGCCCCATCTTTCTACCCTCTCCCCTGAATCCCGCACAGCAGGCACATGTGTTTCTAAGAAGTAATTTATATATTGTTCTATTAATATTAGCACATGAGTATGAAGAGTGTGCATGTCACAGTGTGTATGTGGAGGTCAGAGGTCAGCTTTTGAGAGTTGGTTCTCTCCTTCTACCGTGGGGTCTGGCATTCGGAGCCAAGTCACTAAGTTTTCAAGGCAATATTCTTTCCATCTCACTGGTATGTTTTACACGCCTATGCTATGTATTCACACACACACACACACACACACTCTAAAATCCCTGGACAACTTCCCATAGCATTTAGACTAGAACTCAAATGCCTCCTCATGGCCCTTGAGGCCTGGCCTGAATCTGCACATGCAGCCTTGAACTCGACCTCCCTCCACTCCCTCCTTCATTCCCAGCAGTCAGGATAACCTTATTGTGTCCCTCATCCTACCTCATTTAGTCTCAAGCTGTTTGCAGCCATCAGCCCATTCTATTTCAGGATGTCAGCTTCTTTGGTTTCTTTCTGTCTGCTGTAGCATCTCTCCACAGTCTCCTGTGCCTTCCCTTTAAGTCTTGCTGTCTCCACGCATCCATTCTTAGCCCTCTGTGTTGTCTGAGTGATTACACTGCTTTCGACTCTTCTATAAGCCTGAGACCTCATCAATCTCAGTTACTATTAAACATCTGTCTCTGTTTGACCTTCCTTGGAACTTCAAGCAGATCATGGCCCCAGCACAACTATTACCCTCAGGTGCCCCGTGGACCTTCTCCTCCTATCTTCTGCATCTCACATGGGCTACCTACTGAGCCTGAAACCCAAGGGCAACCCAAGGGCAACTCTCAAATCTTCCTCCTCCCTCTACCTCTGCAACCAAGTTCCTACCAAGTTCTGTGACTTCTAAGGGAGGCAGTGCAGATATGGGTAAGCAGAGTCCACAGGGACTCGACAACTGTCACAGGGCTAAGATGGGGTACTCTGGCTCCTGCATTTGAGGAGGTTCAGCTACATACCCCTGCCATTGTTTATTTTCCTCTGCATTTATGCAGCTAGAAAGAGCTACTGTCTCCAGCTCTTTATTTCTGTAGAAAAATCAAGCAGGAACTGGCACAGGGGACGGAAGCCATTTGGTTCAGCGTTCTTTGGTTAAACAGTCCTACAGACCCCAAGGTCCAATCCAAAGCAGCAGACTTGGTTTACAGAAGTTGGTATTCAAGCTGGGGAAATTGCTCAGGAAGTAAAGAGCTTTCCATGCAAGCCTGGAGACCTGAGTTCTAGCCCTAGGTTCCATGTGAAAAAGGTTTGTCTAGCCAGGTATGGTGGTACACATCTATATTCCCAGCACTCGGAAAGCAGGGGCAGGCAGTTCTGTGTGAGTTTGAGGCCAGCCTGGTCTACATAGTGAGTTCCAGGATAACCAGGGCTATATAAAGAGGTTGTTAAAAAGCTGGGTGAGATGGTATTTGTGCATGCTTGTAAAGCCAGTACCAAAGAGGTATTGATAACAGATCCCTGGGCTTACCAAGATCCCTAGCCAGCCTAACTTACTTGGCAAGTTCCAGGCCAGTGATAGACCCTGTCTCAATAAAAATGGTGATAGCATGTGAGAAATGACACTCTTTTTTTTTTTTGGTTCCCTGACCCCTCCAAGTGCACACACAAGTGTGTCCCTGCACATCAAGCCCTAAAGAAGATGCCATTGAATAGAGGTTGGGAAGAGAATTGGCTCTTGTAAATCTGAACCCTCTTGATCTCCCTATTGGTCCAGATTTCCCAACCTCTGCCAGTTTTATCAAATCAGAAAATCTAAGTTTCAGTAGCACTAGGCTCTAGCATTCTCTATCTCTCCATCTCTTTGTCAACATTGTCAGACTTCCTTCTGAAACGAGTCCATTTATATTAGCACATCAGAACATTGTATTTTTCCCTCTTGATGTCACTTTATTGTTTTCAAATTGTTGTTTGCATGTGTGTGTGCCTTGTGTTCATATGCGTACGCATGTTCCTATGTGTACAGTTACATATGTGTGCATGGAGAGGCTCAAACTGGTTGTTGGGTACCTACCTTGGTCACTCCCCCATTTTATTTGTTTAGGCAGGATCTCTAGATAAATCCGGAGCATGCCATTCTCAACTAGTCCAGCTAGCCAACTTTCCCCAGGGAACCCTCGTCTCTGTTTCATAAATGCTGGGACTACAACAGCCACACGTGCCTGGGCTCTTACATGGGTTCTGGAGATCCGAATGCAGGTCCTCAGCAAGGGTTTTATGCACTAAGCCATCTCTCTAGTCCTGTCAAGGTCATTTTAAGTTTGCCATTCTGTTAATCTATAAATGGTATCTCCTTACACATTGTCTCATCTGAGGCTCAAACAACCTTTCATTCTTTCCTTGCTTAAAATCTTTTCAGACCTCCACATGGTCTTTAGATTTGTCCTTCTGTGCTAGAACCCAGGGCCCTTCTCACCTTTGCATCTCCCATACTTAGGATCTCTCCATCCTAAGGTGCTGTTTCCTAGTCCCTAAATCCAGTCCAAAATAAGAATTCTCCCCATCCCACTGTTATGGCTTCTCCAGTCTTAGTGCCTTCCCAACTTAATAGCCTATTGGGAGTTCTTTGTTCTTCAGGACCTGGTCTCAAGTCCTTCTTCTTGAGAGTCTTTTTCTGACATTCTAGCCACTTATAATGAGGGGACAGGCTATCTAAAAAAGAGGGCCAGGGAGATGGCTCAGTTAAAGGTACATGCTTGCCGTCACTCCTGAGGACCTGAGTCAGAGTCAGAGGACCCATGTGGTGGAAGGAGAACAGACTCCCACAGATTATTCTCTGACTTCCACGTGCCTGCTATGACTCACGAACATGCACACACACAAATAAATAAATGTTCTTGTTTTTGAAAGGATGTGTGTGTTGAGAGATGGCTCAGCAGTTAAGAGCACTTGTTGCTCTTGCAGAGGACCAGGGTTCAGATCCCACTACCCACATGCTAGTTCACCAACCATCTGTAGTTCCGGGGGATCTGATACCCTCTTCTAGCCTCTGAGCACACCCCCCCTACATACACATGAATTAAAAAAAGAAAAAATCTTTTAAAAGTGAATTACACCCTTTCAAGTTCGCACCCCTTTCAAAGGCTCCCTTTTCTGTGTGACCAGGAACAGTGCAATGGACCTTGTTCTATAATGAAGAGAGCGTGGTTTTGATATGAGACAGTAAGAGAGAGCCTTACCAAACCCAGGGACAGAGGAGGAGGAGAGCCAGGCTGAGAGAAGAAGGCCAGCAAGAAGGCGTTCCAGTAGGAGCCCTGCCGTTTGAAAACAGTGGTGCCCACCCCTCTGCCTTAAGCTCGCTCTCTAGTCTGTGAATATTAGCTTCCCTACAGCATGCCCAGTGAGAGTACCCTGTGTTCAAAACCTTCCATCCTCAGCAGCTTGTGGGCAACAGAAAAGATGTCACGGCACCCGTGGAGCTGAGAGTAGCTGGCATCCATGGAAACAATTGAGAGCATGTGTTCAGATTGCAGATGGTAAGGATGTGAACCCGGGAACAGCTCTGGTAAAAGCAGAGAGGTACGGAGTGGCACCTCACTCACACATGGCGTCCCAGGGCTCAGGAGAGTCAAGCAGGAGGATCCTGAGTTTGGAGGCCAGTTTGGAACACATAGCATGTTTGAAGCTAGCCTGTTTCTATAATAAGATATAAATTTAAAACAATTTATGTATATGTATGCCCAAGAAGTCCAGAAGAGAGTGTCAGAGCCCATGGAACTAGAGTTATAGGCAGTTGAAAGCCACCTGATGTGGGTGCTGGAAACCAAACTTGGCTCATCCTCTATAAGCACAGCGGGTGCTCTTAACTACTTAGCCACCGCTACAGCCCCAGATATACTTTAATATGAACTCCAAAGAACAGGAAGCTTTGAGAACTTAGGGTTGAATGTACTCATCTCTCCCTTTTCTGTCCTCACAGGTCTTTGTGCCTCTCTGGGGAAGCATGTGTTCTGTGCCTCATTTTTTATTTTGGTCGTTTTTCATTAAGAGTGGGTATACCTTGGCATATAGAGCAATTGGACCTTTGCCTGTTGAGGCATTTTTATATGAGAGCAGCCATGTTGTGTCTCTACCCTAGCTAGAGGAGGTACGAGTCCTAAGAAGGAACTACCCCAGGGTAAGCATGGGTGGGCGTGTGCTCTTCCGGGTGACTCTCTCTTATCATTAAAATAAATAAATAAATAACTCTTGCTTCCTGCCAGCACTATGGTAATGCATGCATGTGCCACATGCATTACCATGGCTCTATTGTGCAGCCTTGAGTCCTCTTCCCTCCACAAGAGAAGCTGAGGCTCAGAAAGAGTGAAGGAGTTGTCTAGAGTCTCTCAGAAAGGGGAGAACTGAGACTAGTGTTGAGGTCTGTTTGTCTCTAAAGCCTTTTTTTTAACATTTATTTTTAATTATGTGTAGGTGTGTGTGTCTGCCTGTGGACATGTGCGGGTGGATGCAGGTGTTCAGGGAGGCATGAGATCCCTGAAACTGGAGTTCTGAGCCTCCTGACACAGATGCTAGGAACAGAATTCTGGTCCTCTGGAAGCACGGCAAGTGCCCTTAACTGCTGAGCCATCTTTCCAGTCTCTAAAGGCTATTTTTATAAACTCCTACCCTTGGCAAAGATCTCTTTGTAGTGCTTTCCTCTGCTGTGTTTATTTATCAAGAAATGTTGCCTGGCACGTGGCTTCTTGAAGTCAGAGGCAGAGTCCCAAACCCACCTCAGAAGGGTTGCAATGCTAGGTAGAGGGGAAAGAGCAGCAGTTTCCCAGAAGCAGCCCCATGGGAGATGGCTGGACGGGTGCAGCCTGGACAGTCCTCTGTGCTCTGTCTCCTTTCCTCCCCAAGACGTCCTGGCTCCTGAGCTGCCCCATTTAGGCAGCTGCTCCCCTGCCTCTGAATGGAAAACCCAGATCCAAAGAAAGAGGAGACTGCCCGCCCCGCCCCACCCCCAGCAGCTTTGGGTGGCCAATGGGAGAAGGCCTGGGTGAGATAAGAGGTAAGTTCCCTGTGGAAGGCGCCTGTGCTGCTGCTCAAAAGGCCTTGCAGGTAATCCCCCGCCCCCTTCCTTGAGGGCTAGAGGGAGTGAATGGCTCAGGGTAAAGTAGTGTGACTTCCTGTATTTTACCCCAGGACTGTGGTGAGGCCCCTCTGACCAGGTACCCTCCAGCTTCGCCTTTCCCAGGTGTCTGCCTAATAAGGATTTTCTTCTGGCTCTTTCCATTGCTTCAGTGGAACGAGTGAGCCCCATTGGGTTGGTCATTTGCTCCAACTCCTGCCCAGGCCATGTCCAGCGAAAACAGGGCTAAGATAGAAGCAGAGAGATGTGAAGCTAGAGTGGATGGGGCAGGAGAGACTGAGGATTTATGGCTGAGCTCTGTGCTTGTAGCTCACAGTGGAGGCTGTGGTCCTTACAGTCCACAGTGGCAACGTAGGACTCTCCTATTGGGTATGGTGCCTTCTTGACACTTTAACATGTAGTATGGGCTCAATGTATTTATGTTGACTTTGTAAATGAACTGCCCGTATCAGTTCTCTCCTGGCATATTACATTGTGGCTAAGGGGCAGTCTGGAGCCAGGGCAGCCAGGTTGGAATGCCAGCCTTGCCACTTCCTTTCAGACATTAAGTCAAGCTACTTAACCTTTCTGAGAACCTTCACTTCTATATAAGGGTAATGACAGTACCCACCTAGTAGGGGTGCCGAATTATAGGAAGACCCAATGTGTGTAAAATGCCAGAACAGTATCTGGCTTTGAAACATCATGTAACCATCACCTGTTTTTTTCTTTTTCTTTTTTAAAGAAAAAAAGATTTATTTATTTTATGTATGTGAGTACACTGTAGCTGTTTCCAGACACCAGAAGAGGGCATCAGATCCCATTACAGATGGTTGTGAGCCACCATGTGGTTGCTGGGAATTGAACTCAGGACCTCTGGAAGAGCAATCAGTGCTCTTAACTGCTGAGCCATCTCTCTAGCTCCCTGTTTTTATTCTTTTAGTGGTAGACATTGAACCAGTCATAGAGATAGAAGCTTGCAAGAGTCCTAGACTTTTTCCTCTGCTCCCACTCCCACGACCAGTCCCTTCCCATCCGCCTCCATAACTGCTGCTTCTGGCTCATTACCGCCACAGTCATGTCACCTGCACACTTGGAGCAGGCTTGCACTGACTTTGCCTTCACTCTTTAACTTCTTTGTAATTACATTTATTTATTTACTTATTTGTTTGTGATGTGATGTGTGTGCGTGTGCACACATGCATGCACGTTAGCCACTGTGTGTGTGTAGAGGTCAGAGGACAACTTTTGGGAGTTGTTTCTCTCCGTGTGAGACCCAGCAGTTGATCTCAGATTGCCAGGCTTTGGTGGCAAGTGCCTTTACCCATTAAATCACCTTCTTGGTCCTCTCTACCTTATTTTTGAGACAGATACTCTTAACTGGATGGACCTAGTGCTCACCAACAAGACTAGCCTGGCTGGACATCAAGCCCCAGGGATCATCCTATTTCTGACTCCTCAGCATTTGGATTATGGTAGTATACCATCACACCTGGGCTTTCGTGTGGGTACTAAGTATTGAACTCAGGTCCCCACAATTGTGCAGCAAGCCCCCTGGGCTCTTAGCTTTGTAGCCTGCTTACCCTTGTATAGGTACCACAGTGTCTTGGGTTCTGTTGTTTTGTGGTACATTTTGAAGTCTGAAAGAGTGAACCTACCAATTTTGATCCTCCTTATTGTTTTGGCCATTCTGAATTTCTTGCAGTTCCATACGGATTCTAGGCTACATTTGTTAGCTTCTATGAAAAAAGCACCTGAGATCCAGATAGAGCTGTTAAGTCTGTAGATCACCTTCAAAGTCTCATCAAACACCAATATTACCTGTCTTCTAGGTTGTTAATCAGATGTACTTTATGCTGGGGATCCTGGGAAGAGCTCCCCACCCCCACTCCTTTGGAGAGTTTCTTCATTATGGATTAGATCCCATTATTGGTTTGTCTTTACCTCACCAAGCCACAGTTTAGAAAAGTAACCTGCTGCAACTTCTCATAGCAAGACAAGAGCTTGAGAACTTGGTTGCTGTCTCTGGTTGGGAAAATGCTTTATCATTAAAACAAAAATGAAATGCAAATCATTCCCCATCGAAGCAGGGAACACTGACCAATGGTTCCAAACGAGAAATACTAAAGTAGGTTGGTGCTGGGCTCGGGGGTCCTGATTGTAAGAGCAGAGTGTGTTCCTTCTTCCCATGGGTTCACAATGCTCGCAGGTTGCTGACAATTCCACAGCACGGTGTCAACATGTAGCCTTAGTGTAGTGTCAGCCACCAGAGTGCCGCCTTCAGAAAACTCTATGTAAATTGTTTTTGTATAAGTGTAATAAAGAAATTTGGGGTAAGTGTTTATATTATCAAAAGACTTTAAAATAAGTCTGCAGTTTATATCTTCCTAGGAAATCACTCACTTCATCTGACAGGCATGTGCTTCACTTTCACCCTGTCCTTGTATAATCCGGGTTCCGCAGTGCAGCCAGCGTGATGCTTCAAAACAATAAATGCCAACTTTGGACCACCAGGTAGCTCAATGGGTTAAAGCTCTTACTCCAGGCCACCCAAGTTTCATCCCAGAACCCATGGAAGGTGGAAAGAGAAAACAAACTCCACAGATGGTCCTCTGACCTTCACACACTTGCTGTGGCACACTTACCCACATTCTTGGGTGTCATGTGCACACCCAATAATGAAAATAAATGATTAAAATACAAATCTGAACCCCCCCCCACACACACTGACAGCGCTCTCTCTCTCTCTCTCTCTCTCTCTCTCTCTCTCTCTCTCTCTCTCTGGTTTTTCGAGACAGGGTTTCTCTGTGTAGCCCTGACTGTCCTAGAACTCACTCTGTAGACCAGGCTGGCCTCGAACTCAGAAATCCACCTGCCTCTGCCTCCCAAGTGCTGGGATTAAAGGCGTACACCACCACTGCCCAGTACTGACAGCTCTTAAAGAGTGATTTTTTTAGTCTTATGTGCATGTGTGTGTAAACCATGTGTGTGTGGGTTCTTAACAGAATCCAAGAGGGTATTGTATTTCCTGGAACTGGAATTATAAGTAGCTATGAGCTGCCAAGATGGTGTTGGGAATGTGAATTTAGGTCCTCTGGCCCTCTTTTTTGCTTTTCTTTTTCCATTCTCTCTTTTTTTTCACTAGCTGCTCTTACTAATGACCCATGTCCTAAAGGCTGCCTCTAAAGCTCAAGCTGGCCCAGCCTCTGTCATGATGTTCATAGAAGAATGTTTTCTTTGTTCCAGCCTTATGACGCTGTGCTCTGATCATGACCACACCACCAGACACTGGTGCTAAGATCTCTTTCTCCAGGGAACTCCTGCTTCCTCTCTGTACCCAAATTAAAACATTACTCTAGCTGGAAAAGCTTTCCTGATCCCATCTCTTGTTCCATATTCCCCAGGTCCCCTCTTACAGCATGGACTGCCTACCTCTGGATTTTATCGTATGTTTACACATTTGCCACCTGTCAAGGGCATTCCTGCCTACAGATAACTTTAAAATTATTTTATTTATTCTTCCCTCATACATTATATCTTGACCTCAGTTCCCCCCCCCCCACTCCTCTCAGTCCTCCCCACATCTTACCTCGTCCCCAGATCTACTCCTACTCCATTTCCCTTCTAAAAAAACAATAAATAAAAGCAGGCCTCCAGGCATATCAATCAAACATGGCCTAACAAACTACAATATGACTAGGCACAAACCCGTTTATCAAAGCTGGATGAAGCAACCCAGTAGGAGGAAAAGGGTCCCAAGTGCAGGCAAAAGAGTCAGAGATAGCTCCACTCCCACTGTTGGGAGTCCCACAAGAATACCCAGCTACACAATTATAAGATATATATGCAGCACTTGGGAGGCAGAGGCAGGTGGATTTCTGAGTTTGAGGCCAGCCTGGTCTACAGAGTGAGTTCCAGGACAGCCAGGGCTATACAGAGAAACCCTGCCTCGAAAAAACAAACAAACAAACAAACAAAAAACAAAAAAACTCAAGTCCAAGTGGATCAAAGACCTCAACATAAAATCAGACACACTGAACCTAATAGAAGAGGTAGTGGGGGATAGCCTACAATATATTGGCACAGGAGACAACCTCCTGAACAGAACACTGCTAGCACAGGCACTAAGAACAACAACCTGTAAATGGGACCTCATGAAACTCGAAACACTTCTTTCTGTAAGGCAAAGGACACCATCGACAGGACAAAACAGCAGCCTACAGAATAGGAAAAGATCTTCACCAACCTCACATCTGACAGAGAGCAAATTATTTTTATATTTTTATTTTAGGCAGGGTTTCGTGAAGCCCGGGCTCACCTCTGCCCAGGATGGCATTGAACTTCTGACTCTTTGGCCTTTGTCCTCCCAGTACTCAGATTGCAGGCCTGAATATTATGCCCACTTTCTATAGTGCTGGGAATTGGACCCAGGGCTTTGTGCACACCCAGCGAGGACTCTTAACTGAACTACCATCCCAGCCTTGAACAACTTTTAAAAAAAGATACGTTTTATTTTTTTTAAAGTGTGTATATGTGTATGGGGGGTGTTAAGTGTTATGTGAATACAAATTCCTGTGGAGGCCAGAGAGGGTCTTGGGTGCTCTGGAGCTAGACCTAGTTATAAGCACTGGTTGTGGGCGCTGAGATACAAACTCAGATCCTTTGGGAAAGTAGCACATGCTCTTAATCACTGAGCCATCTCTCCAGCCTTAGGACAGCCTTATTTATTTATTTATTTATTTATTTACTTTCGAGACAGGGTTTCTCTGTGTAGCCCTGGCTGTCCTGGAACTCACTCTGTAGACCAGGCTGGCCTCGAACTCAGAAATCTGCCTGCCTCTGCCTCCCGAGTGCTGGGATTGAAGGCGTGTGCCACCACTGCCCGGAGAGTTTCTCCCTCTTGATTCACTTCAGGCTCCACACATTCAGCTCTGTTCACTACAGATTTTCCTGTCTTTGTGTAGTCCACCATCCCCTGACAGCAATTACGTACTATTGTGGGAATATTAAAAAAGAACCTGCCAACTCTCCGCGCTCCTGACTGCCGCTGTCTGCCCCAGCGCGTTCATGCTGACAGTTACCTCCAGCTAGCCCCACAGGCTCTGTCCCACATTCCAGGAACTAAATTGACCCTCCAACCTCGAGGTTCGATATCACAATACCCAGTAACCCGGTAAAATCATGACTCTTGAAGATTATAATTAACCAATCAGATTTATGTATCAACAAATTCTCAATTTACAAGATGCCAATACAATAATTTCTGAACCAATTGATAATGATAAAAGCTTTCACGTCCACCGCCATCTTCCTCCTCCTCTCTCCTGAGATGCTCTCTGTCCCTGCAACTCTTAGCTCTGCCTCCCTTTTCCTTGTCCAATCACAGGCCTCCCACTGCCTTAATGGAGTCGGACAGGGAAAATCCTTCAACAGCAACAGCATACAAGGCCCAGTACTTTGGATGACCTTATTCACCACCAGCAACAATGAGGTGTCTATAATCAACCCATTTCTCAGAGGAGAAAAACTAGCTCCGAGAGGTTGAATTGATGTGATGAAGGCCACACAGGTAAAATGTGTACACAAGCACTTAAGCCCGGGTCTGTCAATCTAGGATCTGTGGTGTTAGCCACACAGTCATACCAGGCTTATGTCTTTTTTTGATGGAGAGAGGGGTTGTTCATCTGATTTATTGAAAAAAAGATTACACCTGTTTCCTAAGAACCAGTGGGTGAGCCAGCTGAGAACAACCATGAGCAATCAAAGAAAAAGCAAGTCAGAGAGTCCACACATCACAGGGAATGTGGGTGGGGATGAGGGATGGGACTCCCTTTCAGCTAGGAGAGGAACACCTCCCCCCAACACCAGTCCAAAGGAATCTACCTCATCTGGCTGAAGTTGGAGGGGTCTCTGCCTCCCTCCTTTTAGGCCAATTATCTGGCTGTAAGCTGGTGACCTACCAGGGAAGGGCCACCTAGAAACCAAGATCGAGAGGGACACAAATCCTCCAAGTCCAGCCACCATCTTTCTGGGGCAGAATGTCACTTCGAGCTGAACTGGGCTTCAGCCGATCCTGGCATAGACTGTGTTGAGGCAGAACAAAGACTCTGAGGCTGTGGTGCTTCCCAGAGATGCAGGAAGACATCTTGGTGAGGAGGCTGGGAAGCAGGAAGGGGACCAAAGAAAAACTGTGACATGATTGGAATAGAGGTGGGGACTGGTAGCATGTGTGGTGTATGTGGCCAAAGGGTCCTCCAGAACACCTAGGACCCTGACAGAAGGGCAGGGCTTAGGCAGTGCCCCGGGACAGTGTTTCATTTTCCTCAGAAGTCCAGTTTTTGCTCATGGGACTAACTCCCACCTTAGACAGACCATCTGTAAGTGTAGGCACACCCATACAGCTGTTCTGAGCATTTATTTATTTTTTCTGAGTACAAGCAGAGAGTTGGGTTGCTCAACGGGGTGTTAATAACATGCCTGCTGCTTTTGGTGGAGGATCAGAAGTGGGGTTTGGGTTTGGGGAGCAGCAGAGTGGGGAGCACATGTGTAGAAGGAAGAATATGAAGGGTAGCTATGGGAGCAGCTGCCAAGAATGGGGATCCCTATTTCCCTCCACCCCATGTTTCCTGGATCTTTTCTCTTTTAAATTAAAAGACTTTCTTGAGACAGCTTGGGTCAGAGGTTAGAAGGGTCCAAAGTCACAGGTGGAAGCAGTTTGCTCCGGCCAGCAGAGCCAGGTTCTGGTGGGGGTCAGCCTAGGCCTCCTCAGCTGTGGCATCGATGCCCGCATAGGTAAAGTTCTCAAACAGTGACATGTTCACATAGGCCTGTGGGAAGAGCAAGTGTTAGTGGAGCAGAATCAGACAGATCTCTGTGGGTTGAAGGCCAGCCTGGTTGGCACAGCAAGCTCCAGGCTAGCTAAAGCTACATAGTGAGACACTGTCAAAAAAATAAAATAAATAAATAAATCACTTATTCATGATTCATAAGGCTGCTGTTGATTATCCAGTCGTTTGTATATATGATTATTTGGTCTTCCCTTCCCTTCCCCTCTTCTCTGCTCCCCATCACTTTCTTCTCCTCCCTGTTCTTTTGGTTTTTTTTGGGGGGGGGGGGTGTTTGTTTGAGACAGGGTTTCTCTATGTAGCCCTAGCTGTTCTGGAGCTCTATCTGTAGACCAGGCTGGCTTTGAACTCAGAGATGGGCCTGCCTCTGCCTCCCGAGTGCTGAGATCAAAAGTGTGTGCCTCCACTGCCAAGCCAAGAAAACCATTTTCATATTTCCGCATTTTGCTATATTTCTTCTTTCATTTATGTTTGGCAATCCATCTATTCACATCATTATTTGACTCAGTTACTGTGTTTATTCATGATTATTGCATCACTAACTATGCTTATGTATTCAGCCCTTCCTGTATCACTCAGCCACTCCTCCTTTTGGGTGACCATTCATTCATGCATTTCCTCTGGCACTGGACCAGGAGAGAATGGGTTGATGGCTTGGAAGAAGACAGACAAGGAGTCTGGGATTTAGGGGAGGGATTTGCTGTTGACAGTAACATCCCTGGAAGACTATATATGGTCCTAGTGTCTAAACCCAGCATGGGCTGCATTTTAAGTCCAACCCAGCTGTGGTGACAGCCCCAGCTGAGGGAGTTTGGGTAACAGTGTGGTGAGGGTGGGAGACACAGTGGCCTCATATGTGGCATCTATGAGATGGTGCCTCCTGTGAGCTTGAAGGATGCCTATCCTCCCACCCCCCTTGTCCAGCCTCTTACCTTCCTGGCTTCCAGCATACGGCCCAACTGTAGTGCAATCTGGGCAAAGGGGGGGCGCTCATAGGGACGATCCCGCCAGCACTGCCGCATCAGCTCGTACCTGTGGATTGGAGTGGAGGTGCTGTAAGGTGAGGGACTGACTTGGGGGCAGGTCACACCTTCAGAGCTGAGGCCACTCATTCAGAGTTGAGTTCCCAGAGCTCCAAGGGAAGTGAACTCACACTTCGTCATCACAGTTTCGAGGCTGCTCCATGCGATAGCCTTGAGGCAGCTTCTCGTAGAGCTCAGCACAGGTCATGCCACAGTAAGGCGTGCCTCCTGCAGAGGGTACAAAGTTCCCTCAGTACAGGGCCCCACAGTAAGAGGGAATGCCCTGGAGAACTGGGTGTGGGCTTACCAAGACTCACTATCTCCCAGAGGAGGACCCCAAATGACCAGCTGAAATGAGAAGGATGCACTTTGTTACTTTGTGGGAGACACAGTTTAATCTCTACCTAAGCAACTGTGTAGCTACTCCCAGACCCTCATGTGTGTCTGCTAGCATCTAGCTCTGGCCAGCTACTGTCTCTATTCTACTGAAGCTCTCTCATAGGTCTTGGTCCCCAGACTCTACCAACTACAGTGACATTTTGTGTATTTCTTTCTCCACCTCTACTCTGCCTGTGTGTGGTGTGTGTGTGTGTATGTGTGGTGTGTGTGTGAGTGTTTGGTGTGTGTGTGAGTGTGTGTGGTGTGTGTGAGTGTGGTGTGTGTGTGTATGTATGTGTGTGGTGTGTGTGTGTATGTATGTGTGTGGTGTGTGTGTGTATGTGTGTGGGGTGTGTGTGTTTCATAGGTGGACATTGGGCTTCTTTATAATTGATCTGTACCTTAGTTTTTGGACACTTAGCTTTCTCACTGAACCTGGAACTTGCTGATTCTGATAGACTGGCTAGACTACAAGTGTGTGCTTCATTCCCTCCCCTCCTCTCCCCTCCTCCCCTCCCCTACCTTCCCTTCCTTTTCCCTTTACCCCCTTCCCTTCCCCCCTCTCCCTTCATCTCCCTCCTTTGACCCTCTCTCTCCCTCCCTCCCCACCTCCTCCACCTCCCTCTCTCTCTCTCTCTCTCTCTCTCTCTCTCTCTCTCTCTGGTGCTGAGCATCTGACCTTGAGCAATCATGCTTTCAGAGCAGGCACTCTGCCAGCCGAGCCATTTCCCCCGTCCTCACAACTAACATTTTAAAGAATTCCTTTCTCTCTTTTGTTTTTAGTATTTTTAGATTTAGTTTTGGGAATGAGGTTTTTGTCTGTGTGCAAGAATATGCACAACATGCACACCTCTGGTGCACACAGAATTCAGAAGTGGGTGTTGTATCCCCTGGAGTTGGAGTTATAGACAGTTGTGAGCCACCATGTGGGTCCTGGGACTCAAACTCAGTTCCTCTGGAAAAGTATCCATTGCTCTTAACTTCAGAACCATCTCTAGCCCCATACTGAGATTATTTTTAGCTGGCATTTGTGTTGGACACTTGCTATGGTCTGAGCACTGATTGCCTAACTCACAACAGCTCTGTGGTTTGGGGCTTTACCATTTTACTATTTTATAGGTGGAAACACTGAGGTCTGAAAGGTTAGCTTTTGTGCCAAGGTCACACAGCTAAGAACAAGATCCAAATCCTGGCTTTAAAGCGCTCTTATTCTGTATATCCTGCATGGGCAGAGGCTCTGTGCAGGTGAATTGTCAGGCCTAAGGCCAGGGCAGGGAGTTCTAGAGTGGAGGAGGACTCTAGGGAATCTTGGGGCAGAGACAGGAAGTGGGTGGTGGTCAGAGGGCAGTCAGTGAGAACAGATCAGTCCAGGGGCTCAGGGCCAGGAATAGCAGCTCAGGAGACAGGGCTGACTGAGATGGACATACCAGAGAGAGGGGAAGTGCTAAGAAGGTCATGGTATGTGTGTGTCCTGGGGGCCAAGTGCTTAGCACCACCCCCACATACTCACACGTCACTCTTGGTGGTGTAGACGCTGTAGTTGAGGGACTCAATGGCCATCCAACGCACAGGGAGACGGCCCTGTGAAGGAAAGGGTCTAAGGGCCAGCATGAGAGGAAGGGCTCTTTGAGGGGAAGGTTTGGGCAGGCCCTGACTTGCCATTGTCTTCTTCACGTACACCTCCTCTCCACGGGAAAGGCCAAAGTCTGCAATCTTAGAGGCCAGGTTCTCTCCGACCAACACATTTCGGGCAGCCAGGTCCCTGTGAATGAACTGCGGGCAATGCCAGAAGTCAGGGAATGGAGGGACTGGCTCGTAAGGCCAGTAGCAGCCCCTGTGTCTTCCCACTCACAGGCCTCAGCCGTGGGTCAGCTGATGAGGGTCCGAGAAAAGTCACTGCTGGCGCTTACCCAATCTTTCCCCTGACTTGGAACACAAGTTCAGGTCGTACCCTTCTCTCTGGGACTGGGACGATGGATTTGCTGCCTGCTTCTCCTTCCTCTCCCTCTTGTTTCCTTCTTTCTCTCTTCTTCCACTCCTCCCCTCATCTTTTGAAATAGTCTCACTATGAGTCTTAACTAGTCTGGTACTTACTAAGTAGCACAGGTTGGCCTTGAACTCTCGACTCATTCACCTCTGTCTCCCAAGAGCTGGGATCACAGGCATCTGCCACTGCTCCATTCATTACCGTTCCTCTTTCAATACCCTGTGTCCCATTTCCACACTGTCTTGTCCCTTCTCCCTGATTGATGAAAGTCCGTAAGTGGCCTCCATGTTCTCTCTCCTTCCTAAGATTCAAACTCTGCTGTCTGTAAAACGCCTTGCTCAGGCCACAGTATCTCTCCGGCAGTCCCCTCCTCATCATGCTTGGGCCTCACCACGCCCTCTTCAGTGGGTTCCATGTCCTCCCTGCCGGATGCTGCAGTCACTGTGCTGCAGTGGCAGGCCCCCACACTGGCTCTAGCCCAGGCTGTCTTTTGAGTGCTAGCTTGGTACCCACAACCGAGCACCTCCACCCAGGATGTCCCTCGGAGACTTCAAATCCATCACCTTCTCCCCATCTGCCTCCTGCTCTCTTCTCCCTCCTTGTAGCTTTTACAGTCACTCAGTACCAGGGCCTGAGCCTGTGGTTATGTCCTTCCTACTCACTGCTTGTACTTCCCATACCTGATTAGAGTCTGATTAACGACAACCTGAGCAGGCCTATGCAATGGCCTCCCTACTCCCTACTGATTCCCCCCCCCTCTCTCTCTCTCTCACACACACACACACACACACACACACACACACACATACCCACACACACCTGCTTCTCACTGAGGTACTGCATGCCGTTGGCTGCATCACTGGCAAAGCGCAGCAGCTGCCGGGAGCTGAGTGTGGAGGCCGTTCCATGCTCTCGAGCAAATGCTGGATCAGTCTCCAGGACCCTGCTCTTCCTCAGGAAATCTAGCAGGTTTCCATAGGGGGCATATTCAATAGCAATATACAAGTAGCCTGGAAAGTAAGGAGATGCAGGATGATAGTTTATACACAGGCCTTGTGTTGTTATGAGCAATACCCAATGGTAAGAGACAGGCTGCAGTGTGCAGGAGAATCCTGTGATGAGCAGGGACTGCAGGGATCCCCACAAGTTGATTATGTGAGGCGGGTGATCACTGATGCCAGAGGTCTGGAAGGAATAGCAAATGAACTCAGAGCTCACCTCGGTTCTCACAGGCCCCCAAGAGGTTGATAATATTGGGGTGGTGTCCTAGTTTGCACAAAACTTCTAGTTCGCCTGCAAAGTCTCGATGGTCATTTTCAGACGCATACTCTGTGTAAAGAAGTGTCAATTTTTGCCAGGGATCACTCTGGGAGGGGTCAGTTGCTGGGGGTGCTAGGTAGGACCTGGTATGTATGGGATAAAGAGAGAGGAAGAAGCCAGGGTCTGGAATCATGACCAAGGACCTTTTAGCATCTTGATGGCTGCATTCATCTTGAGCCCGTCCTTCTTGATCATGGCCCGGATCACTTGGCCGAAGTTACCCTCCCCGATGAGGTCCTCAAAGGTGATGTCCTCCCACTCCAGCACAGGGTAACTCAAGGGCTCAGGCTGTGGCTTTGGCCTCCGGGTCAATGTCAAGGTCCCTGAACTGAACTGCAGGATGGTCTCTTCACCCTTCATGGGATGGGATGAATAGGCAGCCAGTCCACACAAGAGATGTGGGGGCAAACAGAGGAGCAAAGAGGCATACAGAGAGAGGTTCAGTGGTTAGACAGATGGACAGAGCCAGACAGAGGGCATCCTGGTGGGTAGCCTGGGCCACACCTACAGAGACAGACATTGCACAGAATCACAGGGGACAGCCACAGGCATGTTTCAGGTGGACAGGTGGCTAAGAAAACAAATGCATAGAGCATCATCCTGGGTGTTAGTGGGTGGGGTTTGCTGCAAGGTGGAACCTGGGTTCATGGGTAAGTTGCCAAATCACGGATAGATTAATGGACTAAAAAAATTCTAACATTTAAGCAGAGAATTAAAATGAGGCATGATGGGAAAAGTAAGCTTCTCATCTTTGTGCAAACCCCACAGCTAGGCTTTATTGATTCATTTACTCATGCCATGGTGGGTGAATTTCTTGAGTGTTCATTATGTGCTAAGCCCTGAGCTGTTGGGAGCAGGTAGATAGATTTTCTTCTTCACAGAAGCAGAAGCAGCAATGCTCCCTGTTCCACTACTTGGTGCCTAGACACAGTTCTTATCCTAGGCCAGGATTCAAAGACCTAACAAAGAAGAGTGTCCAGCTCCCCCTACTGAGCAGGGGTATCCTGGGCAGGGTTGATGGAAGGAGGAGGCAGCAGCTGAGCAGAGTAAGGAGTTGCAATTTAAGAACCCAGAGTAAGGACCATGCAGTGGACTCCGTACGTGAACTAGCTTGGTGTGTAAGTGCTGGGGACACAGGTCACATGAATTCATTTGGAGCATGTGTAGTTGAGGCATACAACAGAATATACATGTATGTTCTGTGGCTGCATCCCATGCAGATGCTTCCATTCAGAGATACACGTACACTCAAGGGCCTGAGGTGGGCCAGCACAGGGACACAAGTGTATATACATGGGCTGCGAATCTGCCCACTACATGGCACACACATGAGCATGAATAGCTGTGTGCAGGAACATCTATATTGATACTGGTAATAAGCAGATGCACTTTAAAGTCTGTTTTCTCCCTGCCTTGCTACAGCATCTGTTGTCCCATCCCCCCCCACACACACACACACATAGCGGTGATAGCTTTCTGTGTGCACTGACCTCAGAGGCAAGATCGACAGAGCTCAGACAAAGAAGCCAGTTGAATCTCTGGACTCTGGATGGGATTTTTAAAGGCACAGCAGACACCAGCCTCAATCACTGGACTTTCTATACAAGAGGTAGTGCATGTGCGAGAAGGGGGGGAGGAGGGAGGAGGAGAGGGAGGAAGGAGAGGGAGGAAGGAGAAGGGGAGGGCGAGGGGAGGGGAAGGGGGAGGGAGAGGTGTTGTTTCTTCCTTTCTGACATTTTTGTTGGTGCTCTGAATTTCTCTTAAGTGGCTTTAAGTAGCAAGAACCCAAGCAAAAGAGCACAAGGCCAGAGTTCTGATTCTAAGTGACAAGAGAGGGAAGTTCTCAGAGGAGACAGGAGTGACGGATGGGTGGACATGACAGGAGAGGGTGAGTCTGGGTTCCTGAAGAGCATCAGCACCCTTTCCCCATGTCATGTCAGTATAGGCCTGAGGGCCAGAGGCATGGCCTGCAAGAAGACTAAAAACCTAGAAAAGTTGTAGAGTGAACCTCTCTCCTGTGGGAGCACAGGCGAGGCTGCAGGCCTTGTACACTCTGGAGGGTCAAAGGCAGTTATGTGAGCAGTGTGGCCACATACTGCTGTCCTTTGAGGGGAACAGCTAAGCACAGGTGAACAGTTTCCCAGAGAGGCCCCGGAATCTTTAAGAGTTTAGTCTGGGGCTGGGCATGGTGGCACACACCTTTAATCCCAGCACTCAGGAGACAGAGGCAGGCCATCTCTGTGAGTTCTTGGCCAGCCTAGTCTACATAAGAGACCCTGTCTCAAAAAAGAAAGAATAAAAGAGTAGAGGCTGGAATGAGAGCTCACAGCCGGTAGGATTCAGACCACAGATAAAGGCTGACTTCTAAGTTAGGGAGGCTCTGTGAAGACAGGTGAGCATGTGCCCTAGTTGTCCCTCGGGGATATTGCCATGTGATCCAAGCTAACAATACCCCCAGGAGGTTGATAAGTGAAGAAAATAATTCCAAATGGTGTCCTCCAAGCCTGGAAGGAGACCTGGTGAAATATGGATGAACTGACTTCTTTTTAACTGAGAATGCTAATTTTCCAATCATTAATAAGAGAATGCTAATTATCCAACCATTAACATGAATGGGCTATCCAAAGAGCTAAGTTCAGTTAAAAAAAAAAAGAAAAGAAAAGAAAAAGAAAGAAAGAAAAGAAAAGAAAAGAAAAGAAAAGAAAGTTCTGGGGCTGGAGAGATGGCTCAACGGTTAAGAGCACTGACTGCTCTTCCAGAGGTCCTGAGTTCAATTCCCAGCAACCACATGGTGGCTCACAACCATCTGTAATGGGATCTGATGCCCTCTTCTGGTGTGTCTGAAGACAGCGACAGTGTACTCACATACATGAAATAAATAAATAGATCTTTATATTAAAAAAAAAGCAAAAAAGCATTAATAATAAAAAAAAGAAAGAAAAGAAAGTTCTATTTTGTATCCTAAAGGGTCACTTAATGTACCTTAAAACTTGTGGCATGTTCAGGCGTGTGCATACATGTATGTACTTGTATGTATATGGGTATAATCACACACAATAGACAGGATCATGTACCCAGTGGGTACAGGACACTGACCGATCCTGACTGGTAGGTGAAGGTGCGTCTCCGATGTAGGCAGCTTCTTCGGATACACACCAGGGCTAAAAGGGCAGCCAGGATGGTGAGGCAGGTGGCAGAGACGGAGCCTACTACAGCCAGGACCAGCTGCTGATCCAGGCCTTCTTCAGCCGCTCGGCTCTCTTGGACTGGGCCCTCACTCTGCAGCCCTAGACACAGTGAGGAACAGATTGTGGAGATGGCCTGGGTCAGGGAACTCAGAGCCACCATGGGATCCCTTAGAGGAAGAGTTTGGACATCCTGACACCAGAAGTCTTGTGATGCCTCAGCTCCAAGGTTGGGGGTAAGGTGGAGGGGCCCATGAACAGTCCTGGGGGCCTAGGGATCTGTAGGCCCCATCCTCTCACCATTGCCCAGAGTGGCCTCTTCTACTGTGTTGCTCCAGTCACCCAGACCCTGAACACTAGCCCGCACACGGAAAAGGTAGCGTGTGCTGGCATTGAGACCACGGACGATGGTGCATGTCTCCTCCGGTCTGTCTACATCCATCCACTGTGGGTCTCCTGAGCCCCCAGCCACCTGAATCTCCACAATGTACTTGGATATAGGCCCAGACGGAGCCTCAGGATGCTGCCACATCAGTTGGATCTCAGAGTCTGAGAGGGCCTGAGCATGGAGGTGGCGGGGAGCTGGAGGCCCTGGGGAGATGGGAAGGGGAATACAGGATATATTGTACAGGGTTATAGATCTGTGGGGTCAGTCACAGTTGCTCTAGTGTGTAGTTTGCTTTGTGGATCCCAGCATAGAAGTCTTGTGCTACCTTCCCCTTCCTTCCCCCTGGCTGGACTCCTCTCCATCCCCAAGATACCTCCACCTCAAGGCTGCCTCTTCCGGTGGTCACCTTGCATCCCTAGACCACTCCATGCTCTCAGTAGCTTATGCTTCCTGAGCGCCCCATGGCCTTGTTCTTCATAAGAGTCACAATCTCCTCACATGTCCCCACCCCACATGCTTTAAGTGACCTGTGTCCTCCTGGTTTCTTCTATCTTCCCCATTCATCCTGGGTTCTCTCCACATCCACCCAGTCTCTTGTAACCTCCCTCTATCCTTAGCCCATCATTCCCAGAGTGGGCTTACCGCTGGGGGGCAGGTGCACATGCGCAGGGGGTGAGGCAGGGCCCAGGAGGGTGCAGTGATACAGCCGCACATCCAGCTGGTAGTGGGTGCCGGGTGTGAGTCCAGTCAGGAGGGCAGTGCGGGCCTGAGGGGATGAGATGTTCTCCCGCCTCTCCTGTCCCCGAGCCCCATCCCACAGGCGCAGCAGGAAACCGTCACTGGACAGTGGCACCGAGGGTAGAGACCAGCTCACTCGTAGCCTGTCAGGACCCTCCACGTGCCAGCTTTCTAGCCATGGCTGCAGCAAAGGCTCTGCAGCCAGAGGACAGGAGGAGTCAGAACCATCCAATGGGTGCTTGGGACTAAATGGGCCAATAATCTGCAGTGGGCAGGACTGGGACAAACCCTACTGGGGTCTTTGGAGGTAGACCAAGACATATTCTGAGTGGGCATGGCGGGAAACCCTGAGGGAACAAGAAGGGATATATCTTGACTTCTCACCAGGACAGTCTGTCGTCATGAGGGTAGAAGGCCCCCAGTCTCCTTCTCCTCCTTCCCCTGGCCGGCTCAGCTTCACACGAACATTGTATCCTGTCTTTGGCTTCAGGTTCATTAATGTCACATTCTCACTGGGATCCACTGGGGGGTTAGGTGTGCCACACACATGCTTGGTCCCAAGCATGTCCTGAAGCCACCACTCTCCCTTACTCCCCCCTTCTCTTTGTAGCATTCCCTCCCTCCTTTCTGTTCCCACCTCATCCCTCACTATCATACAAGGCCCCATGCCCTCTGTCTCCACTCACCCACAATGGCAGACCAGGCAATCATGCTGTCTTGGGGCCGGAAGTGCAGGCGGACAGAGGAGATGGGTCCATCCCCATCAAAGGAGACCAGCGGGGAGACCACAAGCTGACGGCTCTGCTTGGCCAGGAGCCGAGGTGCAGTCAGAGGCACTGGGGGTACTGCCAAAAAACTGGGGTGAGTAAGGGTCCATGTTGAGGGGAGCACTCTGGGCTTGGACAGGGAGCACCTCCAGATCTGAGTTCAGGCCTGGAGATTATCTAGTGCAGTAGGAAGAGACCAAGTACAACAGATAACTGGGACAGCCATGGCCCAGGGAAGGAAACTCCTGTCTCTGGGTAGCTTGGGTCCCAGGGACTTGGCCATAAGGACTTAGGTATCTCAAAAGATGCTAGGTGGGAGAGTGGTGTGGACAGAGGCTGAGAAACATCTCTCTGTCCTTGCAGCGTCCAGTAGAGAGAAGCTGGAACACATGGCAGGAGACCACCCAGGTACCCTCCCATCATCATTCACTGATCTGTTGAGTTTTTTAAAAGACAAATCCTGCCAGTAATGAGACACCTGCTCCACAGTTGATGATGCTTATGCATAACTGCTAATTCTCATGGTCATGAATGAAGAAATTGAGGCTCAGAGACATTGAGCAACTTGCCTAAGGATACACAGCTGGGAGAATTGGAACTAGGTCTATCTGATCAGGCTACCTCAACCCAGTCAGTTCGACTCTCAAACAGTATTTGTGTTTCTGCCTGGCTGCCTCTGCAGTCACCGCCCCTATTCCAGCCTCGGCTTTTCTGTCTAGATTTTCATTATTAATGCCTAAATAAGTTCCTTGGCTCCTTCCAAAAAGAAGAGCAGACTGACTTTCCCAGAAAGCATAGAAGAAAGAGAGAAGGGAAAGAGGGAGGGATGAGGAGTGAGGAAGACGCAGAGTGCTGAGGTGAAGGTGTGTAAGGCGGCAACCGTTTGTCAGGGCCAGGTGCAGAGCTGGAGGATATGAGGGGTCCAATTTGGATCCTAAGGAGTCTCCAGTATCTGTGGCTCATGCAGGGGACCAGAGTCTGGAAGAAGTGGCTGGTATACAATGGGTGTCAATTTCCACATTGGGACCAGACCTTCACAGAAGATGCCCTGCCTCATGAAGGTTCACCATGAAGGGCTGGCATCAGGAGAGGGGTCCTGACTACAGAACACATGTGGTGTTGCCAGGGAAGGGTTGGCATCTTGGCACTAGATAGCATTTTACATACTAATTGTCTGCTATATTGAGCATACTCCTGTCAGCCATTGTGATAACTACTTAAATGCATCATCAAGTCTTCCTAGCAGCCTGGACCTCCTTTTACACAGTCAGAAACTGAAGCCCCATAACCTGCTTAAGGTGACAGAACTTGTAGAGAGTGCTTGGAATCCAGCTTGAGTGGAGGGCTGGGTCCAAAGCTCTGATAAAAGAATGAGCAGACAGAGGTGAGTGGGATAGTGGGCTAGAGATGGCGAGGGATTGGGAAGCAGAAGATAGCAATGAAAAAGAGGAGAGGAGCCAGGCAGTGGTGGCGCAGGCCTTTAATCCCAGCACTCAGGAGGCAGAGGCAGGCGGATTTCTGAGTTCGAGGCCAGCCTGGTCTACAGAGTGAGTTCCAGGACAGCTGGGGCTACACAGAGAAACCCTGTCTTGAAAAACTAAAAAACAAAAACAAAAAAGAAAAGAAAAAGAGGAGAGGGAGGGATAAAAACAAGACAACATGAGGGACATTGGGCACCGGTGACCCCCAGTGAAGGGAAAGCTGTCTTGTCAGTAGAGAGGGTGCTTGGCGCTCTGTTCTGAGTGCTTGGTAGCTCTCTCACTCACCCAACAGTCTCCCGTATATGTGTCCCTTTTGAGGAGCCAAACAGGTTTACCTGTCCACTGTCCCTGTGTGTCCATGTGAGGGGAATCAGATAAAGGAGTAGCATCTCAGAGACGGGGTTACAGGGACCCTGGGTGCCATGGTAAGTGGTACGTGAATATGCAGGAGGCAGGGTGAGGCTGGAGGATGTCTCTAGTTTCTGAACCATAGGCTGTCTTTCCCAGGTGGGACCAAGCTGTGTTCCAGAGTTGACACTGACTAGTTGTCAGCCTTCTTCTTAGCCAGGGGCTAAGCTTTGCCCTTGGAAGCCCTTGCCTTTCCTGCTAGGACCTCCAGCCTGAGAAGCATTAAGTAGAACCTACTCTTCTACCATCCATCCCTCGAACCTTAGAATACTACAAACCTTTGACATTGACCTTGAAGCGCCGGCTATCTTGGCCACCAGATGTCGATACCCGACATTCCCAGAACCCGCTGTCCCCAAGAGTCAAGCGGGGCACCTCAAACTCTGCTGTGGTCTTGTCTGGTTCCACAATGGCTTTGGTAGACTGAGACAAGGAGACAGAGAACAGAGAATGTATACTCCATGAGACAGGTATAAGCCAGTACTGACAATTGCTGGAACACATGGCATCCCCTCACCAGTAAACCTGCTCTATTTAAGTCATGGCTAGGGCAGCGGGCAGAGCCTACAAAAAGTTCTGTGGGTTAGGGACCCAAGGAATGAACTGTCAAGCTGGTGAGATGGGAGAGCAGCCAGTAGGTTGGGGTGACCAGGGCTGACCAGGAGCATGGTGCCGTCTGGCTTGCGGAGCTCCATGCTGCCCCGTACTGGGAAAGGATTCCCGGCAGCTGCACAGTTGATCCGGGGCATCGTCCCTAAGTTGAACTCCAGCTCCGAGGCCACATTGAGGATCTGAGGGATCCGGTCTAGAGAGAAAAAGAGAGGGCAGCCATCTTGAACAATCCTGTGGCAGCCATGTGACCACCAAAACACACCCCCCTCCTATGTTCTGCATCTCATTGAAGGTCCTACTGTCTGTCCTGCCACTTAAAACTGAAATCAGCAAGGTTCTGCATGGTTCCTTCAGGCCCTGGTGTCCCATATGCAGTCAGGTCTAGGGTTCAGCTCCTCCATCTCTCCCATCACATCTCCCAGGATGTTCTAAGACCCAGAGTCAGACCCTCACCACTTTGCCAGCCCAAACAGGCTAAATTTAACTGATCTCTCTCTCTCTCTCTCTCTCTCTCTCTCTCTCTCTCTCTCTCTCTCTGTGTGTGTGTCACTGTCTCACGCTGTAGCCTAGGCTGACTTGAAACTCACTTTGTAGCCCAGGTTAGCCTTAAACTCCAGACAAGTCTCTTGCCTCAGCCTCCTGAGTGCTAAGATTGTAGGTATGGCACATTATGCCTGTCAACTCCACTTCCGGCCCCTGGCTTCTGTACTCCACGCATGGTTCTTCCTCAAATACAAGTCTGACCAGCACACACTCTTCAGCAATTTCTAGTCGGCTCCTCACATTTAAGCAGCAACCCTTGGCTTATATTCGAAGGCCCTGTCACGTGACTCCTGCTGACCTCTCCCCTACCCTGTATATTATTGTCCCAGTATACAAGCAGGGTCTCACTTCCCTGCACTTTCTCCACATTCTTCCCCAGTCATCTCTCTTGTGTCTTCCACATTAAATTTCAGACCTTGACTCCTCCCAGAAGACTCTCACACTGGTCAGGGTCACCCCAGGCTGCTGGCCTTCACAATGTGGGTGCCTGAGTGGTGAAAATATCCACCATATCTGAACTCCTCGAGAGAAGGACTTGGGCGAGATGTGTTTGATGAAGGATCACTGTCTTGAGGGGGTCTCAGTGATGTATACCTGACTTTTCACAGTGGACTCCATGCCACCCAGAGGGGCAGACACAGCCGCTGAACCGGTCACAAGTGCCACCATTTTGACACTGGCACTGGAGGCGACAATCAGCCCCAAAATGACCAGGTGCACATGCTAGGAATAGAATCGATACAGTTATAAAGGGAAGGTCAGGCCCAGCAGAGCACAGATGGGGCACAAGCTATCCAGCAGGCTGGTGTAGTGGTGGTGGTGGGCGCTGCTCAGGGGATAGGAGGGCTTGGTCTTCATGTCAGGAACAGAGTGAAGGGTCTGGCACACTTATGCCCACAGGAGGTGGCTTAGTCCATACCTTCCTGGCACTGGCTTCCCCTCCAGCCAGATCCACAGGAACAGCCATAGGGATCTGGGAGGCAGAAGGTGAGACCCCGACAGCCTGCTGTGCCTGGGCACTGTTCCTGGCAGCTCTGTCCAAAACGGCCCTCTCTGCAGGCTGAAAATAAGGTATGTAGTGTACAGACTCTGTCTGGCCTCACATGCTAAGCTTCACCTCCTCAGAATCCTCTCCCAACCAGGCATCGTCTCCTGCCTAGGTCCTAGCTTTTCCACTTACCCTGCTCACAGCGGGTGCCAGTAAATCCTGGGGGGCACACACATTCGCCATCATGGTCATGACAGACACCTCCGTGAAGACAGCCTGGGCAATCCTTGACACATCCTGGCCCCCAGTGTCCAGCCCCACAGCCTGGAGGAAAGTGTTTTCAGTAGCTGAACTCACCCACCTGTCTGCAGCTGCTGAGGACTGGGGTAGCTCTGAGGTCCTCATGGATCCTGAGACCCAAAGGAAGAACATATACAATTCACAGCCTCCCACATCACCCCTGCCTTCTGCCCCTTACCTCGCACGATGAGCCGAAAGAAGGCACTGCCCAGGGGGCTGGCCTCTAGGTAGGTGGCACTGTAGATGCCACTTGATGGTGGCTGCACATTTTGGAGCTGCAGTTGAAAACGCCCATCATGGGCTTCATGCCAGTCTAGGGTGTGGAAGTAGGATCCTGGGGAACACAATCAGGAGCCCTCAGAATCACATGAAGGGCTGGTGTTACCTCCTTCTGCCATGGTCACACCAGTGTGCCCCACCCACAGTGATCAGACCTGGGAGCACCACCAGATACTAGTACCCAAGCCAGGAAGAGGAGAACATCGTCTTCGTGCTCTCTGAGCCTCCTGACACACCAAGTCCTTCCTCTCCCTCATCTTCTTTTCATAATCCAGCCTTTTACAGGAGCTTCCCACTTCCACGATGGCCCTGTCTGCCCACCCTCCACCGGACAGCCAGGGGGCTGCTAGATTCTTCTGTACCCCACTACTCTTGCAGGCTCTTGGGGCTCCCCATAGTACCAGGATGACAACCATTCCCCTGGCAGTTGTTGTCACCAGTTTGGTCCCTGCTTGGTCCTCCAGCCCCATGTCCCACCACACCCTGCCTGACCCCAACATTCTTCAATTCCTAAAAGCTTATTTGCCGTCCAGAAGCATCTGGTGTGTCAGACCCTCCTGCTTTTGTTCTTGATGGCCCTGTCTGCCTCCCAGCATGCTATTTCTTCCTCTGCCTGGCTCTTTTGCCTTTCAGGGCTCATTCCCTGCCTCTTCATTTAGTATCCACAATTAGTCAAG